>JANZLQ010000061.1:18650040-18664404 GCA_026212715.1 Elanus axillaris | reverse complement strand
TTTTTCAACAAGCCAGGATTGTCCGTGAGAACCCACAATATCTTGTGGCCCTGTTGTTCAAGAAATTCCTCAACACATGCCCTCAAGAAGAAATGGTCTTCCAGCCCCTGTATCTTCTCCTCGTGGGGAAGTGCAGGCAGCAGGACCTCTCTAATACAAAGAGAGGAGTCCTTTCCCTTCCACTGTGGGGGTAAGGAAAACCAGGTATCGGGGGGGTTGGGTTTTTTTTGCCACGGATAGGGTGTATGTCCCCTCTTTGGAATCCTAATTCTGGCTGAATGGTAAGATAGGACTGCGTGCGGCTGGAACAGTACAGGCTTGCACACTGACAGATCCAGCTTGTTCTTTCCAGATTGCTAAAGCTTATTTTCAAAGGTCTCATTATTGGAGATCTTCCATTGTGTATTTCAAGCCTCTGATATCTTGCTGTCAATTAAATGAAAACAAATTGCTGTTACTTTGTAATTTAAGGGAGACCTCTCAATAAAAATATGTTTACCGACATTTACACATACGGAAGTGTTTTTAAAATATTTTAAGTATGCTGCAATTAACTAAAGGTGTGAACTACAGTTGCCTGTGTTCACTGCTTTACAAGGAAGGGCCACAGAGATGATCAGAGGGCTGGAGCACCTCTCCTATGGAGACAGGCTGAGAGAATTGGGGTTGTTCAGCCTGGAGAAGAGAAGGATCCAGGGAGGCCTTATAGCAGCTTTCCAGTACCTAAAGGGGGCCTATGGGAAAGGCGAGGAGGGACTTTTTACAAGGGCATGTAGTGCGACTAGCTTAAGCAAATACTTTTCTCTTTGTAGTTGCAGTGAAACACTGATATGTGAAATACTGATACATTTTTCTGTGCTTTTTAGCAATTACTTTATACAATATACCAGTGTATAATGCAGGAAATTTTGAAAAGCAGCTAGATTTCTGAGAATTACCTTTACTTTTAGCTCAGAAGAATGTTACTGTGGTTTATGTAGTCTGATTATAAAAAAATAGATGTAGTTTTGGTGGAAAATGCATCACATCAGGACATGTGACTCTATAATTATAAGAGTAAGTCTCCTGTGGTTCATGAAGCTAAAATAGTCGTGGGTGCACAATTGTGATAGTTTTGTGCAGAAATAGAAGTGCTGAAGCACATGTACATTTCTGCATGTGAATCTTGGGTTCACGTCAGAAAAGCTGGTTGACTTTTTTTGTAACACGTGTCTGTGTTGTGGTATTGTTATTCCTCTCCCGATACTTCATAGCACTGGGAGATGGCTGAGGTGAGTCACTGGCAGAAAAAAACCCATGTGGGACTTTAAGCATTTCTAATAATGGAAATAGTGACAAGTGAAAACAATTATTTCCAAATCTATTTCATTGCACAGCTCCTGAATATATTTTTTTTAATGTGCTGGAGCAAGATAGTTGTAATAGAGGGGTCACTTCAGAAATGTGACATCTAGTACATACATCATCCAAGTCTGTCAAAGGACAATTCAAGTCATATAAAGGTACATGTTGTTGGTGGTGTTACAGCCATAGGCTCTACTTGTCACGTCAGTCATCCCACTTCAGCTGAAACTGACTTTTTTATCTGAGAAGACGGAGCAGATTCTGTTGCATTTGTACAATCAGTTAAATACAAGTTAGAAGGAAAAGACTTTGTATTCACAATATTTCAGGCATGCTGGGAACTAGAAGTGAGGCTACCAGAGACTTTGTTCCATAAACAGGACCAGATGTACAGTAAGAGACCTCCGGAATCTTGTAATGTGTCACATGAGCTACAGGTATAATATTTCTCAGAAAACCTGTAATCATGGGAGGTTTCTTCCTTGCTGCTACTGCTAATGTCAGCATGGTTCTATGGTTCCTTTTGCCTTGCCGCCACCTTGTTGCATGTGTATTGTTGTACATCTTCCTCCTCTTCTTGAGATCATTTGGACAGCTGAAGTCCTGTGTGTGGGGCCCCTCTAACATCTGTCATAGCTCTGTTCCAGCTTGCATTGACATTGGCAAGTACGGTGAAATATTATCCCTCTCTAAGAGTTGTTTCTCAGATATCCCTCCTTGTGTCCTTTGCATAAGTGGAACCGTGATCTGGAGGAACCTGATTCTTTCATGCAAATTCAGAGCCTGCTCTTCTTTTCCTTCTCAGTGAACTCATGGCAGATGCAGTCAAAAATTTCTTGGTACATCTGGCAGAGACATGTGCTTAGAAAGTACTGCTTGGAGTTGCGATAAAGACACTCCGACACTTTTCTAAGTCTGTTTCTGTTGTATTTCTAGTGGGAAATTATAATAAGATATCCAAGAACTTTGGGGCAGTTTGCTCTGCTCCTCTTCCCCCCATACTTAAGGTCTCTTTTGTTCTTTATGTTGCTACATGGTCTTTATAGACCCCAGCTGTGATGACGTTCTCATTGTGTGAGGCACCATAGAAGTGGATTGTATCTCACAGTTCTTGCCACAGCGACAGCACAGTTTTGTATGGGAAGACAAAAAGGGGTAGCTGAGGTAACAGAGACATGCTGTGTCTTGTGTAAAGTCATCCAGTGAGCAGTGGGAAGGAGCAGGAATAGGACCATAGTCTCCAAGTCCCAAGTCCACTGCAAAACTAACGACAGATGTTTCTTTTTAAAGGAAGACTCTCATTATAAAAAGAAAATGCGATTTTTGGAAATTGTCTTGCTAAAGAACCTTTAAAAATGCCAGACAGAAAAGGAGCTGAGAAATCCTAGATGGATAATTTGAAGAAGAATTAGGTATAAATCTCCCTGAAACTGATTGGAAATAAGACTTGGACCACCTTTAGTGACTTTATCCCAATTATCAGAAGATTCTGTCTAAAAGAACTTGCCTGATGAAGACTCTAACTTGTAGAAAGTATAGATAGTTTTTATACCCTACGCATGCTTCTGGGAGGATTGAGCCATTTCAGAGTCCCCTACTGAGTAAGTGGTAGCAAACTGGAGCACATGTACTTCGTGCAGACTTCCTGACATACCATGAAACTCTTGGGTCGTGCCAAACATTGCAGTGGTTTTCTAGCACGTAAAAGTAAATATGATTCAACTTCACACCAACTTCCTGAAGCTTCTACAGATCTTGAAATAAAGATCATCTTCACGTTGCACACAATGCTGATATGTTTGTGTAACGAGTACTTACTACAGCAGAGAGCTATGTATAGTTAAACTATATATAAACCTCTTAAATTGATGAGAGGTACTCAAAGCTCTGATAGCCAGCCTGTCATCCAGGGTATTGCTTCAGGAGGAATCCCTGCAGAGAACCAAAAGGAAGTGGAGGTTGCATGTTGGGTGAGCTGTGTGTTCAGAATATTCCCTGTGCTGTACAGCTTTGCAGAATATTGTGGCAGTGTGAACTGCGCAAAGGCCATTTACATCCTGAAGACTAATAGTATAGAACTGTGAGCACAAGAGCTGTAAAGAAACAAAAATCCCCCCAGCAAGGCTCCTGCTTGCCACACTGTAAGCCAAAGAGGAGAGAAAGGGGAAAATAAAGGCTCTGTATATTCCCAAATGCAAGATTCTTGGGGAAAAAAGGAACCAGGTTCCCTCTGGGGAAAAGGTATATCTGCAAAACAGCTCACAGTCGTGCATAGTGCCAGTGTTTGTCTCATGCAAACAGACAACTTGCAGTCTAAGGAGGTTTATTTAAACTTCGAAAAGACAGTAGAAGTCCACAGTAAAAAGTAAGTTTTCTTCTGGGAAATACAAATGATTTATGAAAATACTGTTAACTTAGTGCTTACATGCTATACTGTAAACTTAAACAGCAAATACAGATTTTACAGAGATAATGTGGGTGATATATTTATTATTTTTAAAATTGTAAATGTAAAATACATAAGAATGTCTGTTCTAAACATAAGCAAACTTTATTTAAAGAGTCCTGTGAGGTAAGTGACATTCAAATAGAATTTTTTCTAAATGAAGGTGAAAGGACTCTGGCTTTATATTCAGGTAAAGTAGATTCTCCGTCCCCATGAAGAGGCTTGAGGTGTCAAGAAAGCGAATGCTGAGGTTTCTTAGTATTTCTTTCCTAAGTTAGACTCGTCTCAGCAGGTGTACAAGTAGTAGTTTGCTGGAACTAGCAGTAGAGGTGGATCCAGGAAAACAAGTCAAGTTGTGGTTTTGAACACCCTAAGCTTCCCTGCTATGCAGAGCTGGGTGTTGAGTTGAGCAGCACTTCTACAGGCACTGAAGAGGTAGAGAACTTCACTTACCCTTGAGCAGAGGGTCCCTAGAAGGCCCATCACAGAGAAGAGATCACTGAATTGGTGGTTGTTTTCATTTGACAAGGATAATCTATTAGGGAATCTATATTTTCACTTAAGGCATACTTCAGTTTTATGTTAAATCTCTAATTCAGTCTCACTTTTTGCATAATAAGGATATTGTGATTAATGAAAAAATACGGTCAAATGAAAAGGCAGTATGTTCTTCCTTTGTTTAAGGTTGAACATGCTCCAAGATGCTACCAATCTGACTGGTACAAAAGTCACATTGATTACTTCAGAAATGTAATTTTGCATTCAGACTGTGATCTGACTGGTTTTGATTTAGTTGAACTACCCAAGCTTGGATCTGAAGTTGTCTGCAGCATAATTCAGCTATTCGATTGCCCCCCATGTGTGTGGTTAAGCTACTCAATCTTCTTGTGCTGTTCTTTACTTTTCTACTCTTAATTAGAGTAGCTTCCACCCTACGATTCATTCTCTCATTCCTGTTTATGATTTCCAGTTTAATAGGGTAATAACAAACAATTTCTTTCATTGTTTCTCATTCTGCGACTGAAAGCAATTCTTGAGATGTGTTACTTCAACAAAATTGATCACAACCACTGTTCCACCTCCTTCACTCACCGGAGCACTAAATCCAGTGTGAACCTCGTGTTAAAAACTCTTCCAGGACGTAGTTGTTACACTTGAGTTCTGGTTCATGCTGCTCAGGCTCTGGTTTCATTTCTTTTAGCAAGTGGCTTTTTTTAAACACTCCCATTTGCAAAGTGAATTTTATGTTGGTGAAATTTGGGATTTTATCGCTGTGTCTGTGGCCTGCCTACACGTGATGCTGCTGCAGTGACGTGCACTGATCAGCCCCGTTCTGCTACAGGTGGCCCTTCCACTCAGAGCATCTGCCGATGTTAGCAGCTGATCAAACAGCTGGTGTTGCTAGAAGATCATTTTAGCTCGTCCTCTAGGATGACAAGAATTCTTGCCTGCCATGCAAACAGACAAGGATTTGCTGTCAGTGCATTCTAGATCCCAGAGTTTTTTAGCTTTCAATTTTTCAGTCCAGTAGAATTTTTTATCAAAAGTAGCTAGCTGTGAGTGCACATTAGCAAAACTGTATCTAAAATGTAGGTGATTCTTTTAGGCTCCCTATATATTTTCTTAATGCTTGAAAAAATGAATTCCACGTGCAAATAATCTGAGTCATTTTGCAATGAACAAGCTGTTATTTATGTATTAACGTTTCCTGAAGAGACAGATTCTATAGAACATCAGGAAGCAGCCATAAAAGCAAATATAGGAAAAAACTGGGACAGAAACAAGTAGACACATTTTGCAATTGGCTATGCAGAAACATTCCATAGCAAAGGTGGGATCACATGCGGTACAAATCGCTTGCTTTTCTGAGTTGGCAGAAAATATAATTAAAATAAAGAAGTGACATCTTATGTGACAGAACCTGTGTAGGCAGCACAGCATTTATCACCTCCTGTTCACTAGCTTTTCTCTTTTAAAATTAGTGAGATTTATCTTATATGACGCCTACTCATGGTCTTGTTGGCATGAACAAAAACAAAAAAAGAATGTAGCAATGTAAAATAATACCATGAGTTACTGCAGCCAACATGAAGGTACATATCCATCCCCGATGCTATGAAAAAGAACTGTATAAGGGTGGATGCAGGCCCCAAAGTGTATTGCTTCCTAGGGTTATTTTTGTTTGGGTTTTTTTGGTTTTGTGCTCATAAATTCCACTTCTATCTAGGGAAAGCTATATATTGGGTATTTTCTACAAATTAGGATTGGACTGAGATCTTGATTTCAACTGTGTAAATTTGAAGTTACTCTGCCAGAGTCAATGAAGTCATTCTGGGTTTATACTTGTAAGCCTTTAATCAGAATATGTCAGTGAGCAGGAAGAGGTGACACATGAAAATCAATGGTTGATGCTGCTGTTTTTCTTTCAGACCGAGCATTTTGACATCTTGCTTGCTTGGTTTTCTGTGCTGAGTTTTCTGATTCAGTCAGGCTACACACTGAGACCCATAATATTTTCTATTAGGAGACATGGAATCTGGGTGGTGTCTGAAAACCAAACCAAATCAAACCGAACCAAACCTAACTTAACACAGTTTAATTTTAGAAGATGCAAGCAATCAAATACTTGGAATTCTGAATGACATGATTTTAACAGAGAAATGAAGGAGTGCCATCACAGAAATCTGCACTTAAGAGGAGGAGCAGAGCAGGGAAGAAGATGAATTATTTTAGGAATATATTTATTAAACTAGAGCTTGTAAAAGAGGTCAAGTAAAACTACATAGAGTGGGTGGAAGGACTGGAAGCACAATCCACAGAGTAACTATATACATGGTTTTAAAATCCTATTTTTAGGAAGGAGTGAGGTGAGAGAAAAGGGTGACCAATATTTGGATTTTAATTTTTTATGTTGTTTCTGATGAGTCACTTCCCAAAACCCACACTTGACGAACGTCTCTAAATGTACCCCTGGGGTGCATGGAAGCGCACACTTAATTACAACCTGGTGTTGATGCAGTGGTGCCCTCCTGGGCAAATGGGGTGGAGGCCAGTATCCCTTTTCCTCCCACTGTCCTTACCTTGCCGGTTACTCCTCCAAAGTAGAGGCAATCATTTCCCGCAGCCCAGAGACAGCTAAACCAGATATTTTCCCTTTCTCCTTTCCTGCCTGGTTACCCACAGCATCTGACCTGCCATTGTCTTGAAACAAACACACCAAATCTGTCCTTGAAATTGTGTGAGCTTTGCGGGGCTGTTACACGGAAAGCAATGGCTTGGGTGGTGTGTGGGTTGTTCTTTTTCAAGCTCTTTTTATTCCAGCAACAAATATCTGGGATGTGAGTGTACCCAGTTTGTCTGCATACAGTATCGTGTACCGTACATTGTGTTCTTCGGTATTTCAGGAGAAATGTTAGTATCCCACAGGCGTAGAAGAAAAGAAGGTACATGAGTACAGCAATGTCCCTTGTACGACACCTCGGTGCCATTTCGTTGTGGAAAAGGAAGGCAGCTTGGGTGAGAGGCTCGGTGCTGAGGAGTTAGCTGCGTGGTTTCACTCTGCATTGGGCACAGAGAGGGTTCTGGATGACAGAAGACTCTTCTGCTGTACAGTTCCATTACCTTCTGCTCATTACCTTTGCCTGTCCTTCCTACTTCTCGAGAGAGCCATCAGTTCATCTGTGTGTTTGTAGTAGCACCTTGCAGCCTTGAACGTAAGCCTCATAAAAGCGTAGTGAAACACCTGTTGGTGTTTGCTAGCTATCAAGGTACTTTTGGGCATTAAACACCCAATAGCGCAGACACTACAAGGTCGTGAAATATATATGACACCTGTGACAAAGTTTCAGGTGAGCGAGTGTCTTGTAGGACCTGTTGTACGGGGGTGCGCTCTCCCTAGCAGTGATCCGAGTGCTTTACGTACAGATCCCTGACAAGCGGCTCTGCTGCGTTCTCGTGGGTTAGCGGTCGTACAGTCGTTCACGTTCATTCATGGTTTCATGATCGGAGTATTGGCAACAACAATGCATTTGCCGAAAGAAAAGAAAAAAAGAAGAAAAGGAGAAACATTTGCAACTGCAAGTTATTAACTGACACTTCTCATTTAAGCAGTGTCACTTACAACCAAATATTTAGACTCTAAATCAGGATAATGAAAAAACATTCTCAGAAGTGTGATGGAGCTTCTGTCTAATTGACATTTGTACTTGCCTGCAGCTGAGGAGGATAAAGTTTCACAGAAGTATGAGCAAGTTAACAGCCTGAGCTCCTGCAGCTTTGACACATTTTGTGTGGACAGTATTTGAATCAGTCATGTCCTTTACACTAACTGCTTGCTAAATTCTCGGCTTTTGCTAATAGGGAGATAGGTGAATACATAGTGTGTCACGTAGCAACCTGAGATGTGTGCTCTGAACAGTTTTTGAATGAATAGTTGCTGACGGATTCTTAAAAATAGCTGATTTTTTGTTTTGTTTGTGCAAGTGGAAGGTGTGGTCCCCCATATGTGCTTGTGTGAAATGATAAGCAGGCAACTGAAGGGAGGGCAACACAGAAGAGGAAATAAAAATGGAATCATATGGTGTAATTGGCATACATATATATAACAATTCTGTTTCTATTCTTTTAAGATGGCTCTGCATAAATTTGCATGACATACCTCAAGTTCCCTGTCTGTTCCATGGCATGCTAGCCAAATTCTTTCCTACAGAAGAAATGGGAACACGGATCTTTGGTATGTTGAACAACACGCTCCTCATCCTGCAAGGCAGAAAAATCAGTGCAGGGACTTATTATTTGCTTTGATAGATAGTAATATTGTTAATTCTTGCCTGCATTAGACTTCACCCTTGGATCTTAGACTTAAATAGCAACTGGTAGCAATAATTGAAATTGCATTGATGACAGCAGCTGCGTAGATGGGACAAGGGTGGTTGTGGCCAGCTACAGCCAGGATGAAGGGGGGCAGCGGTGGGCAATGGCAGCTTTTGTGTCACGTTCTCGAAGCGGTGCTCATGAGGAGGGGGCTAGAGCCCCTTCATCCCGTCTGGTAAAACCGCACCTGGACAAGGCCTCACTGTCAGCCCAGAGCGGGTTGACACCCTGCTAAAATTTAAACCCCTGATAGCTATTGGTGACTGGGTTTCCTTAATACTTCTTTTACGATGAGCAGCCCAATCATGCAAAGCACCTACCCGACCAGTTCAGCTGACCACCAGCAATTCCCTTTCCAAAGAGTAATCTCTTGGTGACAAAACTGATTGAGCAGTTTCACACGGCCCTGCTGCCAGCTTACATGTCAAGGGATGTTCCTGTGAGAAAAGGAGCATGGTCGTTCCGTAACCAACTTCTGCTTGTACCCAGCCACTGGAGAGGTTGGTTGGTTTGGGACAGTGTATCCACCGCAACAGCCGGACAGACTGCCATAATAAATTAGAGCGAGGTCTTCTTGTAACTTGGCTCTGCGCTGAGGGCATAATTTTGGATGACTGTGCCTAGCAATGAAGAGAAAGGTGGATTTCTTTAGAAACCAAGAGCGTCTGATTTCCACAAACTTAAAAGCCGAAAGTATTGCAACAGCTATTCATTTTTGTAAGTGGAGGCACTTCTTTCATTCATACGATAATTTAAAGCACATTATTTTTGTTCAGTGTAAGCACTTTAAGAATAAAGACAGCACTACTGAATGCTCCTGAGTTCTTTAAAAGCTTTCTTGGCTTTTTCTTTCAGCTTCCAAGGTTTTGTTTAAGAAATAAGAAACACATTGTTGTGATGAAGCCCATATAGTATGAAGCCTAAATTGGAGGACAAAGGAAAGATTTTTGCAGAAATGGTGAGAGAGGTCAGGTGGGTTGGTTAACAACAAGCAGTCGTTAATGGTTTTTAGCTCACTGTCTGTGGGATTATCCTTATTGCAATGTAGGGCTTGCTTTTATTTAGTTAATTTAGTCATTGAATAAACCAGTTGCCAGTTGGCTTCAGCTTACACCCCAGTCCGCTCCTCACGCTGTCCACATATTTGTTGCAAGCTGCGCGTGTGTTACTACTGTCGGCTCTTACAACGCTGATCTTTGAAGTTGCTAACTGGGTCCCTTCATACATTAGAGACTGATAGTTTCTTCTGAAAACTATGCTGGGCATTTCTAATGTACATTTTAAGGCCTAATCAGTTAATATCCTATAGCACAGTGTGTACCTGGCAGTACTGAGCCGTTACATTTAGTCTAAGAAGGTAGTAACAGGCCATCTCTAACAGATTGATATCAACAGTGGGAAATGCTAATGGCAAGCAAGTTAGTGTGGTCATTTAAACCATGACTTTATGCTGAAATATATTTATAGTTCCATGTAAATGTGAAAAGAAGCAAAGACGTAACAGTGAGAAGCTAAATATATCAAGATGTCTGGCATAAAAACTTCGTGCTGTCTTTTGGGTCAGGAAAGAGTGCTGGTTCATCTTCAGTCTTCTGTGGCATATTTTTAATGCCTACTTTGTTGTCCATTTTTAATTTTATTTTTTTCCATATTTATGTTGTTATTCATTCTTTTAACTTTCCTAAGTGCTAGATTTCAGATTTTCTCTAATTCTGCCCCATTGTTTCAGATTCTTCTAGCTATTTTAGATTTTTATCTTCTTTTTCCTCCTCTTCTAGTATTTTCAGGAGAGAACTGGACTTCCATAAACTAACAGGTCTCTGTGCAGAGTCAGAAGGGTTTTTTACATTATTTTCCTCCTTGATTATTTCTACAGGCTGCAATTAGACTTTCCATTGCATTCACCTGAGGGTATGTTGTTAGGGACATTGTACTGATAGTACGTTGTGCTCGTGCGTGTAGGGTTGTGGGGATACAATACTATCCTTAAGGCAGGGGCTTCAGTACTCGGGTTGAGAGGACCCCCAGCAGCAGCTAGTGAAAGCATTGCCAAATGTCTTAAGCAGTATGACCACCATATGACATTTTCCTGTATAAAAAGCATGTGGAGCATCACATTTTTTCCCCCAAGCCCAACTTTGGTCATCTACTGCTTGAACGCCAACCTGCTCAGGCTGCCTGTGTGTTGGAAAAACACTGATTACACATGAAGGTGTGATACGTGCGCTGTTGGTTTGCTGTTGTGCAGTGGTTTTGTGTGACATGGCTATGTATCTGACTGGCCTCGCTCACTGAGCGAGGGATGTGAAGCCACTTTCTGGATTTCTTGCTGGGTGGTTGGGGGCTGTATCTACATGGAAGTGTGCTTTTGACCTCCAGATTCCTCACCATGGCTGTGGTAATGGTGTAGCATTTCTGACTCTTGTCTGTGTGTCCCTTATCCGAGCTACGGTTGGTGCGTATCGTCTTCTCTCTTTCCTGCATGCCAATTAATTCATCTCTGAAATCTGGCTCCTCAACACATGAAAATCCTTCAGTTGCTAATCCACCAAAGAAGCTAAGTGTATTTTTAGAAATCCCAGCATCTGACTTGTTCCACCACTGGATTTAAATTTTTAAAAGCTAGCTGATGTCTATATTGAATTGTCCAACTAGGTCTTCCTATTCATGAAACACAACACTGAATATTCGTTTGTATCGATACAATGTGGAAACAGTGTTAATGCAATACGTTGACAGTTATACAATGATAAAACCTGTAGAAAACAAGAGCTGAGTATTCAGGTCTGAAAGACAGGCAGGAAGGTAAGCATTTAGTTCTTTGAAGCATGAAGTACGTGGAGTCATTTGAGTGCAAGAATGGCCTTACTGATTCAGACCAGAGGTCCACCTAGCCAAGTACTCTAACAGCAAGCAAAAGAAAAGAGAGGAAGAGCAAAAGCCAAGCATATCACCCTGGGCAGGCCTGCTGAGCTCCCAGACACCCATGGCTTAGGCACTTCTTGAGCTAGAGCGCCTTTTCATGCCTAGTAACCCTTTGTGGATTCTTTTGCACCCAAAAATGGGTTTAAATGTTTCTTGAATTAATGTAAACTTTCCTGTACACAATACCCAGACACAATGAGTTCTGTAGCTGAACTACACGTCATTCAAAAAACTACCTCGTTTTCTTGGGCCTGTCTTCTGGACATTTTATTTGATGCCCCTACTTTTAATTATGATTTTGTAGACCTCCATCATATCCTCCTTTGATTTTGTTCTTCCAGGCTAAAGACTTCTGCTCTATATACGCTTTTCTTGTTCAGATGCTGCTTCTGCCTTGAGTGGTGTTGCTCTTCCCTGCATCCTTCTCTGTACCTCATTCTACTGTATCTTCCTGGAAACAGCATATAGGTGTGATGAGTGATTGCTGCTTGAAGAAAGATTTCTCATTCATACGTGAAGTGATTCCTCTTCATTCTAATGACTGCTTTTCCCTCTGTCTTTATGGCTGTCATGCATTTTTCACGAATAAGTTTGAATCTTAATCTTTCCTACCATTTATAACTGTATTTATTTTCTGTTGGGTTTATCTGTACCTATAATAGTGCTTGGCAGATTACCATGGCATTTTTGAGAAAGGGAATCTTCTTCCTTTAGTTGTGACTCTCTTTCAAGCTGTTTGTGTGTCTGAATCCACCAATGCTGAGCTGGAGTTTAGTACTACTTTCAGAGTGTGTGAGCCATAATCAACAATTTTGAGCTGCAATTAAGACTGGTCCACTGAGTCCATTAAAAAGAAACAAATGCAAAATGGAAGATAGAAATACTATAAAATTACATTGCTTCACTGAGCAGGCAAGGAAACTTATCGCTGAAAAAAACCTAATGGTTGTACATTAGCAAACAGGTAAGTGCCCAGGCAATAATGAATAAAGAATTTTAGACTTTTCTTGGCAATGTAGATTTTCTTCGGGATGAGTGGTAGTGATCACTTACTTCTTGGTACAGAGAGGGGAGCTCGCAGCAATGTTTGACTTCCTTTCTGTTTTGTCGTTTGCAGTGGTTGTTACAGAATAATCATAATTCAGACTGGATCAAAGATAAGTTTAATGAACCAGGGACTTCATTAACATTTTACATTCCATATCTCACCACTGGATTAAAAGGACTTTCATGTTCTTTGGGAAGAAAATGTGTCGGCCCTCCATAGGACAGCCTCAGAATCCCAGTTGGACTTGGTACCATAGGGCCAAGATTATATAAAGCAACAACAATCTTTATCCCTTCCACTTTGCCTGCATCTCCACTTCAAAAAAGTTTAATGATTCACATATTCATGCTTCGCTGTGCAAACTGATTTATGTTTTGATCCTTTTTTTTCCCTTATGTTGTTATTCTTTTTTTTCCTGCACTCTAACTGCTGGGATTGAATGTGCTTAGAATTTTCTTTCTCTTACACCCTTGCAATAGTAATATGAAAGCATTATAGGTATGTGCACGTATGTATTTATATATGTATGAAGTTTCTTTGCTCGAGAGCTTAAATAGTAGAAAACATTTTGTTCTACTGTTTTTGTCAGGAAACAGCTGTTGTTGCTTTGCAGTCCAGCCTGATTTCCACTGGCGTGCAACAGAGACTTGAGGGAATGGGAGGGTCGAGGAAGAGCCCTGGGAGATTAGGGTCATTTTGCCACCTTCGACAGAGGACTAGGAAGGATCAGAATGGAGATTGCTGTCTCTGAATGATGATGTCCTTGCACGAGGCACCTCTTCAGGACTGGTTGCCAGCCGGTATTTACCACTCCCCCTTGGTGGCAGAAGCAGCAGCCCTTCTGGCTTTCCAGAGCTCTGCTGGAGGCAACACAGAACCCAGGATGATCCATTTTCACCTTCTACAACCTGTTGCCCTATGCAAGAGCTCAAGTTGCCTTTGGCTCAACCCTGCAACGCCTTGGCAGAATACAAGTATTGTATTCTGCAGCCCTTCCCCAGCCCATCTAGATCACCTGAAAATATAAGGCAAGTCAGATCCAGGATCATTAGTAATGAAGAGCACGTTTTGTGAAGTTTCTAATAAAAACTGTAATAATCTCATGGAAGCTGATGCACATCACTCTGTACTTCTGTTAGACTTTAAAAGAGGAACATCATAGTGCATTTCATACTCTTGTTTGGGTGAAGAAAAGTGATGTCTAGGTGATTGGATGACTGCAGAGAAGCTGCTTTCATGCCAGTCAACAGTGGAAATCAGCTAGGAAATTGCTCGAAGGACTGGAGTTTAGTTACACAAACTTAAAATTAGAAGAACATTCTGTACTGTATGAAGGAAAACATATCTGTAACATTTGGTACAAGCTAACATTAGTCAGGGTAATTAAATTCAATGTTTTTTAAAGATTAATAGATGTTTTACTTCAAGTGCTTTAGCAAGCACAGAAATGGGAGGAAAAGAGTGTTGCTCTACCACGTTTTCTTCTTTCATGTGTTCTGGTACATTAATTTGCCAGTATCAGAGAAGTGGCCAGCTGCGTGGATTCTCCTGATTTCAGGTAGTTTTCAAAAGCAAATTTTTGCCCTGAGGAGATAAAGCACATTTTTGAAAGTCATATAAGAATTTAAAAATAGAACTGACTGAAAAGGGATTTTCAGTTCCAAGAGAAGTATTGATTGATTGTTTACCTTGGAAATCATCAGGAAGATGAAAAAAAAGAGAGAACACC
>JANZLQ010000061.1:18633248-18648779 GCA_026212715.1 Elanus axillaris | reverse complement strand
ATCCCAGACCGTGGGACATCATGGCCAGTATGGAAACTGGGGGGAGGGGGCTGGGGGGGGAAATCACTGCTCAGGCATTAACTGGGCTTCGGTCAGTGAATGGTGAGCAATTGCATTGTGCATCACTTGCTTCATATATTCCAATTCTTTTATTATTGTCACTTTATTGTTTTTGTTACTGTTATAATTATTATTTCCTTACTTTCTGCTCTGTTAAACTGTCTTTATCTCACCCACAAGTTTTACTTTTTCCCCCCCGATTCTCTCCCCCATCCCACTGGGTGGGGGAAGTGAGCGAGCAGCTGCCTGGTGCTTAGTCGGTGACTGAGGTTAAACCATGACTCCCCTCTATGCAGGTATTTGTAGGAGCCAAGCACAAGGTAGCACACAGTACAGCAGAAGTATGTGGTATTTATTCACATAGAGACATAAGAAGAAAAATCTCTGCTCTACACAATTTACTATTAAAATTAGACCAGTAACAGTATGAATACTGACAACAGGCCATGCTAGATAAGATGGGGTGATTGTGGTAAGTGCTTTTGAAAGTAATTTTATTAAAAGAAATGGATCTTATAATTAATTTTCTGTTATGTGGCATATTCCTTTCTTCCTAAAAGCCATTATTCTTTACCTTTCTAATGGGCAGGCAAGAGAGTGGGAGTAGATCATGCTGTGGTAGAAGTGAGCAGAGGAAGGCTCGTTCACTGGAAGCGGCAGTTACAGGGGGTTCAAGTCAAGCCACAGAACTCATCCTAGCAAATGGAACTTGTTCTCATGCAACCCAGTTTTGTGAGTATTTTACTCGCAAACATTTCTACTCACGCATGTTGCTAGAGGGTGAGTTGACGCTGTCTCTGTTTGGCCCTCTAACAGTGCGCTGGTGAGGTCAGGAAGGGTTCAGGAGAGGTGTGTACAGCAGTCTTGTTGAAATATCAGATTTTCCAGCCCAGAGAATCAGCAAAAGAAGTGACAAGAAAACATGTAATAGAATATATGTAGTATTACTTAGGACCATCTCTGTTAATCAACCAGAAAGTGAAAAAGAGACATCATTTGAGGTTGAAACAGCAAAATTGCAAAGGAGAGAAATAATATTTTTGGACACTGGGTACTGGAGAGAAAAGCAGGTGCTTGGTTAGTAAGTGCTAGTCTATTAGAGAATGTAGGAACTGTAAGTAGCAGTTGCAGAGATGAATTCGACAGTGCCAGCTAATGAATACCTGCAGACATCACCTCTATCCTATATTTAAAATCAACTCACCTTAGGAGAAAATGCGTGTGGATCTTGAGAAGATTTTTATTTAGGCAGTTCTGAGAGTGAGATTGAAACTGAATGCCCCTTACTTGACTCTGTATAAGGCTAATCACTAAAAGAGGTCAAAATTGATGTCTCTCTCATAATTTTGGATCTTAACATTTTTATTATAAAAGGATTTAGGGGGATTTTAGAAAGAAATATTGATGTAAGTATGTAAGGTCACAGAAATAAAAAAACTGACAAACATTTGATGATGAAAAATAAAAAAACCAGACATGAGTTTTCACAGAAGAATAGGAAATGATGCAAACAGAACTGGATCACGGAGAGGTGTTTCAAAATCACAGTGCATTTCCAAAAGGAGGAATTTTAATGAAGGAGCACAACAGTGAAGTGAGCATGACTGTGGCCGAAGATTTTTGAGATCTGAGAATTTAAAGCTGGTTCCGGACTTGATTGTCTTCTTGCTGTGTTCAGTAAATTTATTTTGGCATTCAGAGCCAAGGGGTGGGGGAAAAACCTGTTTGTTAAAAATTATTATTATGGAGAGTCGGCAGTGACTACTCCTTACTGAACTCAGGAAGAAGATCATTCAGCATGGAGCTGTCTTTGACCTTGAAATGCAAAGAAGTCCCAGGACTGTGTTGGAGTCAGGGAGAAAACTCTATCATGACTTGACTGACATCTGCCTACTCCTGTAGATGCGTTTGAGAGGCACGTTCTCTCTTCCTTTGGAAATCAATCTTCTGGGGGGCCTGCTTCCTTAAAAATCAGTTAAATTGCTCTGCAGGAAGGGGATATGCTATGAGGAGCAAATGGGATGCTTATAAGATCATTTATGTTATACAGCAGTCAGGAGACAGAAAAATACCCATGTCAAATATTAAGAGTTTATTAAACACCTAGTGATTGACCGTGACATTGATTCTAATATGCAAATTAAGGTACACATGTTTAGCGTCAGGAGTGAAGAATGACAATGAGAATCAATGATAATTAAAAATCCTGTCCTATGGATGGGAGGGAAAGGTATTCTGCTCTCTATGATAGGTATGGCTGATGGAAAATGTGTAAAAAGCACAAATGAAGAAGAAATGTGTATGCTGTGTTTTTTGAAGAGGAATGAGGCATAGTATGAATACCAAAAGAAAAATGTAAGAGTTGTTTCTTTGGACTAGCATATATGGTATAGGTCTGTGAATAAAATAAGCTTAGTATAAAGTATCTGTAGCCTCATTACATTCTATAGATATCGGTATTCAAGTTACAGAATAAGTCACAGTGGAAAAAAAAGGCTCTTTAATTTTCTGGTCTATGTACTGTAACTATTCACATAAATGCTATTGGTTCCTATTAGAATTTAGATACATTTCCTGTAGTGAGCTGAATTTATTATGCTGCCCTGTAAGTTTGCTGAATATGAATTGCTGTAAAATCAAATTGAATTTGATTGCTTTCAAGTATCTCAAAAAGTAGAAATGTGGGAAGTTATATTTTTTCTGTGCTGCTAACTGGATTTATGTTGAGGAGCTTTAAGCAAGTATACGTAAAAGTCTTTTCTGACATGATAAACGAACTGCATAAAGCACTGGTGTTCAGTGTAGGTTAATTAAGGTTAATTTGGATTGTAGTTAGCCTGCACACTTCGGCAGAGTGGAGCAGAGACTTGTACATTCTGCCATGGGGCAGTCCTTACCCTCAGGGCTGCAAGGACTATGCACCTTCCCAGCAGCAAGTCACTGGGATGGCAGGTGTCCATCAACCCCAGGACGAGTGGGGAGGCAGGTGAGACAGAAGAGCACTTCTCCCTCCGGCAGGACACTGTGACCACGATGCTCATTGCGCTTTGTGGCTAAATCCCATGGGCTTTTCCTGGGAAAGCGCTCGCACATTTGCCAGGCAGATGGTGACTGCTCCAGTTAGAGTGATGATTCTGGTTAGGATATTTCCACAGATGTTTGTGAGCAATGCAAAATATGTTGTACTTTTTGTGAGATTTTTCTATTACCCAGTAAAAATTGCCTTAACTGGTTGTAGGGTGAGAACAGAAATATCTCTTTCAAAGGTTTTAAAGACTCAGCTGCTGTATTGTTCTAGAAAAAAACGTATCAAAGAGAAATTTCCTGTTGGAGCTAGGATGAGGAACATCTGTATTTAGACTGTATATTTTGAAGCAATTTCTTCTGATTTTTGTCTAAAGTATCTGCGTTAGTGGTGGGCTGTCAATCACTAACACATTGCTACACGTCTAACGTATCCAGGATTTAGAGCTTCCTTTGCTCCTTTTTATGCCACCAGTGGGACTCCACATATTCTGTGGCATGCCTTTAATTAATTAGTCTTTATCCATCCTATTTGGGGACGGACAGAGGAACTTAATATATTATTACTAACTAATGAGCAAATTCTACTTTCTGATGATTAAATTTTCAAATGTGATTTCAAATATGGATTGTACGTCCTTCACAGGGAGACATCATCAGATGGACTTCATTAATTAATCAGCAACATTCAGTACATAGCATGGCTATGCAGGTACTAGAGTAAAATAACCGTTATTTGAAGTGTTTTTTCACATCTTGCGTTGCTTCATAGGAAAATGGCCCAGGGTTTATTTTCTCTGTGATCTTAGCTCCATTTATAACTCGGATTCCGTACAGAAGGAAAATGCCTTAACCTTAATGTGTGTTAGTACTTCTGTGTTGAACTGTTAATCTGGATCACCCAAGCTGATCTTGCCTCGAGTTAGTAGAGCTGCTCAGACTGTGTGGGTGTGGGTTGGAGCCGTTTTGGTGCTGCAAGTCATATATTGGTTTCCTGTAATTCCCCCCCTTCCCCATACAACAAGCAAGATGGGCGATTTCTCCCACAATTCGTTCTTGGAAAAGAAAAATTTGTGGCTTAGCTTACTGTAGCAAAGAAAGTTGTGTGTTAGCCCTGTAGAAATCTTTCAGCCTGGAGGACATGGGGATCGCCGCTCAGGGACTCACTGGGTGTCGATGGGTGGGTGGTGAGCAATTGCCATGTGCATCAGTTGTACACTCCAATCCTTTTACTATTACTGTTGTCATTTCATTAGTGTTATCATTACCATTATTAGTTTCTTCATTTCTGTTCTTTTACACCGTTCTTATCTCAACCCACAGGTTTTACTTCTTTTCCTGATGTTCTCCCCCATCCCACTGGGGGGGGGGGGAGTGAGTGAGCGGCTGCCTGGTGTTTAGTTGCGGGCTGGGGTTAAACCATTAAACCAGGTTAAACCTGCATTGTTTGGCAGGGTTCTGTTGACACCATTTCTAGGGAAGTAGCCACAAGATTGGTAAAGCTCTCTCCTTCCCCTCAAATCCCACTCGCTGGCAGGGAACCTCTCCAGCTGATCATGGAAGTTGTACTGCTGCTTATTCATCTGGGTACTGTTGTCGAGTCAAATTGTTGGGGACAGAAATGAATGTGAATAGAAACGTGCTGACTAATGAGAAAGCTTTGAATTAGAAGATGTGAGTTTTAGTCCTGGCTCTAGACTACTTACAGTCAAATACGGTAAACATGTTAAGTCCATTGAGAATTAACACAACGTCTCAATGGATTGACGTTCTCCTCTGAACGTGGCCCGGTTTCATGACAGGGACGAAGACATCCCCACAGGAATGGGAGAGATCCCACTGACACAGAAAACTAGCAGTGTCTGTAGCCCCAAGAGGGAAGGGGGGAATGTCATGGTGGGATGTATGCAGCAGAGGATAGTTTTTAGACCCTGGCAATGACTGCTTTTTAAAGGAGTCATTGGAACACCGGCTGAAACAAGGTTTGAATTATCCTGATCCAGGTCTGACTTCAGAATGTTCCTGCTAAATAGCCATAATACAGTAATTATCACAATGCACTCAGATTTAGCCCTTTCCCTGCAATAATGCAGAACTACCCCAAAATCTAACTACTTTCAAAAAATGAAAAGGAAGAGCCAAAAAAAAAAAAAAAGTTTGTGGCATAATATGGAGATCACTTAAATGTAATATACCAGAACTTCAGAATAAATTTTTTCACTTATGGAAAAAAGAAAACTTGGAAAAGAACTCCAAATAAGTCTTCAAAGTTAAACATTAGAGTAAGGGGGATAGCTAGGAGTTAAAAGACCTAAAATGAACATCACATTCAAATGGAAAAAAACCCATAAACAAGTTAAATGTAAAATTAGTAAGGCAGGAAAAAAAAAAAGACTTTGGGGAACAATTTTCTAAAGGCATAAAAATTAAAAATATACGTATTTGTCAAACATATTAGGAAGCCTGCCAGAAAGACTGTGGGGCCAATAGATGATCATGGTTTAATAGGAGTTCTCACAGGGCAAAAATGCAGAAAAATTAAACCAATTCTTTTCAGTGAGTGTCACCACCAAGAAGACATTGAAACCAGAGGGCTTTGTGTTACATGGATTGGAGTTGAAAACAGTACTTTCTCCAACAAAGGTGTCAAAGGAATAAGATTTAGAAAAAATAGATGGAGTGAATGCAGGGAAATTACGAGCACCATGTGCTATTTACTTGGGCACCCTAAGGGAACGTAGATATGAAAATGGAAACTTTCAGCAATGCTAAGGCATCTATTGATTAAATCAGTTGTGGTACAAGAGGAGAGTGAAATGGCAAATATAAATTCAACTTTTAAAAAGGATTTAAGTGGACTGGGGAATTCAGAAAGCTTAAGACAATCTATAAATTTGGTAGAGTGTAAACTGCTAGAAGCCATCCTAGAACTAATAGACACAAAGGTAAGTACAATATAATGAGGAAGAACCAAGACAGCTTTTGAAAAGGGATTAGTACCTTGCAAATCTATTAGAGTTGTTTGATCATCACTGAATATACAGAAAAAGTGACCCAGCTGATAGTCTGCCAAAAAGCTTTTTGACAAGGTCCTTTGCTGAAGGCTCTTAAAGAAATTAAGTTGTGGTAGGATAGGACAGAAGGTTCTCTGCATATTAATAACTATTTAAAAGCTAGGAAATGGAAAGTGGGAATAAATGGTCAAATCTCACAAGGAAGGAGGGTGACCATGGAATTTCTTAGGCATCTGTGCTGAAGCCTTTACTGTTAAAGATACGAATAATAATTATACGTTATATAACTACAGTGTGTTTATGTGTGTGCATGTATAATATACATATATGTATACACATATTTCTATTTTAATATACCAATGACAACAGGACATGAAATGTGTATTCTGTATCTACAAATGCAAAGTAAAGCACACAGGAAAACTGTCCTAGCTATATGATCGCATATAGAGGATCTAAATCAGCAGGACGTTACCATGTACGATGGAGAGCCCGGAGTCACTCGATGTTGTTCTGTAAATACATTGGCCCAGTGCTCAGCACTGTTGAAAAAGACAGAGGGAAAACTAGGAACTATTGGGGGGAAAAAAGTTAGGAGGCAAGCCAGGCTTTTCCCAATTTGGAGGGGTAGCTGCAAGGCTCGCTCCAACACAGGTAAATTCCTTCTAGGCCAGTACAAATATAGGCTCTAGAAAGTTTTCCAGACACTTGCTCATACTTTTTCCCCATCTGAGTTGTTTTAACTGTGGCCAGAAGGGGCAAGAACCTGCAAGATGCTCTTACGCTCTTGTCTAAAAATAAGGATACAGTATTCCTTCTCGTGGCCTTGGTTCTTTTAAGGGTAAAATACCCCATTTTGGGTCAGCTTTGCCTGGTCTGAGGAGTCATGTCTCAGAGCTGTTAATTCATATCTTGAATCCTCTCTCCCCTGAGGAGAGCCATTCCTGTGGCCCAAAACAGTGTAACCTTACAGACAACACCCAGCAGATAGAGATGATTTATAGAAACATTTGTTGGCTAATTGGTGTCTTATGATAAATGCTTTGGGAAGAAACCACATACTTTGCATACAGGTATATCTGCAAGTAATTAAAAAAGAAGTGGGAATGCACCGAAGAGCTGCTTGTCCCAAACTATTCTCTCATCTCTTCTGAAAGCCAGGAAAATTAAGAAAACCACTGCAATTTCTAGTTTGCAAAATTAAATAAATAAAAGGGTTCATTGAAAAGATGATACTGTAACTGTCTTGGCATCACTTAAAGATTATGATCTCCTTTGAAAGGCTGATGACTCTGAAAGGAAATACTGCTGCTTTGCATGAAATGTGGTGGTTTAACATCAACGTTAGCACCCTGCCTGTGTTAGAGACAAAGTATTAATTTCCCAACCTGTGGAATATCCTAATTTTGCATCATCATGTAGTATGCAATCAATAAACATCAGTTTTTCAGTAATAGAGAGGATTTAAACAGACTGAGGGAGGAAATGAGTGTTTGCACAGGCCACTAGATTTGTCTGAAACCATGTGCACCTATTTCTGGTCTCTTGTTTCCATAAATAATAGATTGACAACTCCATGGTTTCCAGAGGATACATGGTACATATAAATGTCAGACAAATAAACTCAAATGTTCCATCTTTCTGTGATGAATAGCTCATTTTAAGGTTTTTATAGTTCTAAATAAAACTTGTGATTTAATTTGGCTGGTGCTTTAGATGAATTTGAGGGTAATGTGACAAAAAAATGGGGAAAAAAAAAAAAAAGGAAAAAATGGTGAGGAAGTTCATCC
The DNA here is from genome assembly GCA_026212715.1 of Elanus axillaris. Classification (NCBI taxonomy): domain Eukaryota; kingdom Metazoa; phylum Chordata; class Aves; order Accipitriformes; family Accipitridae; genus Elanus; species Elanus axillaris. The sequence goes on along the minus strand of JANZLQ010000061.1, from coordinate 18,640,891 downwards.
CTCCTGAAAAATTACAGTTGCTACACGTTTATCAGAAGGTTTCCTGAGTATGGCAGGGTTATTTCATGGAAAGATTTAACTGATTTGTATTATTTGGTGGAAAAATTTAACTGAATGCTCTTACTTACTGTATCTTACACCAAGCTGAAGTGGCAGCTTTAATACAGGAATGTGTTTTTTCTGACTGCCGAGTGTGGAGAGATAAGGACACTAAGCTTGAATGTTGCTCACAGAAGAACAGAGCCAGGTTCTAAGGTGTACTAGGATGAAGGATAAAGCAGAAACCATGATAACATAATCTTGTCATCGTGCATTAGTAATCTTTGGGAAGTAGTTTTCTCTTTCTGATCTACTACCCCAGCTGTTTTCCAGCTGAGGTGTGGACTCCAGGTTGACAGTGGAGGTCTGACTGAAAACAGACAAGTTTTCCTTATCTTTCCTGGATTCCTTTGAAGGGAAATACGGATTTGTGATGGCCAGTGCCCTTTACTTATTTCTTCTATGATGTACTGCTTCATACTTTTTAATGCTAATTTTTAATGATTAAATGACTGGCTTTCTATGGAACCTCCTGGAGAGTGGAGAGAGGGACGTGGGAGCCGGCTCAGGGAGGGAAAGAGCAGGAATGGCAGCCACGGGGCCAGCGCAGTGGAGGGCTGTAGCAAGCAGATAGACCTCAGAAATAATGGAAAGGAAACTTTCTGGGGACCGAGGGGCTGTGCAGTGCTTGGGGCTCCTCAGAGACTCACTGCATGTGCTGAAACTGGTGCTTATAAGCAGAGATACCACGGACAGGGAGCGACTGGATTATAAACTGTTGTTTGCACTCTGAGATAGTGGCTTTGAGCGTCTTTTCTGTTTAAACCCCTCATATCGCTGCTCTGACGAAACACAGCTTTTTTTTGGTTGGTTGGTTGGTTTTGTTTTTCTGGCTGAAAAGCCTTTTAACCTGTTTTGGGGAGCTCATTGGAAGGAGATGATCTACGCAGATCTCCCTCAGGGCTCTGGCTCACTTGGGAGTCCTTCACATACTCATCTTTGCATGCTACAGATTGCTGTGCTGGTTGGCGTTGCTCATACTTAACACAGACATCTGATAGTTACAACTGATAACTGAACACTAGAAAGGAGACGTGCAAGGTTATGGTACCTAGTTGCAACCCATGGTGGGTTTGGGTGATGTACGTTGCGGGATCTAGGAGTGCTTGGAGGAACTGGGCCTGTACAAAGCAGAGGAACTGTTTCAAATCCTGTTAGAAAGGCAGGAGTTTTAGCAGGAAACTATGATCCTAGGAGTCTCCTTCCTTTTTTTGGGGAAATGTTTGCTCTGAGCATCTCCTTAACACAGAGAACTCAGACACGTTCTGTGAATCGCTACAGAGAGAAGACCCCTTGTTTTCTTCTTTGCCTCCTTATATACCAAAACCCCAAAGTTTTGGGACAAAGTAAGGATAATGATGAAATATTGCCATGCTTGTCGTAGACCAAGAGATCAGAAATGAGGTCCTGTCTGTGAAATTTAAAAAAAGATATTTAGAAAAGAAACTAGCCATCTTTTTATGTACACGCAGAAATGTTCCATAAAGCAAAACTGGCTATGCACCATCTGCTTTTAATTTTTGGACAAAACTCTCAGTACTGCCTAGCATTCCTAAAGCCAGGCCCTCAGAGAGTTCACTTATAAAAGCAAATAAATCAACTTTCAGTGTACAACATCCTCTCCTTTATAAATTATTTGTAGGCCAAAACATTTCCATGGAGACTAAAAATGGGCCTTCTCCCCATGTGTCAAAATGAGCTCCGGTGTTACCCACAATAAAGTTTGTGATAACACCATCTTTGGCTTACTGGCCTATCACTTGTGTAAAAAAGGCACAGCTTATTTATAGTAAATTTATTGTAGAGATTCTTTTATTACTGCTGGCAGCAGTCTCACCTGAGTTCTATCTGTAGAGAAACATCTACAGGTACCTCTTACTCGGTGAGAGGAACAAGAGCCATCTGACTTGTTTGTGAGCCTAAGATGGGTGCAACCAAAGCCAGAAACTCTAGCCTAGCATTAAAGGAAAATACTGTCTTAAGAACTTTCTAAAAGCTGACACTGATGAACTAGAGTAGAGTTTGCTATCCTGTCTTGTGCAGTATCAATTAATTCAGTAACAGATACTAGACCTGCACAAATTGTTCAGTGTAGATGAAACTTGTAAGTTGGAGGAAGTTTTGAATCTGAGTATGAGGCTCTTACAAGAATGTCAAGGTTGAGTTGGTGATGGTGATAGCTGAGTGCTTTGGGCATTTTCTGCCTCCTCTTTTAAACAATACCTTTATTATAAACATTTGGTATAACACATAAGATAAAAATAATTTGTACCCTTTGTTGCTGGTACTTAGCAATGATGATTCTCCAGTAGAGACAGATGAATATTTGGCCTCCAACTAGTGAGAAGGCAGCTGCTTTCAGAACATACCTTGTACTTCCTATCTTATTTCTGTCATTTTCTTGTATTATTTTGTTCATCAGCTGCATGGTTTTGCATGATTCCCAAAGACATGGCTGATTTGCATTTTGTATTGTCTCTGTCTCTGGAGTTTAGGGTGCTTGGGCTAAAATTTGATGTACTAAGCGTTTCCAGGAACAAAGAAAGACAAAAGCAAAACTGATGCAACAGTAGCTGAGTAAAAAAAACACTATCTAGGAGGTAACTCTGAACTTCAATGCATTGAAACTGAGAGCTTTCCAAGTGAGAGGATAAAAAAACCCTAAACCCAACTTTGGAGCATGAATTAATGTAAATTAATACAGTATTTTAATGAAGTAAAAAGTTGCATGAAGAATGAGGACTTGTTAACTCTGGAAATAGTTTTTTGGGGGGGTTGTTTAAGAAATGGATGTAGAAAGTATGAGGATAATAGGCCACAATCAGAACGTAAGAAAAAAAGCATATTCAGCCAACAAATACCAAAGTACTGTGGAACTCACTATGAATGCTATCAGTATTAGGAAATGCCATTTAATGCTCATAGTAAATACTAAACTAACTTTGCATTAGATGCTGACACAAGAAATGGGTAAAAAAGTGTCTTTTATCTTCCCTGGAGAACCTCCTGCAGTGAACTACTGAACAATTCTTGACCATTTGTGGGGTTTTTTGCTGTGGAAGTATGTGTGAACTGAATTTGTGCTAAAGATTTGAAAGTTTATTCTGACCTATGAGCGTACTCTGATCTGCTTAGAAAGAAACATTAATAGATTTCAAATGTCTATTGGAGGATGACGAGGAATATGGGGTTTTCCCTTTTTCCAGTCTTCACAAGCTAAAGACATTAGTGGGATTGTAGCACAGTGTTTACAAAGCCAACTTCTCTCTAGCACCCTAAACTGTAACCCACTTATCCCAAAAGGTTTATCGGAAATGTAAAGAATTACGTGAAGACACAGCACAGGAAACGGACGCTGTCCAGCCCATAGTTTCCTCCGTTGGAAAGAAACTAGAGCTGATGTTTTCTAATATCACGGCTGTAAAACAGGAGGCAAAACCACCCAGAGATGCCCAGAGATCTGTACCCAGGTGTTCTCAGTGGTGGTTCCAGCCTAGACCTTTGGAAAGATAGTTGAGCCATAACACAGAGAATCATGGCTAAAGCTGAGAAATGGTGAGAGCTGGACTAATTTTCACCTCCTTGTTGTAATTTCATGGAGGTGATGTTTCAGTGGTGCGTTGAATAATTACCCAAACTCACGGGCTATTGGCCAACCAAAAGAAGACCTTACATTGTCAAGCTACAGAGATTCAAAGGTGCTACATGCATCTTTTACAAGCTGCTAGATGACTGTATATTACTAAAGCCATCAAAATGCTATTATTATTATTGTTGTTGTAATTTGTAGAGACCACATAATGTGCTACTTCGTGCAGGTAGCTGCTGTTAAAGAGCAGTGTAACTTCCAGAACGATTACACCCTGAAGGTAAATTTAGCAGCAATGCAGCGTATTACATTCCCTAAGAATAATACAGGCAAGAACAAAATAAAGGCAAATAGAGCAGGATGTGACTGCTGTGAAGACGGTACTCCGCGGAACAAGGGCTCGCGCAATGCCCACCCTTCCCAACGCGGGGTTTTCCCGGCTGGCTGCAGTGCAATGATTAGCTTGCTGTCCCTCGCCAGCCAGCGCCGGGTTGCTGCAGGCTGAAGGATAACTATGGCAGACAGAAAGGGTTATTCCTAAAGTGCTCCTGAGAGTCTCCCCTGATTTATTTATTTCTGTCCCCCCTCGCTGCTCGCTGGTGGGAAGCTTATAGCGGGCGCAGTGTCAACAATCACTCTAGGTCAAGCCGCATTAGCCCTAGCGCTAACCTTCTAAAACATTCAGATTTACGAATTCAATTATGGGAGTTTACAGCCTGTTTAGCTTTGTTGTTGCTGTTATTATTGTTATTTATTCCTTTCTGTGTTTAGCTGCACTCCAACCCGTTTCAGCATAATTAGGGAGGTTCCTTTTGATAATGTTTAGCTGAACAATATGATGACAGGACTGCAACAGAAATCTTCCCTTCTGTCCTCCCCCCATCTGACAGCTGTTGGTGTGAGCCCATGGGCCCTGCATGCCTCGGTATCCTTACTTCTTTGCAGATCTGACTGCATTATCTAACTTTTTTTCTTTATTCTTTTTCCAAATAATTCTGACACTAAGCAGTAAAGAAAGCATTTGTTTCGTCTAATTGTTATCTTGATGTTATAAAACAGACCTTATCAGAAAAAAGGTAAGAACCTCTGCACTTATTCTTTTAAAATACTACAGTTTCTTTTCTCCATCCAAACTCCTAATTTGATGGCTTAGGGCTGACTCATGATGTTCATATGCCTGGGACTCGTGAGAGAGACTATGTCTGTACAAAGGGCAGAGAAACAGATAATCAGATTTGTGATGTGTGCAGAAGTCTGTAACATTTAAGATCTTTAGCAAAATACCCCAGGAGTCCAAGCAAGTTACAGTAAGCAAATTATCTTAGAACAAATTATCTGATAGCTAATTGAATTTCTGACCATAGCTCCCATCAATCTTGTGTGCTGAAGACTACCTGTAGTGTGTTCTGCTCATGATAACAATTACAGCTGGTGATTAATTGTCAGACATAAAGCAGCTGAAATAATATATATATGGCGGCATATTATAGACAATATCACAAAGTTTTTCTTGTTGCAGTTCTGAATGTTACCAGACAGTCATCTAAACTCTTAGTGTTCCAGTCAGAGAACATTATTAATCTGTCAGGAAAGCCACACTAAGGAAATATAGGTAATGATGGCTTACTGTTAAGGGGAAAAAAGGGTGGGTTTTTCTTCAGTTTTTAATATATTTATATGGTATAAACCTTTTCCTCTCCTTTGTCCCCCTTTGCATTATGAGTATTTCTAAACTGCCACTCTGATGTTTTCCAGCTCACTGAGATCTGTTCTTGGCACCATCCTCTGCCGCCTTGGTCAAAATACTCCATACCCACCCGATGCAGTTCACCTCTGTACTCAGTTCCAACTTTGTGTGTGAATTAGTTCAGTCAAAACTAGGACTGCACCTGTTTCTCTCCCAAATTAAAACCAGTGGGTTGAAATTGAAAGATGGGAGATATGTTGTCCTTCACTTTTGTGTTTTCTCATCCTTTTTTTTTTTTTTATTTTTGGGTAAGAAAATAGCAAGTCCAAAGAACCAACTGGCTATACCTTTTCTGTATTTCCTTCCATATTCATACATGACCCTGTGAATTACGAAGCATCTGATGAGAGATTATTTTCATCTGAGATCTTGGCAGAGTCATGCAACTTGGATACGTCAGACCGCTATGCCAACGTGAGAGACAAGACTTGGTAGCATGGACAACCACATACTAATGTGCCTGAACAGCTCTGAGATGAGGGTGATTCACCTATTGCAGTCCCGGGGAGCTGGCAGCTAGGACGTAACCATCCGCTGCTCTTTGCATAGAGGTGCACAAAAGCTCCGAGGATTTCTTAGGCAGACGTTTTCTTTAGACGTACGGAACTAAACACTTAGTGGTTAAAACACTTAATAGAGAGAAAGGCAATTTAGGACAGGTGAAATACTATGTATTTTTTCTGAGAAGAGGTGTAGAGTTCATAGCATAATTGTACTAATTTTTAGCTTTTTTGGTGAATAAGACATGAGGGTATAGAAAGAGGGATGGTTTGGAGTGTTTCACTAAATAAGCAGAGAAAGGATTGTGGAAGTATATAGTCATAAATCGTCTCCTCTCTTCAGCCCACGTTTCCCCAGTTCTCTGTGGTAATGTGAAGACGGCAGTATTGTTGACATGGGCATTTGACAGTTCTGAGCATCTATACACCAAAGATCCTCAAGCAAAATTAACATCACTGTTTAAGTTCTTCATCTTACCGGAGAAATAAACTCCATTTGCAGAAAAGCAAAGTCCTTTCTCTTTAGTGTGGTTGTAATGCAGCGGTTGGTGAGTTTGGTGGGCTCGGGTCAATGATTTCATCCTACGGATTCTGTTGTTAATATTTATTTAGCTTTACTTCCAAATGAATAATTGTTCAGCAATAGCTGTCTGAAGCAGAATGAAAACAATCTTCTCACAGTTCTCCGGGAGAACTGTTTTTGCATATGGCAATCAGCTTACACCAATTATTTGAAATTGTCCCTATTTTCAGAACCAGCATGCTAAACCCAGTGTGATTACCATGACAATCAGCACTGCTAATAAGCAGTGACTCCAGCATACCAATCCTTGCAGTGTAAGTCAGCTGTAGATCAAGTTTAGCTAAGGTTTGTCTGATACAGTATATTTTAAGTCCAAGAGAGTACACTTGCAAATGCAAGCTTGTGTTTCATTTACAGTCAGCTCCCAGACCTCAGGAGATTCAGCTGTAAGTCAGTTACCTCTGCTGGATCTCTGTTGCAGGTTTGTTGTTTTATCTTGAAGCACAATTTAAGTGAAACATCTTAGGTAAAACACCTTAAAAAAAATTTAAAAAAACCTGCGTTCCTGAGCAGCTGTTAGATACAAAGAGTGTGTTTGGGAACTAGTACCAGTTGCAAAAGATGGCTCTTCAACAAAAGATAAGTCATTATCTTCCTACTAAATCCAAATTCAGCATTATTCCTTGCAAGGCATCATTTCCTTAAGATATTTCTTCATTTTTAAGGCTGACATATCTTGACACAATGGCAGCGGACGATAGGATTAAGAAGGATTAGTCAAGACAGTCTAACATCTGAGCAAAGCTTTGAGAGGGAGCCTGGCCCCTGCACGCCGATAATGCACAAGCCATCTCATTGAATATTATGCTATGAAATACCATTTTTGTTGCATTTCTGATAAATATAACAATAAAAGACAAGCTAGGTATTATTTAGTGCTTCTTCTTAGCAACTGCTCTTCACAGGGTTTCACTGCAACAGGCTCCTCCTGCCAGCGAGGAAGCAGGCCCTATTTCTGCAGAGGGGGGTCACAGTTTCATGGTGCTGCCTTCCAGAACTAGCAGGGAAATTCGCCAAGGTTTTTCTGTACGTTCGCTCCTTTCTCCTACAGACAAACCCAGGCAGTCTTCTGAGGACAGCGAGCGATGCCAGAACGGACAGGGGGAGGTAATGGTCGGGGCGGGG
>JANZLQ010000061.1:18611581-18632122 GCA_026212715.1 Elanus axillaris | reverse complement strand
GCAACTAAATATTTGGCCTTAGGGCAAAATCTAAAGCTGTATGGGTGTTATATGCAGAAACATAACACACCATGTCTCCTCTGCCTCAAAACAAAAAATCTACTTATATCTAAAGACAAAACCACATTGGCATGCATTTGAAATTGAGTGCCGAAAATCATTAGTCTTTTGGAAAATGCAATTATGTGCATAGAAAGTATGTGGGGGTGTAAGAGCTTGAGAGACAGAGCCACATGGCATGGCTGTTCGCAAGTCCTCCAAGCTTTTTTCATCTGAATCCTTTTTTACTTCCCAGAAACTGTTCTCCATAGTAAGTGTAACCTCCACTGAGCATTTCCAATTTGTCAAATTGAAAACATCACCAAGATTTCCAGTTTTTTGGCAGATATTCTAGGGATGGGAATTGCATTAGCTTCTTATCCAGGACAGTCAGCTGAATAACAGCTTTCTGTACTGTAGCATTTTTATCACAACAAACTCCAGTGAAATGATAGAATTCTTTTCTTGAGCTCAAGCAATTTATGTGTTATGTGTTGAAGTGTTGAGAATAGGTTAATAATTTTGGGGAGAGGGACTGTAATAACCAGCCGTTAACACAGCTTCCTCTCCCTCCTCTTCTTCTCATCTGCTTGCCACTGCTCGCCGCTCAGCGTTCTCCTGGCGGAGGAAGAACGTGGACTCCAGCGAGGGAGTCGCCTCTTGCTGGGGTGGCTGGGGAGCAGACCCGTGCTGCCTTTAGGCTGGACTTGGAGCCGCGTTAACCCTCGAGAAAGTTGGAGGAGCCCTCGCTCTCGTGTTTGAGACTGATCTTGCCCTAATCTGCTGCCCGCTGCTAAGGTATACCTTGCCTAACCCTAAACGTGCTGCGTGCCACAATCACACCTTATTTTGCCTTTTGTGGCAAAACGAGATGGCGTCGTGCTCTGAGGCAGGGAGACCTGTGCCTTTTGCACAGGGAGACTCTTATTTGTACATTGCGTTGAAGGACCATTAGATTCACAGTGTTGGTTACATTAACTGTTGTGAATATAAGGCATATTTGAAGCAAATTTAATAATTAAGCTCATTTCAAGGGCCTATCAGCAAGACTGACTGCACTTCAGCTCCCTAGCGGAGCCACTTGAGTAGAGGGTGTTCGCAAATATACAGTGAAGTTGGCAGATTAGAACGTGGTTGAAATTACTATAGCTTAAAACAAAGTAGGCAATAAAAATGGAAACACTCTGAAGCATTTTAATAGGAGTACGCTAAGTCACCCTCAAACACCATTCAGCAACGTGCGCTGTGGGGATTTGGGGCTGCTTATCCAAACTGTCCTGTGCGATATTGCCCTCTCCTCACCTTCTCTATAAGAAGGCTTAATCTTTGCTGAAAGATTCAGGTTTGCCACTCTCTAACTCCCCCTCTGTCTGCCTTTGGATTACTCTGAAGAAGCCCTGTATATTTAGACCTCATTAGACGTGGAGCTTGACCTGAAGTCATTTGAAATCAACTGCAGTCTGTGGAGCTGGATGAATGTTTGGCACCGTGGAAGTCATTAAGATTAAAATGCTGAATGGAGGCTACACAGCTAAGTCACTGTGCGTTGAGTTAAATGCACACCACCTTCTTGTCAAGGAATTAAATATGTATTGCACAGATAACCATGGGATTTTTATTTCGGGTGGGCATTTTAACAAATTATTTTGCATTTTGAACCGTTGCCAAACTCTCCTTCGGCTCAGAACAACATAAGCTTTTTGGCTTTGCTTATAGGCTCTTTGGCAGCAGGGGGTTTATTTATTTATTTATTCCACTGAAGGCAAAAATCTGATCAATTTATGATCTTTAACAACAACAGTCTTTGAACAGAGCTTGGTCTTAATTTCTCTGGCATCACTGCTAGGTGGCAAATCATAAGCAAATGGTTCCCCTTGATTTCCAATAACCTGCTGCACACAAAGGCATTAATTGTCTTAATAATGCAGCGTGAATACGGACAGCAGTTTTGTCAGAAACGATTTCACCAGTTTTTTATCTGTTTGCTGGGGGCTTTTGTTAGCACCTGAGCTGAGTTGCTTCACCATATTATGATGCCCCAGCAGTCACCAGTAGCTAAAAGATGGTCTGGAAAAGGACTGCAACACTTCAAATGCTTCATCCCCACTCTTGCTCCTACAGCCTTCCAGAAGGAGGCAGACATTAAGTAGGGAAAAGCAGAAGAAGTAACAAGTTCACCTTCAGCATTCCAGCCATTACATGATTGCCAGTGTCATTCTAAAAGGTGAACACCGGGGTTTTTTTAGACTTTTTTGCTCTGGAAGAAATTAATGGCATTGGGATTTAAAGGATTCTAAAGATTAAATCGTAATCCCTGGGGAACGTATCTCTAGAACAAACATTTGGCAACCTGTTTTGACTAAATGTTTTTTGAGAGATCACAAAAGTATGCTTAAAAAAATCCACTGCCCCTCAACAGGTTTCTGATAGCACCTGGTGCAATGATAACAGTACTGTATTTCAGGTGCAGCTACAGCTGATCCAGACTGACCTCAGCTGCAGGGTGAGTTACACACTTCAAACCCGTAGCATGGCTCTTCTTCTGCTGATGGAGCAACTTTCAAGATCCTATTTGTCATAAGCACGGATTTTTTTCTCCATTAGTTTTCCCAAGAAGCCCAAATCTCCCTGTTTCCAATTTGAGTGGTTCTTCAGGTTGCACATAAATTCAGGTATTTGTACTTTTATCACTTACAGCATTCAGAGCTTCTGATGCAATGCGTATGAGTCATGTATCTCAAAGTCATCTTTTCTGGGATTCTAGCCAAACAAGGAGATCTTTCTTCTTTTTCTTCTCTCTCTCTTTTTTCTTTCTTTTTTTTTTTTCTTCCTGTAGAAAGAAAAGTCACTATCTGAAAGGAAAATGCCTTAAATTTGAAACTTTGCCCTCAGGTGAAGCCATTCCACTGCTGAAAAGTCTTGTGCTCTTAACTATTTAAATAATAGATTGTCTGAAAGCCTGCATGCTTCTTAGAAATAGAATGAGAGATTTGGGTGTCAGCACTGATTCCAGAAGTTCCAGAGCCTGAAATGACTCACAAAAATACAGGACAAGGCGAGGAGCAGGGGCAGGTAAGGACCATGGGAGCACTCTGTCATAGCTGAGCAGATCACTTCACTTGCATGTTGTTGAAGGACACTAGCTGGAAAAAAGAGAGGAAATTCCAGTTTTGTTTTGTAATACTATGTCTGAAAACTGTAAGTTATTGTTTACCTCATATTGCAAACAAATAGAATGGTGGTTTCCCTGCAGTCATGATGATAATAAAGGATCTTTGAAAAATATTGATTAGTCAGACAAAAAAGACAGAGGTACCGAAAAGCAGTATATGAATAAAAATTGCTATGCAAAGAACATTTCACACCTAATAATCCTGTTTTCTTCAATACATGTTCTTGTGGTGTGTCTATCATCAAGTTATAATGGTAAGCCAAGTCTAAGGGGGAATTACAGGTTTGCAAATAATTAGTACATCTTCCCCATATTGCTTAATAAAAAAGTCTTTTCTTCTCATTCCTTAGTTCCTTTATTTATATTGTATAGCTGTGGTACATTTGAAAGGAAGATGACTAGCCAAGCTTTTAACACTTTAAGTACATGTTCACTTTTTTATAACATTCAGACCTTATTTAACACTACATAGAGAAAGATGCAGAAAGAAATCATGCTGGACAATTTAATGTATTCAGTTTAGGAAATGAGGAGATCAAGGCTGGATATGTACCTGTTTCTGGTGGGTCCAGACTTTTTGAAGGCAATGGGAACTCTGTTTGAACTTCAACACAAGAAATCTTGAAGTATTAGTTGAGCCAAATGTTTATCGACATTAACATAGAGATGTGAATTTTTTTTCTTCAGTTTTCATGCTAAATCTAAAATTAGGAAGGGATCTGGTTTAGGTTATTCTTGTCAACAAAATATTATTAAATACTTGAATCTCTGAATACGTTTTGGAAGCGTTACCCATTATACTTGGTAATTTTCCAGATCAGGAGCTGCATGTTTCAGTATTTAAATTAACTCCAGCAAACATATAAAGTGGTAATATATCCCATACTTACAAAAGATAGACTGCCTCTAAAAATAAAATCGGTATGATAAAGCATTTTTGTAATTAAGGAAAACTGCGACAGATACCGGTTTGTTGGAATATGCAAGCTGACTGTGAGCCTTTGCTTCTACCCAGCTTCTTTCTACACATCCCTTCACCCTCTGTCCGTCTTTCCTTCGTGCCGGTCAGCAGCGTCCTGGAGCTCCAAAGGCTGTTGCAGTCATTTGGGGTGACGTAAACCGGTCGCTGCAAAGCTCCTCCGGTGGTGATGGACAGCCGTCACCCGGGGAAGGACGAGACGCAGCAGGTCTCTGCAGCGATCTGGCGTGACGTTAAACGCTGTTGTAACAAACACGAAAGGGCTGCTCGTGAGAGCACAGCAAAGCAACGTCTTTTCCCCTAGTCTCATTCTTAGAAATGGCTGAGCCTGGTTTTGCCTGGACTTTTAGAACCACACACCCACAAAACCAGCCTGAAGTAGATATGCAGCTTAGGAAGTTTCAGCACAGATGACAAAACTTAAATTATGTTAAAAAAATTTAGACCAGGCTCAGGTGCTTTGAACGCTAGGAATTGACACTGTCCCCACAAATAATTAAATAGGATTAATTACACTGCATTTCTTGTGTGGTTGGCCTGTGGTTCATATTTGTTGATACTCCAAACAATGCATGCAGTAGGGACTGGAATAACTTTTTTAAAAACTAGGCTTCTTCCCTGGGAAGTAACTAAAAAACCAATACCGTGGGATTTGATGTTTATTGTCTACCTTGAGAGGAAAATTGAACCACAAGTGACAGGTATGATATTTTTACTTTATTCATACTGGAAGATGCTCTGTTCTGATGTTGATAAGAGTAGGAAAAGAACTTACATGGAATATATATATTATTTTTTTTTAGAAATCATGCTTATTTTCACTTCTTTTTCCTTTTAAGTTCTAGTTGCCAGCTCTGGGAATTCAAGCAGGGAATGAGACTGGGGCTTAGTACATCCTCACAAGTACAACGCTGTGCAATTCAGATTGTCTCCTCATTACACATGGGTAAGTCTTGCTCTCAAAAATGAGAAAAGAGTGCCACAGAAAATGTAACATCAAGCTGCTGTGAGTAATCAGATTAATCAGTGCTGGAGGCAGTCAGTGGCAACTCAAAGAAAAGGGAGCGATTTACAATGGAGAAGCTTTCGCAAAAGTGTACACGTTCCTTTTTATCTGCATGTCTGTGGATGGAGCCATGTATTTATAACGCCATGCCAGATGTAGGGAAAGAAGATCCATTTCATGAGTTGTATCTAGCCCAGAGCAAGGACAGAAATGGAGGAATAGAAGAGAAAATAGCAGTGAATCTACAGTGCGTCCTCTGCTTCCCAGCCAAAATTGTCTGTAAACTAGGTAACTGATATACCACACTTACCATCCTATCTGGCGATGACTTACTCTTTCATCCTCTGTTGAGTTGAGAAAACATGTCGTTGGATCACTTCTCAAATACATAACCCCTGATTCTATTGCTGCTTTCTCATGCTGGACTCTACCTGTCCCAAAACCCGCAGCACGGTTTAGACCTTAAAGAAAATCTGTCTCGGAGAACTTCTGGGAAGATATTACTCCTCTCATAGCTAGGGCAGATAAATACATCAAATTACTAAATTTAGACGTGGGAAAAAATTGTTTTAAGTAGAGGTCCAAGGTGGCTGTAGCTCATCACAGTCCTCAAATAACAACCAGGTGCCTATATGAGGCTAAATGCTTGCTGGTTCACCACCAAGAGACTTTTCTGAACTGCTGCATTATGGACACTTGCATACGTATTTATAAATATAAATCACTATGGACTCTTAGTCTTTTTGTTCTAGTTCCTGCTGAAATCACTCACTCAGTGAATGAAGTCTTCACATGATGGGGGAGGTGATTCTGGTAAAACTGATGCTGTAGAGGTCTCTGACTTCAAGCTGAGTTGCTGGAAGAGAACGTTTACATGAAAATACAGGCCTAGGATAGACTTGAGTTTCACAGGAGATTTCAATTTCACGGTAAAGTTAGAAAGCTCCTTTGTGCTGTGACTTACCGAGAAGATAAGCCTATGCCCTTCTATTCAATTAGGTTGTACCAAATTGTTCAACACAGTTTGAAAAGATAAAGATGTGACTTTTGTTTTTATCCTGAGGTGTGAAACAGGGTTTAAGATGCTGATGGATGCATGAGTGCTATTCTCTAGAAATCCACAATCACTTCAGATTTTCAGTGTTGTGTGTTCAGGTGACATAGAATAGCTGGTATTTAAGAAAACGCTCTGACTTTAGGCCGGAATTTCCTAAATTAATGTTTTCCTGAAGGTACTGGCAGGGAGACTTGATATACTGAGGGGGTATATCAATATACGCCTGCTTTACTGACTAACCAGACAGAGAGCTGCTCCCAGGTGGACTAGGCTCCAACTGTCGGCGCTGCAGGTGAGAGGAAGGATATACGCGTCTTGCCTTTCAGCTCAGCAAACTATCTCAAAAAGAGGTCCTAAGATCCAGTAATTGACTCCCTCTGAGAATAGGATTCGCAATATAAATGCAATTCATGCCAGCGTTTGCAGTTTTCCTGCATTTAGAGATACCTGGTGGCTTGAAACACTGGGTTTTGCTGTGGATTTATCACCTGATTGCAGAGGTCCGTTCCTAACCCCTACAAAACTGTGTTAAGAATTCAAAAATCTTCAAAGAATCTTCGCTTTCATATTTTATCTTTGTATTCCCACAGAGTTGTAACGTACTTTTATTATTGTAGCATGTGAAAAAACTGCGTGCATGTATGCGTGCGTATATGGAAGCGTGTGAGAACGTGCCAGGCGAATAGACCCCCAAACCTAGATTCACCTAAACTCTCTCCTGCAAAATTATTGAAGGGTTAGTTCTCTGTTCTCTGGAGAATGCCAGAGAGGCTGAGCCATCGCCCAAGTGTTGTGCCCCATTTTAATGTTCCTGCTGAGGTCGCACCCATGTTCAGGGTGCTAGATGGGGAAGAACAGAGGAGACTGGCCACCACAGAAAATAGCTATCCGAATGATGGGATGTCAGTAGCTTTCAGGCTGTGGCTTTTGAGTACAGAATAATTTGATTTCAAAAGTAAAATATTCTGATGACTTAAATAATTTCCCTGCCCCACACAGACTTTGCAAACCGGGTCTGAAAAATCATTATCTATATTTATGTAAAGCACCACTTGCTTTTAATTAAATAGTGAACCACCAGTTTTCAGTCTTACTTTAGGACTCGCACAGATTCATTTTCTATCATGTCTGCCTGATGACTGGACTAAGCGATGACTAACTCAGTGTTAACTGATTTACTGACCTATGCTGATAACCGTCTGGTTTAGTCCTTAGCTGGAGCTCAGATGTCTGATTTAGTTCAGCATAGCAGGTTAGCCTGCACCGTGGGAGCCCCGTCAGGTGTCCCTGTGCACACTTTTGGTCAACAGGAATTCAAAACGTTACCAACTTCTTCTCACCATTTTTCACCATCACATTTCTTTCTACCCGCTTCTTTGCAAATCTGAGTGTAAAGCATCGATCCAAGGGCTAGATCCTATGAAATACTTAGCCAAAGGAGTGTAAACATGCTAGCAGAGACCTTTTCAGTGTCGAGCTCTCAGGGTGCTGTCTGGAGCCCTACGTTTATGTTCCCTCTATAGGGCAAAAAGAA
Organism: Elanus axillaris; assembly: GCA_026212715.1. Lineage (NCBI taxonomy): Eukaryota > Metazoa > Chordata > Aves > Accipitriformes > Accipitridae > Elanus > Elanus axillaris. The sequence continues at coordinate 18,624,335 of JANZLQ010000061.1, read as the reverse complement.
AGCCAACAAACGGCTTTCTGAAAAGCATCTGTGTTGAGGATGGAGCTGTCTGTGCTAGACTAGGGCTTCTATTTCCCTGTAATATTAATTAGCTGAATCATCATTCAGCTAGTTACTGAACAAAAGCATCTCGGGTGCTTTACCTCTTCTTTGTTCTCAGGGAAATGTCACCATGCGATGCCAACTTCTTCCTTACCAAATGGATTGGATTGCCAGATTGACAGTGTGTTAGGAAAAAGAAACAGAAATGCAATCAAACCCGTCAGATGCGGAGAACAGATGTAATTTCCAGGTGAGTTCAAAATGTATATAGGAACCTAGGACAATTGCTGGGTAAGTCCAACATGTATGTAGGAATCTGGGACTTGACCTCTGATCTTCTGTCTAAGGGAAATAACAGAAAAAACCCTAAAACCTCTCCCATCCGAGTCAGACCTCCATTGCCACCTGAAGTAAAGATCTCCATTAACGAAGGGTGAGCGCACATGCAAGGTCCCACTTCTGTTTGAAAATTCCTTATCTATGGCAAGGAGTCAGATATCTAAAATGACATATATATTATATTATGTAAAATTATAAAATGTTTATAATTTAAATAACAATATTACAGAACACATGGGAATAGAAGATGGACAAACTAGTAAATTTTCCCTTTCTGACACTATGCTATTAGCTGAGTGAGCCTTTAATTGTAATATGCAGTGAGGAACAAGGCAGCACATATCATCCCGACGTATGGAAGTAAGAGCGATTTTGGTTTATTGAACAGAATATCCTTTTAAAGTACAACCAAGTGAAGTCTATGTCTGGTATGGTTTAGTCAAATTTTTGTTCGCTCTTCTGTGCCAATAGGTGCCTAATCTTCTATTGAGCATGCACAGAGATTTGTGTGTATAATTTACCATAAAGTTAATGGGAGTTCTTCTGGAAACACCCATGCATCGGTGGGCTTGGATAAATGCTGACTGCTCATGACCCTGTGCGGATTCTTTAATGCATAAGAAATAGAGACAAGCATTTTATGCTTACTTGCTCATAGAAATGAGGCAGATTCTTTTCTCCTTTTTTAATCAATGTATAAAAGAAAGCAGACATACTGTCACCTCATCACCTCTGATTCTGTAGAGAACAATAAATGGAAAAAGATTTCAAATAAACACACATCAGTTGTTGGTGTGAGTCATCCTTATGAATAATGGTGATAATGAGAATGGTGTATTGTGCATCTAACATGCTATCTCTATTTCTGAAGTAGGTTATTTTTCTGCTTTTTAAATTTTTATCTTTTCTTTATCTACATGGAGTTTACAATGGCTCTATCATGAAGTTCCTTTGTGTGTCTGTTATAGACAAGGTGTATAGAAGGCAAAAATAAGTTAAATAAAATTCAGTATTTTAGGTATAATCTTGACGCAAAACCATCCTAAGCAGTTGCTAACTTTCCATGGCTTTTGTGGGCTTTGGACCATTCTGTATAGAGCTCTATAAAAAGAGACAAATGAGCGTCACCCATTTAAAATGTTGAATGGAAAAAGCATTGTGCAAAATGTCTTTTTTGCCCGAGTAGTAGATAGCAGGACTTCCTAAGTGAAAAAATAGGTTCTCTTTTTTCATTTCTGAATACAATTATATTCTTGCTATGAAAGTTATTATTACCTGACATAATTAGTAACGGAAGACAATATCAGAGATGAATTCTGCTACGTATCATGCACTTCAGTCTACTCCAGTCTGTTCTGGTACGGACGGTTTAGACAGAGGCACATAGAGAGGGGCATGGAGACGCTGGCACGCAAACATGCACTGCGTTCCTTCCTCTGAGCGCGCTAAGTTAATGATCTCTCTCGATACCTGTTCAGGAGCAAAAGGAAGATATAACTGCAGTTAAAAGAGGGAGAAATTGGTTCATCTAGATACATCTCTTGGCTTAAATGGTCCCCAGTGAAATAAGATTTTTCCTTCCCCAAGGCAACTTACATTCTCCAAGGGAGTTTATGGAGGCCATTAAAATCATTCTGGATTGACAGAAAATTGCCTCAGAAGAAATTTTGACTAGTCAGTATAACAATAAAAAAGGTTGGCCATGCAGAAACATTTTAATTGTACCTGTTATTTACTGGAGAAGGAAGAAGCTAAATCTGTTTAGGGAAGAATTTCTTTTTTGCAAATAAGGATTCTTGTACCAAAATTCTTGTGGAATGTAATAGAAAACAGTGGTGGTTGTCAGTTGTCACAACAGTAAATTTATACTCAGGAGGAACAGGAAAAATGGAAAAAAATAAATTGGTTGGTAACTGTATAACTTTGAAATTCTCCTGACCCAAAGATAGCGATGTGTAAAATCATTTGTTGCTGTAGCAAAATGTCACTTTGGTACTGGTAAGCATTTAATCAGCTTTCTGCTTGATGCATTTAATGTGACTTCAGTGTTTTGCCTGAGATACACGGTTAAACGATTGATGATGGATTCAGGAGAGCACAAGTGCCAGTCACAGAGAATCATTTCTGTTCAGTGCCCGCATTAGCTTGGCTCCCATGAATAATTCTCTGTGTGGCAAAAGATGTTAAGTAACAGCCGTTAACTATCCTCAGCAGCTATGGGTAACTTCCAGAAGACAACAATAAACACAGGTAGTATATTTTAATACGTTCAGACTCACATAGAACTGTCTTATACTTTCTAGACTCATTTATGCACGGAGGAGAAGCAAGTTCTCTGCTGCTTTTGCCCTCTTCTAATTCAGAGCCATCTCTCCCCAAATTAACGGAGGAGACGGGCAGAGGCGCACGGAGGATGGCGGCACCCAAGCGTCATGGTGGGTTGACGTGAGCTCGGCTGGACCCAGGGATCTGGCGTGACCCAAGGTTACAGCAGAAAGTGGTGGTGGAGTCGGCAGGAGAGGGGAATCTCCCGGCTGTCCGCACCGTGCTCTCCCCCCGCATCACCTATCGCTCAGGGCGTACAGACCTGCTGCAGCCCGGTGGGCTCCATCCCGCTGCATAAATAAGAAAAAAGCAAACTTGTACCAGTTGCAATGGCGAGCACTCCAAGGTGAGGAAATGCCAGAATTAAGGTGTCCTTTACCAGCAGAATTGGGTATCTCATGTGCACCTGAGTGTGCTATCCACCCATCTATACATACATGTGTATGTTTATATTTATGCTGTAGGACTGTTTAATTACAGTGTAACTTATCATTTTTGACAGCATTCCCTAATTATAGAATAATTATAAAGCGATAGGCTGGAGACAGAACGCATGGCTTGTCCCTGAGGCCTCATGTTTGCTTTGCAGGGGTCACACGCAGCCCTAGAAGGTTATCTACTGCTACCCTGATTAAAAGGCACTTAATTACTCTTAACAGGGTGTAAAGGGGCTGGGTGAATTAAGTTCTTTTCTTTTTTTAAAGACATTTTCAATCTCTAACTGCGTTGTCGTAGTTACAGCTGGGGAGTTTGGAAAATGTACTAGTGGAATTGATTACTCAGATATGTGTGACTATGATTCATCCGAGAGCTGGGAGAAGAAAAGATGCACAAGTTCTTCCCCAGCCCCATCATTTTTTCCTTTATTACTTTATCTGAAACAAAGCTTGGACAACACAAAAATAATTTGATTTTATGATAGCCATAGGCAGAATAAAAGATGTACTTTTATACCTACCCATGACAGAATTGGAGGCTAAAGATTCAATTTGAAACAATGGCTTTCCTCACTTCATTTGCTAACCATTTCGAGCGCATTACATTCTCGTTTCCTTCAAGCAGTCATCGATTCTGGGGACTGGAAGATTTGTTCTCGTATTAAAACAACAGGCCAGCTACTCTTAACATCTTTTGTCTGGCAGTAGCTAGTTATCAAGTAGTCCAAGGAAACTTAAAAAGAGGATCGTGCAATTGAGAAACAATCCACCCTTGAGGGTATCGGAAGATTTTTGCCTAACGGGTAGGCACTAACCTGTGGGATGGCACATCAAGGCAGCAGCTCTGCCAAAGCACTAGTGGTTTGTTTTTTCCCCGAATAAGATAGTTCTGGATGTTTCCGTGACGCACAAACACATCAGTTCCTCTTTAAAATCTTTTTAAGCTCTAGAAACATTGACACTTCCAAATGCCCACTTCATAGGTGTTATCCTAGCTGACATATGATAAGTATCCCTGAGTTATCCAACACTGTAAATAGTTTTCTCTTCCTCTTCCTCCCAGGTCTTAGCCATTTTCTGACTCAGTTGCTAACCACGCGCTTTCCCCCATGCAGGCATGACCTGGGACGTGACTACACGAAGCTGTCGTTCTTGGCTTGTCGTTTTTGGCTATTAACTCTGGGGTCTTCTGCGTGCCTGGTGGCAGCCCCCATCCTGAAGTGCCGGTCCCTCGGAGGGCGAGGGTAAGTGAATAATGCAACGAGTAGGCGGTCGCTTCGAAGTCTTGTTTTTCAGGGCAAACCCACTACTGGTAAAACCTACCTTTTTAAACCCCAAATAAATCATACCCATTTTTAAGGTGCCCCCTGCATGGGGACCTTGGAAGGACCAGCTCGCCAGTGCTTTTGATCTGCCCTGGGCATTCCTCAGTGGCTCACCACCATTTAGTGGGGATTAAGATGTTTTTAATTGTTTATAATCCTTTTGACCTTCTGCCTCAGCTGAGAACCTGGAAGCATGCCATTGCACTTCAAGCAGGAGCTGTGGTGCCTTAGGGCAAAGCGAGGTTTGTAGGCAGAGGTAATATTTTTTTATTGGACCAATTACCGTGGTTGGAGCAAATAGATAGCTTTCAGGAATGCAAGGCCTTGTGTGGGTCTGAAATGAAAGCTGCAAGCTTCAAAGATAAATGCAGGTAGAGAGCAATTACTCTGAACTTAATTTCTGTATGTTAACGAGTTAGATTACCAAAAAGAAAAAGCAGCTGGTATCTGTGAAATGGAGACAGTGTGTTAGCAGAGGAAGGGGTGATAAATTGTTAGCTCAAAAAAAAAAGACTTCTACTTTATGAAGTTATTCCAGGAGCATAGCAGTCTCCTAGAGGACGTGACCATCAGTAACCATTTGACTAAGGTTCATCATTCCAAATATGCTGTGGGAGTTGTGTGTGAGAATGCTAGAAAAACCTGGAAAATAATTTCCTTTCTCTAACCACTCCAAAATGATGAACTAAAATAGGAATCAGACTAAAATGAAGTGCTTCTGAAGTTTCCCCAACTGTTTTGCAAGTCTCCAAAATGCTGTAAAAATAACCATGACAGGCACTGAACACAAGAATCGACTAATGCAACAACAGCTGCCCCAGCCTCTGCTGGATAGAGAACCTTTCAAACACCTTCAGTCAATGAAAAATCTGCTAATGCAAGGTGAACTGTCTGCTCCAAAAGCCAAGATGTCTCCCTAGAGGAACAACAAGGTGATGTACTTGTATATGGGGAATTAGAAGTACTTTGCTGACTCTTTTCTTCATACTTCTTCTTTAACGAGCCAGAAGTTAACTCCAGTACCACTCCTCTGATGGTAACTTCAGGAAGAAGACAAGGAAATGTGTTGGATTTGAAGTCTCAAGACAAAAACCCCTCTTTGACCATTCTATTGACTACTTCAGGAAAACAGCCAGAGGAGAAATAACAAACCAGCCATCATTACAATTTTTTCCTGACTCACAATCTATCCTAACTCACAAGTAGTGCAAATGTGCAACTAGATGACACTATGACTAATGAAGTCAAGGAAGACTGTGCAGAAAACAAGTGGTTTTCTCCACAATGAACCAGTTATTGACCATAACTACCTCCCCACTATAGTACCATCCTGTCCACCGGGAATGCCCACCAGCTTCCATGCTCTGATAGCATCCCGGTTTGTCTTCAGTATGTCCCCAAATGAATAGCAACCTTCTGTGCTCTGGCCCATACAAATCAAAAAGTCATCTAGTTCATCCTTACCCTGTACAGCCTCATTTCAGTCAATTTTTGTCAGACAATAGCCACAGTATAAGTATAAAGATAATGCTATAATATTTGTACTTTATCATGAGCTACCTGAAAAAAAAAAAAAAAAAAGAGTAGGGGGAAAATGTAAAGGAAAATACAAAGAGATTATAAGTTTTTATATCACTAAGCCTCTGCTGTATCTCATATACTTAAGTGAAAGCTTTATCATTTACACTGATAACATGAATTTCCTCATTGATTTTTATCAAATTCAATAACAATTGTCCCTCCATCAAACTCTCTGGCATATCACTGCAGTGAAATCACCTTGGATAACCTGATCAGGATCAAACCACAATTTACCAATTGTGGTAAGAGACTCACAGATAAATATGCTCGCCTGGAGGAAATCAGCCGCTATTCAAAAGACTGGGGCTTTTCAGCCCCCACCTCATTTGCTCTGAAGAAATCACTCATAGAGTTTGCTGTAATTATTTAGATGTCCTTTACTGGACTGATGTGGTCCCCTGGGCAGCTGGATGGCATCCCTGAGTTAAAAGGACCTAAAATACTGCCAGCACTATTGTTACCAGCCTAATCTGGGACCTGTATAAAACAATCGTTACTTACAAGATCCTAAAGCAAAAGAAGTTTTGTCAGAACCAGAACTCCCACCTTTCGCAGAGCTCCAGCCTCGCTGACTTCAGCCCCAGAGACAAATACTGGGGGCTGGTAGGTACCAAAGAGACCGAGACTGTGTTCAAGCGGCAAACACTGAATTTGGCAACACGTCTTCTCACAAGGGCAGTCATCCCTGGAGCCTTCACAAGACGTTTCTGCAGCCCATCCGCCGTGCCATAGGCACATAGGCCTATAGGCCGCAGGCCCTCCTGGACACAGTAGCTGAGACCGAACAACTGTGATGCACCAGGACGAGCTCTCGCAGCCCATGATGGACAGAAACCCCCGTCCTCCAGTGGGAGACAATTCTCTCAACGGAGACATACCCTCTCAGATTTTGCGGGTTATTGGCACAGAAGCACAATGAAACACCCTCAGAACAGGAGCACAGGTACTGGAAATCATCTGTCTTACAAATCCTAAGAGATTAAAGCCTCTTCTCAGGTGTGTTCTCATCTAACAGCCCCCTCCCCCAAGGGAACTTCTCTAGCCTTGAAGAGGGATAAATACATTTCTCACTCTTTTCCAGACTATTTAGCAAGCTTATTGTCTCCACAGGTACGTCCCACTTTATTGTTTCAGATAGTCTGATGGGTTAATTTCAGTTTTTGCAGCTGCTGTTTCTATTTCAGACCTGAAGAGGGGCTTGTGTGTCCAATCACTTCTCTGTTGTTTCCAGCTTTAGCAAACTAGTCTAAAGAAACATTTCACTTCTCCCCACAAACTTTGCTTTACTTCTGCTCTCAGACCATCACGGCTCTAGTACTTTCCTACAATATTCACAAAAAATGGTTAGATCTCTGTATTCGTGATATTCTTGCATTTCAGCTCCATGCCTGTCACGCAGGCTGAACTCCTAAAACTGAAATATTTATGGAATTACTGCTGGGCCTGTGGGCTCCCACGATCACTGCCTGTGTGATCTGGGTTTAGCGTGCACAGGAACCCGAAAGTCTCAGAGCCGCCTCTGTGCCTGGGGTAGGGCAGCAGAGCCCTTGGGCTGCGGTGCAGCTCTGTAGAATCATAGAATCGCTTAGGTTGGAAAAGACCTTTAAGATCATCGAGTCCAACCATCAACTCAACACCACCATGCCCACTAAACCATGTCCTGAAGGACATGGACCTGGCTGCCGGCTGGGACTCTGCCCTCAGAGCAGCCTGTGGAGCCAATCTCGCCCAGTGCCTTCTGGAGCCGGCAGCTGTCAGAAACATGTTCCTTGCAGAAGGAATGAGAAATTAATAGCATACGGCATTTATTTAGTGTTTTCCTGAGTGGCAAACACTATGCTAGTATGAAGCTGGTAAAACTGTTACGATCTCTGAAATGGGCAAACCAAAGCATAGTGCAGCCAGAAACTAAAAAAAGAGCATGAAATCGCTACCTTTTTACCCAAATGGCTTGATTTTCAGAGATAATAGTCAGTCGCACCTCCCAGGGAATTTGTTGTTGAGATGTGCAAGTCAGAGCAAGTTGCAGGTGCTCAGCACCCCTGAAGCTCAGGGCAGCCGCCTCGCTGACTAATTGGGAGGGGGGGAGTGCTGGGGGGCAGGTTGCCTCTTCTTGAAGCTCCTGATTTTGCTAGTGTGGGCCAGGTACGTGCGACATTTCAGTAACAGGCTGTGGAATGAGTTACTTCTCGTCCCAGTGTTAATTTGTAGGATCACAACTACCTCTCAAAGCAAGAATTTATTTTCCTACAGAGTTCTGAACACAAGCTTAGTTAAATCAATTAACGTACTGTTCTCTGCACACACACAAGAGCTGAAAATCCCTTATATCCCAGAGGTTTTTCTAATTACATAAAACCAGCATTCAGGAACTGTAGAGCTGCACGGTCCTTGCAAAACTGAGTAAGGGTGAGCTTGCGTCTTATGTGCGAGGAGGGAAGCGACAGCCTGACTTAATGCAGGCTCGTGGCTCCGCGTGACTTCTGTCCATTTTCCTGGGGGCAATGAACCTTACCCCCTTCTTCTGCGAAATGGGAGGCAGCAATGTTACCTTCACCTTCCAGGGAAGGAAAATGCTGTTACTGTTCAAAAGCAAATAGCCAAGAAAACTAGGAGGCAGGTCTGTGCGTGTTAGCCCTGCTGTCTGGCAGTGAGAGATCGCAACCAGCCAGTCTGGTCCCAGGTGCGAGCAGGACTGGGGAAGGCTTTTCCAGTAGAAGGAGTTTCCAGTTTGGCACTCGGATCCAGCCAGTCTGAGTTTTGTGGCTTGGAGAGCGTAATGCAAATTTGATGTTTGGTGTTTAGATTTTGATGGATTTGGGGGTTTTGTTTTGTTGTGGTTGGTTTGGGGTTTTTTTGTCTGGTTTTGTTTTTTTTTTTAATTCTAGTTAATTTGACTGTCAAGGTTTTCAACAGCATCAACAGCAGTAATTTAACTTCTGTTACCTGTTGTGGGTGGCTTATATAATGTTAAATTTTTACTTCCGTGCAAAGCATCCAACTGCTAACATCATAAGCATTATATAAATTCCTAAATCAAATAACTAAATGAGAGGCTCTTCAAGGACTCAAAGAAATTCAGAGCTTTGGTATAGCTCAGGAAAGAGCAGAATGACAGGATTAAAACTATTAGGATATGATTTTTTCAAAGCAAATTCCATGCAAATACTATCTCCTTTTAGGAGTGTGTAGATGCCTCCACCAAAGTCACACCTCCTTCTTGCTAGGCTTTGTAGATATGAGGATAGAAAGACAACACCTGCTTTAAAAAGCTGTCTCCACTCCAGGAGACATTATCATCTCTGTTGTACATAGAGAAGTCAAATGATTTGCCCAGCACCGGGAATCAGTTCCTGAGCCAGGAGTTGACCCCTACTACATGTGTCATGGCTCACTCCTTGCTCTTCCACATGGTCTTTCTGCTTACGCACATCCTCTTCTCCTTCCTTTACAAGGAAGCGTATAGACTGAAGTCACACCTGAGCCCTTTCTTATTGCAGAACTGCAAGCAGTTTTGAGTTTTTCTGAAGCTTTGATTTTTGGAACAGAAATCATGCCTCTCTTCCTTTGACATTGCTGTCACATTAAAAGGACGCAGAATCAATGCAAGTTGTGGCAAGTCCAACCCTGGGCTCCCTGAGAGTTTGTAAACTGACTGTAGTTTTTTAAACACTGTACACCCTGCTGTCCAGTTCTGCTGGCCACACAAGGGTGTCCAACACGTTTTGGCTGAAGGCACTGCTCCTTAACAGATCCTTACATGCTAGGACACGGCAGGATTTGGACTGAGAAAGGAAATGGTAAACAAATCCCACTGTTCCCAGATGGCGTGGCTTAAGACTGTCATCTCCATCTTGTTAATTCTCCTTTACTTAGTTTAGTTTAATGTTACAGCAAACATGTAATTAAGATTTTCACATTTATGGAAATAAGAAGGGAAATCTGGTATTTGGAAAAATTACAGCACCCTGTATTAAACACGTGAAAGATCCACTAGTAGCTATAATGATAGAGATAGGGTGAATTAACTCACTAGAAATGAAGAGATATTGTGTGTAAAAGGTCATATATAGTGGAGAAGAAACCTATCAATAAAACACAGCCAGATATAAAATGTGATGGAATGTCTTGATTGCAGTCTTTATGGACCTCAGCTATTAACCATGCTATATAACAGTGCGAATAACTTTCCTGCCAAATTGTAAATCAGTTTTGTGCCATTAGAGGAAATATTATGTGATATTTTGAATTAGTCTTTAAAATGACCCTGCTCCGATGTGCTCATATCGGGGATAATAGTAGAGCTCTGTGTGAGATGATATGCATTCGAGAAAAATAAGAGATAATGACCATGATTGCTTCAATAAACCTATGGTTAAACCACACACAGATATATGCCAGACTAAATGTAGCTTGACAATGAAATCAGCCATGGTGCACAGTGTGAAGAACATAGCTGTTAGAACAGCGGTCAAAAAATGACTACCTTTAAAAAGTGCTGCCAAATAAGAGGAGAAAAAGTATGGGCACAGCATATCTGTCGCATTAGGTCACCATTTATTGAGATACCTTTGAATAGAGTGTTTGGAAACATAACTAACTTAAAGGGAACTGAGCGCAGAATAGAAGTTTGTCATTTCTTGCTGAGCTTGATTTAAGCAATGGCAGGGACAGTGCTTTTATCAGTGCTGAAACACAAATTTGCTGAAAGCCTCCCGAGTAATTCTTCCACTGGACGAGTTGAGGAGGGAGGAAAGTTGGTTTCTCCCTACAGTTTGCTTACGGTGTCAGCTATGGGGTTTATGTCCCCAGGCGTTCGAGGGGTGAGGATAAGTTAGTTACCATCTTGTTTCAATCTGTCTTTCCAGAGTGGTACTTCTCAAGCATTTTGGAAGCGTAACGGTCTTTTGGCTCGTGCCTGTTCACCCCTTTTGGTTGGCAGCTGCACATCTCCGAGGCAGGGTGGTGGGAATTGGCTGGAGTTACTGGCTGCAAGTACTGACGCCCATTTGCTCGCTCTGGTTAAGCTGAGCTGCTGCTGGCACATAGAGGTAGTTAGCAGCTACCTAGCTAGTTGAAGCACTTGCAGCCCAGAAATAAAAATCTGTTCATGCCAAGAATGGAACTGCTACCAGCTTAGGAGCAAACCGAATTGCTGTAGATATATCTCATCTGGCACCTCATGAGCTATTTCAGCCTTTTTGCGGTTACTCATCCAAGGCGGTTCTGGAATTGGGGTGTAGCCATGGGGGATACAGACCTGGAAGAGACTTCTGGACCATTTGCTCTTATGGAAAGCTATTTTGACCCTTCCATGCGCCTCGGAGATTACATTCAGAAACAGAAGTAGCTGTTCTGCTATCACTGGAAGGTTCCTCCAATACCTTTGGCATTAGAATCCTATTTCTAATTCCCAGCCATTTGTTATGGTGCCAATACTCCAGAATTATTCTCAGACTTGGTTTGGGTTTTTTTTTTTTTGCATTCCTGCAGGCCCCCTCTCTTTTGTCCCGTATGTATTTATAAACAGCAATTACATGCCCTCTCCACCTTTATTTTGCCGACACAAATAAATGAAGTTTCCCATTTGGAAGCCCAGAGGTACAGCAGAATGTCTTGCATGACCTTACACTTGATCAGGTAAACTTCCATCTGTTTGTGCTGCTCCTGCCTTTAAAATCAAGCTTCTTGCTGGTAACACTGGCTCCCGGTGTTAGGAAAGTGCACATGTTGAAGCCAATGTTTTTCAGTTTGAGGTGTTTAAAATTAAGACGCTCATCTATACGTATACTGTACAAGTAAGATTTATGGCAGTGGATGAGGAGTCATCTTGCAGTAGGAGCTGCACAAAAAGGGAAAAAAAAACCCAAATAATTGGTGATCCACAAACCTCATTATTGCAAACTCTGCTTTCCCATACTTTGGAATGGGAATAATATTTGGCTGGGTAACAAAAAGAGTGGATTGGATTCTTTGGCTTAGAAGTATTGCACCTCTTAACGTGATGTTTTTTTTCCAGTTAGAGTCTTGCTCTGTGTTTCAGTCTTAAAGCCAAATACATTTTCATAAAATGATCATCTTCAAATTTCAGCCACAGTTGGCATAATTTTTCTTTGACGGGATTACTTGTACCTTATTCTGTATTGTATGAAGGCAGCTCCATGACGTGTGCTTGTGATTTTTGCTCACAAAACTCATAAGTGAATGCTAAGTCATTTCTATCTGCAAAATCATAGTCAACGGCACTGAAGAGGGAAAGAGCTTATGATTAGGAAACTGTGATACCAGGTTTGATGAAGGATCAAAGAGGTGGCAGCACCTCTTACCAAGTATGTCTTTGAAGCATTCTGGTCAATGGCAATGATTTGTGCTGCGTTAGGATCCTTCCCCTCCTCTCGGCACTGGTGAGGCCACAGCTGGAGCGCTGGGTCCAGCTCTGCGCTCCCCAGTACAAGAGAGACACGGACAGGCTGGGGAGAGTCTGGTGACAGGACACGAAGGTGGTGAAGGCACTGGAGCATCTCTCCTGCGAGGAAAGGCTGAGAGCTGAGTTTAGCCTAGAGAAGGCTCAGGGGAGCTCTCACCCATCTATATAAATACCTGCAGGGAGGGTGCAGAGAGGACGGAACCAGGCTCTTTCTGGTGACGCCCAGCGGCGGGACCGGAGGCAACGGGCACACACCGAGACACGGGAGGTTCCCTCTG
>JANZLQ010000061.1:18552849-18604206 GCA_026212715.1 Elanus axillaris | reverse complement strand
AAGGTTTAGTAACTCAGACTAAGCATAGTAATAAATAGGAAAGGTGGGGTCTCACCATCTTTGGGTTCAATATAGGCTTTCTGGGGACAAACAAGCTGAAAACAGTCTTCATTTGGCAGAGATCAAAGTCAGAAAAGCCTGTTTTTCTTCAGTCCTAGTCCTTATTCCTGCATTGGCAAGGGAATAACATTTGGTCAGGTAAACTCTTCCATTCATTTTTATGGACTAAGCCAAAAGGCTTGTTTCTGTTCCCTTATAATCCAGGCACAATATAACAGACTACATATATCCCATTGCCAACGCCTGCCCTGGGCAACAGCAACAACTTTCTGCATACTGAAGAAACTTTGGGTTTCTCAAATAGTGAACATTGAAATTCAGGCAACATAAGAATGAGTGTGAAAGGCTTCAAAATCCAGAAGATTTTTCTAAGGCAGATTGTGAGGTGGTAACTGAGAGTGGTTTTCTTGTCTTTATCTCCTACCAATGTAACTTTATTTGCCTCCACTGATTTTTCTCTTGGTTTTGTTATATCTGATTTACATCTTTATGAAAGAGAACAAGATCAAAGCAATGATGAAATCACTAAGATTCACTTCATGATTTATTCTTCTCACTGTCACCAAAGTAGAACAGTTTCATAATCAACACAGATCTCTATAGGCATTAATCCAGGAAGCATTAATGTGCCAGCCCAAGTCTACTGTTCAGGAAAACATGTCTTCATGTATATTACTGAGATCCCTTCCTGAATTAAGGTGATCTGAAATACATTTAATTCTATATGGATGATACTGTAGGACACTAAGTGGAATTAACAATAATCCAAAGAACACGTCACTGTAATAAATTTTCTGTGCAGACATTTACTATGTGTGTGTACTCTGGAGATACATCTATGAAAAAAATTGTCCTATCGAGCAGGACATATAAATGTGTAACTAAGACACTTCTGCTGCAATATAGCTTTTATCTTCACTTTTTCTTGGGGCTTTTTTAGCTAATTATTTTACTTGTTGGTCACATCAGAGTTCCTGCTAAATTTACTTCAGTGATTTCACAGATTCTGGTTAGAGGAGTTTTTCTTTTCAGAATCAAATGCAAAATACATTAAAAAGTAAAAGTAAGATGCTGTAAGAAATAATGTCACTGAACTGCACTTTCATATTCAAAGAAAAAAAGGAGTGACATCAGTGAGGCAATCAATATACAGGTTACTGTTCAGAAAAACAACCTGCACACATAAAGGAGAAACAGTTTGACAGAATGGTACTAAGTCAGAGTGAAGTTTCAGGAAAGCTCAGATAAACATCACCCACTTGTGATCGATCTCTCTCACATTTCTTAAATGGTTACGCTTACAAAAGATAAAAACAAGGAAAAGTGCACTTACTTTCTGCACATTTTCAGCACAGTATAGGTAAACCAGCCACAAGATGGCAGTACACCATGCTGTGAAAGAAAATGACTGTATTTTGCCTGATTTTAACCCCTCCACGCATGGCGGAAATGCGCTGCCTTTTCAGCTTCTGGAAATTTAATGAGGAATAGAAAGAAAGCAATCATTGTAAGAAAAATCCCAACCCTAATCCCACTGCTGCTATAAACATCTCATTTCTCATTTCTTTTCTTTCCTGTGCTTTCTCTCCAGTTACTGCTGTTTGTTGTGTGCAGGGAGCTATTGGTTTGAATGAATAAAAGTGCTAGGGGACACAATATCCACTAGCATCTCGGCAGTAAGGGACAGGTCTGTACTTGTGAATGTCACGGAGACTAAAGCTGACTGCTCTTGCCAGTCAAAGCATGGCTTCATCAGTAGTGAGAAAGAAACAGATATCCTTCTCCCCTGGAATAATAAAAACAGAGACAGCATAAAGTTATGAAGAGGGATAGAAATGGGATAGTGCAATGTTCAAAGCTGTGCTCTTAGGGATTTATAATGGCAACTTCCGTGATAAACTAAAGAGTGCAATTGCAAGAGGTGGCAAAAAGACACCTGAATGTCTTGCCTAAGCATACAATAGCACTTGAGTCACCAGTATGAGGTAGCTGCAAAAAAGGCTAATGTAATTATAGGATGCAGCAGGTGAAAAGCATTTTTAAGATGTTCTGGAAGGACGCAGCGTTGCTGTTTGTTTGCATTCCACTTGTACCACAGCAATCCCATACATCAGGGCACAGCTGACAGGGCACAGAGATGGTTCCCCTCCTTTTCCCTGGAAACTTAACTCAGCTTTCTGATGTGGTTACCAGGCAGGATGTTGGGAAGTGTCTGGCTGATGTACTGCATTTACAGAGTCAGGATTAAATTAATCACTAGATCTGAAGGCAGGAGGAAGTTTTGCTCAGGTCAGAAGGTCAGGGATTGTTGAATATGGTTTATATTTTCCTGGGTAACAGGAGGATGTCAGTTACATCCTAAGGTAATCTGGGAATTTCATCTGAAAGTGCTTGCCTCTTTTCTTTTTGTGATGTGTTGCAGCTGACTTTTGATGTTCTGCTACCGCCTTCAGCTCGTGACATGTTGCGCAGAACAGGTAGATCCGTGGGCTGCCTTCAGCAAATGCTTGTTCCATCACGCGCTACAACTGACGGGCTCTGGGCTAAACCACCTAAATGGTGTTACTTTTTGACATATGGTCCCATAGAGTAATATTTTATTAGTCCCTGTCCCTAAACGCTTGGGATAGAAATGCTAAGGAAGTTACAAGTTAAATGAATTGCCAATTTAGCTTTAGATCATCAATAGGCACAATACAGATGAGATGTTTTATTCTGTTTCTGTCATCATGAGTAATTTATTCCCTACCCTGCTGGCTTTGAATTGCCATCTTGCTACCACATTCTCAGATTGCCTGCTGCTCATAAGGATCAGAATAACCGATCTGCTAAACTGTTGACCATTTCTGATGATCCCATGAAAGGTCATGCTTCATGCTATTCTATCCTCTGCATAAAATCAGACAATGCAAATTGAAATTCTTCCTGGTTCTTGTAGACAGCTGGGCTATAGTTTGTATCTGGAGTTTGAATTGCTAATGCAATGATTTCAGTTCCCCATCTTTCTTGTATAGCTTTTAACAAGAAGTTATATGCCTCAACCTACAAATTTGTTATTAGATTGCTGTATGGGTTTTATTAATTTCACTAAAGGGTTGATGTATACCCTGATTAACCACTTTTATTTGTTTACTGTAAACTGCATTTCACCTATTTTCTGCTCCTCACTGATGCATGCTTTCAATGAAGATAAATATGTTTTTCTTGTAGGAATTGCATTATTACAGCACGAGATAGATTGAGAGATGTTTAATGAGTAGTCCAATGCTTTCTTTTAAATACTATTTATTCTGGGTACACCAGAACAAAGACATCATGATGCTGATTGAACTGTTTTACAAGACTACTATCCACACATGGAATAAATTCACGCTCCAGGGATTCAGGGTTCACATGTTGAAAATAGCAAGGGTAGAGATAACTGGCAGTTAAAGGGTCTGTGTCTCTCAAGTACTAGATGGTGCCAGTTGATCTTTTGACATTACGCTTTGGTTCCAGCTTTTCTTGTCACCATAATCAGTAGTCTATAGCAATCCAAGTTGTCATTGTTATTGGAATTACCATGGCTTTTTATTAGATGTTGTTCCACTGATGCCAGATTTGGAAGGAACAAAAAGAGTAAATTCCACCTCTTCTTGCCTCCCTTTCATGCACATGAATGTCCTCATGCCACCTGCTATACAATATATGTGTTGTGGTTAAAAGGGAAAAGAGAGAACACTCATGGAAAAAAGATACCTCTACCGTTTCAAAACAGTTCCTTACTATGGAGTCTGAGGTGTGGAAGTGGTTATTAGATTACTATGGCTGCTTCAGAATTTTCAGTGGCTGTTTTTCTCATTCAAAAAAGTTTTTTCAGAAGATGCCTGTTTGTGGGAAAGGCTTAGTCTCAGGTTTTTATGTGAATTTTGACATCTTGCTTTACCCTTCTGAAAAATAAACAAATCCAGTTTCTTTTTGCCAACTAATTTTTTCCCTTAGAAAATTAAGCCACTTCTAAAAACATGACCTTCAAAATGACTGAAACAGAAAAAGTGTAGTGTGACCTCTCTGTCTAGTCTTTTTTTTTTTTTTGCATGTATTTAATTTGTTAGTACTTCTGAGATTTTGACTACTGTGATTTAGCCATGGAAACTACAAAATGTTAGGAATTTTCACAGGAGGGGAACACTGTTTTTCATGCAGCTTTACTGATTGTGTCTCTCCCCTGACCATTTCTTTTTTAGTTCCACAGTCTACCTCCTATAGGTGCAAAAATATTTTCATTATATTCCTGTGGTCCTGTGTCATAAGTCCTATACCTTCCTCATTTCAAAAGACTCCAAGAAGAATCAGTTAATTTTCATCCCTACTCTTGGCCTTCTGGTTCACCCTTTGATTTGTTTCTTGTAGTGTGCGCTATATGTCACTAGGACTTTCTATGGCTCAGTTCATTCTGTATAAAATGATGCCTAGATATTGCTAACAGTACCTGTGGAGGGGGAACTCTGATCTGATACTGATTTTACGCACTTTAACTGAAGCGTGCAAGAATGATATAAACAGAGGTCTTAGATCCGTGTTACTGCTGGAGCACATGTAGAACTCCAGGGGTTAAAATCTGACTGCAGTTATAGCAAATTAAATTATGTAGGAAGGAACAGAAAAGACTGGAACAAAAATCAGGACCATTCTCAGTGAATTTAGCTGAGAACCATGCACAGCTGTTTTTATAGATGCTATGCTATATCGAGGTACTTATATTCTGTGTGATTTGGAGCTATTTCTTCTTCTTTTTGTTCCCTATATGCAAACAGAGTAATTTACAAGTGACTCAAGGAAAACAGACTCACTTGTCTCTAGTCAGATAAAAATGCAGGTACCAAACTTTTCCATTCCAAGTGTGCCATTTCTGTGCATTTCAATGGGTATGTACACATTGAGATCATGATAAGCCTTTCAGCTAAACTTTCCCCAGCTCTTTGTTCTCTCACTCTTTTCAGCCATATTCTTCTGATATCCTTCCTTTCCTTTTCTTTACTCTGACTCACTGATTACACATCCATCACTAATGGTTTTTTCTGTGCTTCAGTTTCTCCATCTGCAAAATGAGGAATATCTATATTTGCTGTTGTGTCAAGATAATAGATGTATTAGAAATACCTCAACTAGTCATTGCTGTGTTCCCATTTGTAGGCAGCTCCTTAAATCAAACCACTGAGGTACTACTTCTCCACGCTCTGAGGCACTGTAATTTGCTGTGTTCAAATAGTGCTGCTATTCTAGGCTATCTTGAAAGAAGGGGAAAATACACTCCTATCTAACATTTAGGGAGGTAAACCTTTTGTGGGGAGAAGGTGGCCAGCTTGTTTGTAAATGGGATAAAATATGCAAAAATTAGAATGCCTTGGGCTAGTGATTTGCATCAGAAAGAGCAGATGTAAAATGTCACAATATTAGAATCTGGTGGGTTTTGTGGCTTCTCTTCTTGTGTGTGTGTGTGTGTGTGTGTGTGCATGCTCTTGACACTGCTTTCAGTAACTTAAGAGAATTATAAAGGCAATGGAGAAATAGGCCACTGGATTCGCTCATGAGGTATAGATTAAGACAATCCTTCATGGAATCAGACTGGGTGTTGTTGGAAGGTACCTCTGGAGGTCATTTCATCCAACCCCCCTGCTCAAGTAGGACCACCTACAGCTGGTTGCCCAGAACCATGTCCAGGCAGTTTTTTAATATTTCCAAGGATGAAGACTCCACAACCTCCCTGGACAACTTGTGCCAGGACTCGGTCACCCTCGCAGTGAAGGAATGTTTCCTGATGTTCAGAGGGAACCTCTTGTGTCTGAGTTTGTGCCCATGGCTTTTGGTTCTGTCACTGGCCATCACTGAAAAGAGCCTGGCTCTGTCCTCCTTGCACACTCCCTGCAGGTATTTATACATATACATGGATGAGATTTCCCCCTTGAGCATTCTCTTCTCCAGACTGAACAGTTCGAGCTCTCTCAGCCTGTCCTCATAGGAAAGGATATTCCAGTCTCTTAATCATCCCAGTGGTGCTTCACTGGGCTCTTTCCAGTATGTCTGTGCTTCTTTTGTACTGGGGAGTCCAGACCTGGACGCAGCACCCCAGGTGTGGCCTCACCAATGCTCAGTAGAGGAGAGACATCACCTCCCTCGACCTGCTGGCAACACTCCTCCTAATGCAGCCCAGGATAGGATACCAGTAGCCTTCTGAGACCGGAGCACACTTGTGGCTTCACATATTCCTGCCCTGTCAGGGAAACTCCCCAGACCATCTCTTTTCCACCTTAATTGTTGCATGAAATTGCTAGTTGGAGGGCAGATCTCTTGGACACCTTCAGGCTTTAATGGGTGTTGGCCATAGCCATATCCCAAAAGAGTAAGAATTACAGATGAATGAAGTGTATCTCTTATGGCCACATCAATGTACAAGAAATTCCATTAATGAAAATTTAAAAAAGGTTGTAGGCCCTAATAACTGAAATCTCTGGTGTGTGCTTAAAAATCTAAACTTTCTTTTTCCCGTTAAGCAATTCTCCCTCCAGCCAGACACATAGACTGAAAAGCATACGATTAAACTGAGGCAGGTAGGAAAAAGCCTCAACAGCCCCCAAGTTTTTTGAATACTTGCTGTCAATAATTGTAAAGAAAACAAGTCTGTAATATTATGGTTTTCTTGTTTACAAAGAACATTTTAGAACATGTTTAGGAGTTTGGGGCAGCCTCTACTCACAGCTTAGGTGGTGGTGGTAAGACATGGGGTGGGAGGTGGCACAGCCCCATTGGTGCATGGGTGCCTTGCTCCTTACGGGAAAGCGTACCACACTGTCCTAACAAAGTATGGGCAGGCTATGTAGGCAACCTGCACTCGGATGCTTACTGCCGGAGTGGACTGTGACTCTGGTCTTGGCAGCCTTGGCAAAGCTGAAAAAGTCAATGCTGTTCAGGCTTATCCTTGAAGGCTGAGCAAACAAACTCAGAACACGCCCTATGGACTCAGCCTAGTCCTCTCAAGTGTGTACAGGGAGCTAATCTGACATGGTCATTCATCATGACTATTCATGGTCTGTGGTGGTTATGTTGGCCTTTTTCCTGTACAAACAGAATGAAAGAAAGTCTCAGTTAACCCCTGCTTCATGGGAGCCTTTGGACTTGCTCATTTGGCCAAAGCTATGTGGAGAACCTCTCTAGGAGAGTGTTCTTCCTTTCCTGTCTCCCTCCAGCAACTGTCTCAAAGTCTCTGAAGCACAGTGAGTCTGTACTCATCTCCTTTGTTAAATGCCTTCAGACTGCTTTTTAGACAGCACTATTTGCAGCTGAGTCTGGCTGTTCACGAGTAAGTGAATGTTATCCAAATTTTTGTTCAAAATAGGATGAATTACAAGCATTTCAGTTTCAATTTCAGTCTCTGTTTGTTTTTCTCCAAGCGGCATAATTGAGCTGCCATTTCTAAATCATTGTTCCCAGCATCTTGTCACTTAACATCTCTAGCATTTCAAGCAGATTAATCTTGAATCCTTTATTGTGTAACTACATTTCAAATGGAAATAGCAGCAAATCCTAGACATTCTGAATCTCATCTTTGCACCGTATGTAGCCAGTGTTTTTAATGCAAAATAAAAACCAAGCAAGAATGGATGTCTAGTACTCACTTGCATTGAGTGGATGCAGACGGGTGGAATAGGGAAAGGTGTCTCCTTCTGTACACGCTGCTGAGCGCATGTCCACTTAGCAGAGCTGTGAGACATCATGCTGTTAACAATCTGCTGTGTGTTGCAGTTGCTGGATTTCCTTCTTGGAGATGAAGGGGACTTCTATTTGACTTCTCTCAGATCCTCTGACTTTCTATTCTGTTATTCAAATGAGTCTCATTTGCATGAGAGGCTAGTGCATAAATAGAAGAAGTTGGATGAGTTATGGTAAAATTCAGCCTGGCTGTATGAAACGTGTGCGGCAAGGAGGAATGTGGGAAATAACAGGTACTGTAATGCACAGAGCATCAACAGGCTGCTCAGGAATTTAGTGAATATGTAGGTAACAAAACATGGTATGTCAGTACCAGATGGTGAATTGAATTTTCTTTTATAACTTGTTTCACTTTTTTTTTTTTTTTTGCTCTTCTTCCATTGTCTCCTGCCTGTTGTTGCAAATAGGGCTGCTCCAAACAAAACAACAACCAGCATGACCTGGACAGGGCCGGTGCAATACTAGACCCTGTGTTACTTGGGAACAATGCTGAAGTCATGAAGGGACAGAGACTCAAGAGACTTAGAATTACTCCACAGGATCAGTCCATCTCAGGTATGACAAGCATGTAGCAAAATGTGATCAAAGGCGGAGCTTTATGAAGTGACTGCTTTGAGCAGGGGAAGCTGTAGACGAGTAAGATGATACATGTGAAATAAGAGGCAGAGATGACACCGTAACTTTGACTTGCGGAAAGGAAGAGATCAGGCCAAAAGGTACACAAACTCCTGCCTCAGAACTATTGAACTGTGATCCTTAAAGGCAGCACTGGAAAACTGAAAGTCACTTTGGTTTAGGAAATACTTTGCCACAGTTGTGTTCCTAGCCTTCATGCAATGCTCTCTGTGAAGAAGTCAGTCAAGGAGCGAAAGGCTGCCCCAGGTAGGCTGGTCTCTGATGGAAAATACCTGGGGGGCCTGAATTGAGGACCTAGAAGTTTGGTCTGGTGTTGTGGTAGAAGGATAATGATCTCTAGGAGGAGTTGATTCTCTCTAACAGGAGATTGGGAGTTTAGGATGGCAGAGATGGACTATGGTGGTTTAGAAGGGGTTTCAGATTCAGACCAATGAAGGTTTGGATTTCATCCGTGAAAGGGAACAGGACAGAGAAAAGGACTGTGGGGTTTTCCCTTCCCCGTCTCCCCACGCAATCTTTCTTGGAGGGCTGGCAGCCTCTGCCTCCTCCTGTCACACTCCCCTTGCACACGCAGCCTCTTGTGGCCCCCCCACCCCATCGCTCTCCACAGCATCCCCTGCTCCTCTTCCTGCACCAGAGCACCCGCAGAGGCGGGGGGCGGGAAAAAAAAAAAAAAAAAAGAGTATGGAAGGGTGTAGAGCAGCAGCGGCGTCAGGAGCTGGCCCTGGAGAAAAGGGCCGTCTCCTGCTGCAGAGGAAAGGCGCGGGAGAGGCGGCGGCCGCCAAGGCCGCGGGCAGGGCGCTCGGAGCCGCCATCAGTGACGAGATTCGCCTTCGGGACACACGCATCTCCCTCGGCGGGAGGGGCTGCCTGAGGCTCTGCCCGCTCCATCTACCCCGTACGGCCCTCTCAGTCGGTCACCTCCACCGCAGCCCCGCTCCCCGGCCTCGGGGGCAGCGGCCCCGGGCCCCGCCGCGCCGCTCATCCCCCCACAGCGCCCGCCCGCGCCTCAGGCTCCCCGCCGCGGCGGCTCTTCTCCTCACAGGCAGCGCCCGGCCGCCGTCCCGCCCTCAGCACGGCGGTTGGGCGCCGGCGCCCGTGGCCAGCGGCAGGGGGCGCTGCCGCCGCTCGCGCCGGCGGGAACGCCATTTTGTGGGGGTGGTGGAGTGAGGCGGCGGCGGCCGCTGGTCTTTTTGGTTGGGAAATGTGATGAATGATGATAGGATTTTTTTGCTTTCGCTAAAAAGAAATTAGAAGTAATTGAGTTAAGCCGCAGCTATCGCTAAAATGAGGCAGGCGTAGTATTGCTAAATTGTGTGCCGAAAGTCAGATGCGTGACTGAAGCCAACAGTGTGGTTAGCCTTGTGAGTGACTGATAAAAGATGTCTTTCTGAATACAGTGGCCTTACTATTTCTCTACCCAGTTATTTGCTGGTCGGTATTAGGTAGGTGTTGCAAAGCGTGTGAGAAGTTGGGGAGGGTTGCCTCTGGATGGCCTTGCAATTTTTGAAGGAGGCAGGAACTCCAGTCTTTTTAGATAATGTGGCTTAGAAGTAGCCATAGGGATTATGTTGAAGTGTAGGCATAGATAATAGAAGTGCTAACAAGCATTTTTTTAAGCTAAGATGTATCAAAGCGTGCAGAAGATCGCACTGCACAGAATCATCTGAGAAGGGTCGAGCAGCAGACAAGTGAGGAAGACCATGGGAAACAGACCACCAGAGGCCTTCAGTGCACCTGCGTAAAGGACATTTGCATATGCTGATAGTTTCCTGGAAAACTAATGAAGATGTATCGGACATCTAGTGAATATGTACGTAGAACATGTACTTAACCTGCACAGTTAGGCCTGACGCTGTGCTTTGCACCCAGCGCTGTACTTTGCTCCACTGACTTTGTCCCTGAATAAAACACTTCAAAATGTGGGCTTGTTCCTCACAGAAAAGCTTTCAGACTGTTGATAGCAAATCGGACTAAAGCAGAAAAATGCCTCTTCTGGCGTTGAAGCAGGGAGCTTTGCAAGAAACGGACACCTGGGCTGCTCTCCCTGTAGGGGGCTGATGATCAGCACTGAGTTACAAGTCTGGTGATTTTTTAATACAAGTACTAATGGGAGAAGGGGGTTAAGGGAATCTTAGTAGATAAAATGTGCTGTGCAGCCCAAAGAATAGTGCTTTTTCAGCCAAGGACAGTTCCTGATAAGAGCCAGAGACTTGTCTCAAGAATGAGCTGAAACCGACCCTGCAGTTTGGGTAAGGGCCAAAGGACAAGTGAGTCTGTGCAAGAGCAGAAGATTACTAGCGGTGATGAAGAGGAACCATCTGCCTTCATCCCCATGACCCTCCATGACCACCACCAGGAGGCACTGCACAAGCCCAGTCAAGAGGAGTTTACGGAAATGACTTCTTGGAGGTAATTTTAATACAAAGTGGGGATAGGTTATGCATAGGTATAGGCGTATTGGGAAACCTTATGTATATGTAACACTTTGCTGTATATAAGGCAAGCTGCCGCGTCAGGTGCGCACGACTTTGGTGGGACTACTCCCCGTGCTGCCCAGTGCTGGATAAACATACCTACTTTACAATCTCACAGACTGTGGAGTCTGTTTTCCACATGTCACTATAAACCCAAAGTGAACCGCCTCTTTTCTTTCCTCACAAGACACAAAGGTGAGTCAAAATGTGGGGAAAGCAAAAAGCATCTGCACAAGTTTGAGGAAATTAAAGTTCAAAGCATGCAGGGTGGAAATGATGGCAGCATTAAAAAAGTCACCCACCCCCACCCCCGCTGACTTCTTGTCATCTTTGGGTATTTCTGCTTGTCAAAATTGGTTTCAGTTGGGGATACGCATTAAAAAATGCCAAGGAAGCGGCAACCAGTTCTTGCACATTGGCCTGGGTACTTGTGTAAAAATGTGGTGGGTTCAATATGAGGATGTGGCTGTGGAAAGATCTGGTAGAGCTGTCTGCCTCAGCAGGGATTCGATTCAGCTGGAGATGCTTAATGTATGTTTTGCTGCAACTGGGACTTGAAAGTGCCTGATGTTGATGTTTCTAGCTGGCACTAGCCCTGTGCCAAACAGGGCTCAATGTGTTATTTGCGCTGTCATTTTGAGACCTTGGATAGAAGCTGGTCCAAGGCAGGTAGGTGAGTTCTGCCACCGATGGTACTGCGGTCGGGGTGCCACTGGCCGCAACGGGAGAAACTGGCAAGGAGTTGATGTCAGCCCGCCGAGGCTGTGGCAGCGGGCATCCCGCTGGTGTCTGTCTGTCTGTCTGCTGAGTGGCAGAGTGCGGCTGGGTTGTCTTTCTCAAAGAACACTGAGTTATTGTAATAGTATTAGTGACATTTCTACTGGTTTCCCATAGTTTTGCAGCAGATCTGAAATTGGGTAATTGGGTTAGTTAAAAGAGGGAGAAATGGGAATTATCTTTCACTGTTTCAGTATTAAAAAAATCTTTAAAATGTCAGCCAGCTTGGTAAGGAGGGTGAGACTTCAGTTTAAGGAGTAAACTTCAGTTTAAAGTTTTTTTTTTTAAAGTTTTTTTTTTCTATGCCACAGTTGAAAGTGAATTAGCAGTAAGCAATGTGTTTTTCAGAGCAGCCCCAAGTATCAGGAATGAGGGAATTTGAGTAAGGGTCACATTTTAATTAGCTGTAATTTCTACAGTCTCCCCTGTTTTGTACAAAACTGTCTAGAAACCAGCTGCTTTAAAATGAGTCTTGTCTTTCCGCTTATTCCTCTCAGGACAGTTAAAAAAATGCAATATTAAAAAAATATTTAGCTGTTGTGGCTACATTATAAAATTATTAATATGGTTGCTTAAAAATAGATTTTTTAAGATTACTTTAGACTTCTCAGCTGACAGTGTTTATTGTAAGTTATAGTATTGATCATGGAGTGTAGCGGATGCCCAAGGCCTAAAGGCTGCCTGAGGAAAGATGCAAGAATTTAAGGTACAATGCAGTATCAGTCCTTACCTTCTCTGACAGAATCAGAAACACTTCATTACCGTGGCAGAAATCTTAGATTTCAACAAGTGTATGCAGCTGCAGGATGCTCCTTTCATCCCCTGCAGGTGAACCTGCCTTACAATGCTATGCCCTAGACTCAAATAGCGATTTTCAGCTAGGATTTCAGGAGTAGCTGCCACAATAAGGCATACATTAACACTAAAGTCCCTTGGTGGCAATAAGATCATTAACGAATCGACTCAAATCGCTTCAAGACATTCTTCCACCTCATTTTTAACCTGTTGAAAAATGTTCAGCTCTTCTGTTTGGAAATTCTTTTTCTTTCGCTAGAGGGCACTATTAAACAGAAAAAAAATCCTGTATTTTAGCCTGCAGAGGAGAAAAGAGACATCCCTGGTCTCAGTTGCAAGACATCCTGAGAGAAATTCAGCTTTCAGCAACTGATTTTAACTCGACTTTTTTTTTTTTTAACCTGTACTGTCGCTTTACTTCCCTTACTATTCTTCAGTGGGAAGACCCACTGGAATCACGTCAGCCAAATACCAGACCTATTTCACAGTTTCATGCATTTAAACTGTAGCACATCAGCCCAAAAAAAGACGGTGGTGCCAAAAGGCAGAGAGTGGATGGGATACTGGGCAAAGGGAATTTCCTGTGTGAGTATGGAGATGGCGCTCTCATTTTATTTGTGCGTGTTACTAATCTCTTGCTTCAGTCCCTGTTCTTATCCTTCAAGATCCAGAGAAAATTAGCAAGAGGCTTTCACAGTTTCATCTTGAAACTTACGCCTTTCCTATGGGAAAAAACCAGCAACATTCAACTTATGACAAATAATAAACACAAGAGATGTTTGTCTAAACACTTGTGGAATGAGAACTGCTGAGAACAAGTCTGAAGAAACCTAGAGCTTTGATGTATTTACAGTGGGCTTCCTCATCCCACTGGTATTAGCTTGCAGTATGAAACACCTTTATTTTGGAAACCATTTTGTGGTCTGATGTAATTGTCTGCTTATAGAATATGTTGAAAATTCCCCATACTATACCCCTTAGACTTTTTCAAAGAAATGCAGTAATGTTTCCTGATAGAGGGAGGAAGAGAGGTGATGACCTAAGGCATGTATTGTTAAAAACAAGGATGTGTTTTTGCCAGCACTGTCCATCTGGTGTCTTTTATAACACAGTGTTAATATAACTAGGTGTGTAGAAGACCAGAAGCAAAAGCAACTGCTTCAGGGAATGCAATAATGAAACCATTTCACCAGTTTTGTTCTGAACACAGTAGGATTATAATAGAAGGCTGATAGCCAACACTCAGCAGTGTCAAAGAAAGCAAGTAGATGAGGAAAATACATAGACTGAGAATGATGTTTATGAATGCTGATGCTGAGTTTAACAGGTTGAGACTGAAGAAGAAGGCATGAATCACAGGACTATGGAGAGCTGTAGAGAGCTGTGCTTTGAAAATCATCTTGCAAACTACTTTCAACCAAACGTATTTTTGAGGAATCTGGCTTTCATTAAAAAGGTGAAACTAAGTGCTTTGTATATATTTTTGTAGTTTAAAAATATATGCTATATAAGCATCAAATTGCAGAAGTAGCTGTGCTTGAGCACTGATTTTCTTGGAAAGCAGTATGGGTTAATTATTTGCTGAGTGAGGTGGAGTGCCACAATGAGGTTTGTGATTCCTACTTCAGACACAGGACTGGCTAGTTTCTATGCCCTTTTCCTTTCCAGTTCCCTTGTCCTATAGAGTAGCAGTCCTCAACATCTGACTTGCGAAGGATGTGTTAGCTTCAAAACTTGTGAAACAGCTCAAACCCACAGCAAATTGAAATACTGTGTGAGCTGGCACAGGCAGGATGCAGGAACAACCACAAAACCACAGATGAAATGCAAAGAGTAAATTTATTTTTGTTACCTGCCAACTGGGGGATCCCTGAAGCAGCATCCAGGCAGAGGCACACAAGCGGGGATGGAGGCACCACGGAACTCGGTCCATGATAGAGGATCGCTGAACCTGTTGTTTTCTCCTGTATTTCAGGGATTCACACAGGCATAATTTACCACTGTGCTTTGATCTTTCCCACAGGAGGGCAGGAATCTCAAGCATGTTTGCTAGGGTGCATCTAAGTCTATCACAGGCCCATGTTATCTAAACACAGATGTTCTACTTGTCCAACACGCAAGGCCAAACAACAATTAGTATGATATATGTGGGTTTTTGACACCCCAGCTGCAAGTCACTTGAGCGTGTTTACAACCCTCCTCACCAATCTCCCATTATTTTCCCACAAATGCTAAAACCGAGGCGGAGAGTGCAGCTGGATGTTCCCGCAGGATGTTGTGTACTCCATGTTGTGGCCTGCACAGCTGCCAGCATAGAGGATAGTCCGTGCAAAGATGCTTGGCTTTACTCAGTCCTACACTGCAAAGCCTGGTGAGAGCCTGCTCAGCGGGACCCCTCAGAGTACTACATGGTGGAAGCCTA
The DNA here is from genome assembly GCA_026212715.1 of Elanus axillaris. Classification (NCBI taxonomy): domain Eukaryota; kingdom Metazoa; phylum Chordata; class Aves; order Accipitriformes; family Accipitridae; genus Elanus; species Elanus axillaris. The sequence continues at coordinate 18,589,290 of JANZLQ010000061.1, read as the reverse complement.
TGGGCAGAGAAGGGTGGTTTTTTTTCTCTTGGCAGGGTTATGTATTGTGCTGTAAGAGGACACTGAAAGCCCCCAGCTGGTATTTGCAGGGCCACTTACTGAAAATGGGTATCCAGACCCTTTAGCTTCACATGAGCTCTCAGGTGGCTGATTTGTTTGAGCTCGTTCTCAGAGAAAGAAAGTAAAAAATAACTGTTTGAGAGGAAAAAAACAAGAGTGAAAGATCAGACAGTTCATAGGACCCATTTTAAGTGGGCGACTGGATTACAGAAGTATCAGAAGTGCATGGTACATTACATGGGCTCTTTCTCACTTGTGCAAGGTTACTTAAGCAATAAACTGCAGTGCTGGGTTCATCTGTATATGAACACCCATAAGAACACTCTTGCCTGACCTGTGCATTTTCTGCACTCCTTTTGCTTGATGTAGTGGGTAAAATTTGGGCAGTGTCCCACTGAATAATACATGTGTCTTTTAATAGCATTCATGTGCTTCTTTGTGTAGGCACTGCCAGAAGCCAGCCAGAGCTGATGCTAGCCCTGCACATTTGTGACACTGAGCAGGGACAAGTATGTGGGACTTGATTGCATGTGGGGCTTCGTCAGCCTGTTTCATGTGTGAAGAGCAAATGACACAGCCATCTGAGGAGTCAGCAACTGGAGAATAATGCTCTTCTGTGCCTTCTTTTAGCTAAGCAGCTAATATGTGTGCATATCAAAAGCTGCTGAAATAGTAACAGAAGAAGGCATTGAGAAAAACTGAGGGTAATGTGTAGCCATCAGCCTGTTTGGTTTCTACCTATTTAACAGGCACAGGAATTAATTTTTGTAGTTGGCACCAGTTACACCTGTTTTCTTTGTAGATTCCTTACTTTTTTTTTTTTTCTTTTCTTTCTTTTGGGTCATAATTTGTTAAAAGAGAAGAGTATTTGGAGATGTTTATTTATGTTTTCTCCTCTGAAATACCACTGGCTTGTAATGACATTAGCTGCAGAGAGATGTTAACCTTTCGCTAACAGCCAAATATTTTCAAAAGGCATGTCCTCCTGCACTCTCAAAGCAGTACCAGCTCATTCAACTGTGTGCTAGACCTCATCCCTCCCTTGTGCCAGTGTTTGAGATGAGAAAGACAGGGATCATCCTCCATTGCAAATGTAGCTGCAGGATGAGGAGCAGAGAGGAGAAAAAACTTAGATGCCAGATATATATAATTGGATGCATGCCACTGCAGTCTCTGCAGCGCAGGCCACATGCCAGATCTCTTTCTTAGCCTGGTAAGGCAATCGATTAAATCAAGTTAACCACTGTATGATTCTAAATATTTCTTCTTGCTGGCTCCCTTTTATCTAATTTTCTTCCTTCCAGGAGATGCTGCTACAGCTACTCATAGCATTGCTGACTGTGAAAGTGTCAGAAATAGTGGTTTTTTTCTTAGTTGGAGTGATATGACAGGGAAGAATACCTGCCTGGGACATTTTGTCCTGATAGAATTCCTGTAAAGTTACTGTAAGTTGTGTCCTCCCATTCGTATTTCCTGACTGGTGTTTAACCAGGCTCTGTCCTGATCTAAATGGCTGGAAGAGCGGGTGATACACCCATGTGGTTGTGCAGCACAACAGCCAGCCCTTGCGAAAGAACTACAATTCTCCTAGCCTTTTCATAATGCTGTGTCTGGAGTAACTGGAGAAGTAGAGCAGTGCTCCAGAACTTTGAGGTGCATTTGCTTAAAGCTTTTCCTTACAGTGAACTCTCAAGACCACAAAATTTTAAATTGAAGAGAAGTCAGGTTTTATGAGAAGATGAATTAGAATAGTTAGCAGTTTTTTTCCCTAAATAATGAAAGCTGAAGGTGAGTCAAGATGGAATAAAGGTCTATAATTAAATGTCCTTCTGCCACTGTGTTGTTGCACTTGGATTCTTGTTTCCTTCTGGTTTCAGACAGCTCAGTAGCTTCCTGGTTGTTGCAAATTCTTCAAAGTCCTCTCTGATCCATGGGAAGTTTCTTTTCTGTTGCTTTAGAGGCTGGAGTGCCAGCTCCCTACTTCTCCCAACAGTTTCTTTGCTTGGGCTGCAGGCACTCATATTTTTGCTGAGCCCCTTCTCTTCTTGCAGCACCTTGTAGACTCTGGAACTTCCTCTCACTTGCAGTTTGGTGACAAGGTAATACCACAGACAAGGTAATAAGTGGAGATACATTAAACCTGATTAATCCTGCATCGAAACAGTCTAAATTCTACAAGAACACCCACTCTGAAATGAAATGAGGTCTTTCTTGACTGGTGATAGCTCCCATGGCTATGGTAAATCTTCTTCGTTCTACACAGAAACTCAGCATTCTTCCAGGCCGTGATCCCAAAATCTGTGGTGGATGGCTCCCCTCGGCTCCATGGCAAGATTTTTTTTAACCTTAGTCTTTCTGAGTAGGACTGTTTTATGAGTCCTTTTTATGAATCTTCTATTCTAATTTCCTCTTCGTTTAAAACTTCTCCTGACGCTAGAGGAAATTATCAATCATTTTTCCATTGTCCTCTGTGGTTATAGTTATTCCTGCTGTGTAGTTCAATGCTTGCTATCAAACATTAACTAACAGAGTGACATTTTTAGTAGTTGCATGTGGCCCACCTACTGCTGTTTTGAGTCTTTCAATCTGTTGCTGAGTGTGCAGAAAAGCCTCGGTATTGATTGCAACTATACTGATAAGGAACTTATTGCTGGTGGGAACATTTGCAATGGGGCTTTTTTTAATGGCTTTTTCCAGAGGAGAAAACGGTAAAACCAAAATTCTTTACAGAAAGGGTATGCATTTCAAATATGTAACTGTAAACACAATTAAATATAATTTATTCTTTAATCTTGACATTCTGAACATAGAAATTTTCAAATGCATTTCTGGGGCAGTGAATTCAATTTTGTATCTTGTCCTCTGGAGGAACAATTTGCATTGCCAGATATGGTTTCTGAATTCTCCCAAATTAAAATTTCTATTCTATAAAGGGAATATTGAGGTTGAATTTGAACAATAGAAAATCAGAATGGAAATTTGCCAGCTGATCAGTAATTGCCTGACTGGACTTCCAGGTGAATTCTTTATTCAGCACCTCAGTGTTTTTGTGGCAGTGTAGGCAAGATCACTTCTTATTTTCTCACTGCTTATAGAGGAGAGATGGTTGACCTGTCTAAAAGCCATCCTAGAATTGAGGTACACTTGGGGATCTCGTTGGCTTTGTAAAGGGTGGTGGCCCACTCACGGAATGAATCATCATGCCAACTTGGAGATTTAAAAGCAAGTTTTAATTTGAGGAACAGTCATTTAAAAAAAATATGCCCAAACGAAAACTTATTATAAAAGCAGACCATGATATGGGCTTCTGTATTTAATTCAAAACCACTAAAGTGACCCACATTTTCTTTCACATTTCTTAAGGGAACTTTCATTCTAAAAATAATGTCCAATTTGAATTTGTCCTTAAGGACAAATGGGATGATAAATATTTCAGCATTACCTGAATGTTGATCTTTTACTAAACAATAGAGAGAATACTGGTTTAGAAATTGTTTCAAATACAACAAAACATATTGTTTGGATAGCTGTATCCTCTCCTTCCTTTATTTAAAATTAGCAGTGATCACTCTGAAATAGATAAAGCTTTTGAGGGAATTTATATTTTTTGTTTTGTTTACAGAGAGCCTTCCTTTAGCTACGTCTCTGTCTGTTTTTCAAAACAGTTTATGATATTAAATCAGAAAACAAAAGGAATAGTTTTTATATGTAGCAACACTAATTTATTTCGCATTTTATTTTTCACTTGCTTGTATGTTAAAAATGCAGAAGTGTTCAGTTTCACAGAGTGGTTCAAAGTTCAAGCCAAATACAAGAATCTCAAATTACATTCTTAAATACAGATTCAGAAAAAAAGGTAGTCTGACTGTCAAAGGTGAGAAACACCTGCTATTGCTACAGATTTTGTCATTCATCTGGTTTAAGACCCATGAAGGAGTAGCTGGAGTAGCAGGTATGGATTGGCCTTGTGGAGAGCTCTGAGTCTTTGTCCTCACTTCTCAGGTAGAACTCATCAGCATTCTCCAACTAAAACCCTTGGTTCCAGGGTCGTGGCTCACTCTTACCAGTATGTAAAGCTCATAAACTGGGTGAAGCTTGGGTCTTGATGAATTTCTTAAACCTTTACATTCAGAAGAGCTATTTGAGGATTTTTTGTAAACTGTTTTAGAGTTGTGGGCTTTGTTCTTATCACTGTGCAATAACCCACACAACTCGTGTTGTTAACACAGACGCTGCTATCAGAAATCTTGCGACTCAAATTTGAGTTTGATCTCACCTAGAGCTTATGTTTGGCTACTAAGTAATAGATTGAACCCACCTCTCATTTGAGATGGAGGATTTGATCAGCTCCTTTCATTCTGTTCCTTTCTACATATACATGTATATACACTTAAGCTAAACCTGGTGATTATCTCTCTCGGCTGATTATTTTGGGGGCGATGATGTGAGAGTCATAAGCATTCATTTCTGTAGTGTTATCCCACTCCACCTCCTCACCATGTGTTGAATTGCTATGGTATTTTTGTTCGTCTCTTGTCTAGTCCTCTCCAGCCTTCTCTTTTCTCACCATGGACCTACAAGCTTGTAAGAACTGAATCTTTTTTATTTTCTCCCTTTCCTTTTTTTTATTCTCCCTTTTAACTGAATGTGTGTGTGAGTGAAATGAGGGAAGAAGAACATTGGTCTGCTTGCTTTGCGTTGGTGTTTACTATGAGTCATAAAACCAGCTTGGTGCTCTTGAAAACTTTTCTGGTGGGAGAATCAACAGCATGGATGCAGCAAAAGAAACAGCAGAATGTACTGTACTTGCAGTTCTTTGACTCAAGGACATAACTGTGGATGATGGGAATGCATTTTGATAGAGGTTTGCACTTAGTCATGCTACGGATATATGAAATTTCTGCTAAGGAAGCAAATCTGATTGCTCAAAGTTTGCCCTGGCTGCATTAAAACTGGACTTACTGGGAGGGATTTTGGTGGTAGCTGACTTTTCATAGAACTGCCTAAAATAGGCTTGGTGTGAGAACTAAGTCTAGAGTGATTATTTTTACATTGGCAGTACATAGAAGCTTAACACAAGATGATGTATTCATCATACTGCTCTCTAGTTATTCACCTGGAATTACCCAGATTCAGACAGTTTAAGAACTATTTAATTCTTATGCCAGGAATTACCTTGTTCCCAAACTGCTCACAGTTTCGTACAGTTATGTCAGAGGCAAGGATTTGTCCTCCACTGGTACAGAACTGAGCATATATTAGGATCTGAAATGACTGGTCATACGCCGCATGAAGTGTATGCTGTCTTGATTTCTAGTTGAACGATCAGCTATAAAACACTGTATCCCCTATTAAATGACCTGAAACAAACAGTAAGAGACAGCACTCAGCCCTGCAGCTGAAAGTCTGTTTATCGTGGTAATAAACGAGACTCCAGATCACTATCTTGATGCAAAGTGCTATTGGACAATAATTTCCTGATTTGTCTGTGTTCAGAGAACTTAGTGGTGTTACATACAGTTTCCAAACTTGGTTCCAGTTCCAACACTCGGTGCGGAACGCAGGGAGAACAACAAATATTAAGACATGATGTTAGGGTATTAGGGTAAGGTAAGTAATACAGTACATGTGAATTGAGACGGGAAAAAAATATCAGGGTAAAGTAGAAGGATAGAGCCCAGTGGTTCCAATTGCACATCATAACCTGCAGCTTCCTATGTAAAATTTAAAAAATTCTTTGAACAAAAATTGCCCACACATAGTTGGGAAAAAATGCTCACTAGACAAACAGTTTCAATGTTCAGCTCTGCTGGATGGTCAGTATTTGCCAGTTCCACAAGCCATGCCATTTTACTGACAGTAATTTTGCATGTGAATAATGATGTTGGTTGCTAGTCAATCTCAGCTATCCTAATCTACCAGCGAACAGACTAGACAATAAAGCAAGGAGATGGGGGCTACCCTTGTCATTATAAAGATTTTTTAAAATTGATGGCTGTGCAACCACTCCGCCTTCATACAGAAGTTATTAATCAGGAATCCCAAGGAGCTGTTACTTTTATAGCAGAGTAATGGTTGTGCATTGTGGAACTGCCAAATTCCACAATTTCCACAGAACACATGAGAAATGACTGCCTGGCATATCATGATAGTCATGATACTTATGAATGCAAGATATTCATGATACTTACGGATGCAAAAGGAAAATAATTGCACAAACTTGGCTGCTGAAAGAACATATAAGATAGTAAGTGATTTGTATCAGTACCAGCAGAATTGTTATGGGTACCTGGCATTGCCAATTTATAAGCAAGAAGCTGGCTGGAGTATTGGCCCAGAACATGCTGTATCAGAATCTGTTTTCAGTAATAGGGCTAAAGAGAGCTAGAACTAGAAATGTCATTGATTGATTAAAACTCTGGGTTGTTTATGTTTCGCAGTTAGGCATCACTTCAGAAAAAAGTAAAATAGACCAAGAGCTGAGATAAGTATAGTATCAAGTTCTGAGTCTAAAGGCAATTATACTAATGCCAGAGTCACACCTGAGTGTGACTGATCTGAACTGCTTCCAGCAGCCAGGCAGAATCAGGGTGCATGCGACGTTAATGAGTGTGCTGAACCTGATCTCAAACGTTTCAGTGTTGGCTAAATATTAAACAGAAGAAAACAAACGTGAAAACATGACCTCTGTCAAAGCAGTTCATGTCCTGTGAACAGAAGACTTCACATGGCTTCTTGATTCAGAAGAAAGGTTGGTCTGGGATGAATTTTTGGACTGTGGTAAAATGCTCGTTCTGCCACAGTCCTCAAGTGTGACTTTAGATTCACAGGTTTTTAAGGGCAGAAGGGGTCATATACCTTGGCCTTCTCTATGATCCAGGATGCAAAACCTCACTCAAATCCTGCATCAAGCCTGTAATTTTTTTCTTTTTTTCTATGACATACTGTATAGAAAAATACATTGTCTTGTTTTACACAGAGTGGGTACATTTCTAGTAAGCTCTCCCTCAGAAGTTATTTGCCCTTACAGTACAATGGTACACTTTGTTTCTAGTCCAGATTTCTCTCTGATGTTCATTATGCTGAGATTTCTATCAGAAGTGTCTTTCTGATGGTGGTGCTTCTCTACTCTGATCAAGGGGGCTAATTAAACATTCTCTTGGATCGATTAAGTTGCTTAGTCATAGTTGCATATTTTGTGAACTTGTGTCTTGCATTTTTTTCCTAAGTCACTTCCAATCCTTCATTTGCAGTGTGGGTACCTACATTTGTCACAGCATTGCATTTGCAGCTTCAGTTCAGTCAGTAAGCTACCGTGATCTGCAGCATCCTTCTAAATTTGAGGTTAGAGTCCTCCACCTGTTATGTGCTTTGGCATATGTTCTTTTTAACTAGATTTGTATTTGGCTGTATTAAAATTGATGTTACTTAAGTGAGCCTATTTCATCAAAGGCATTGAAATCAGTCTGATTTGTTGCCACAATTCATTTGCACTCTGTTGCCCTTTTGTCATCTGCAAGTGTCAGACCTTTTCTTCTGGATTATTCATAAAGACATGGGTTTGCATGAGGACTCATGGTCAGTTCAGACATAATCCCTGCCAGTCTTGGCAAAAAGATTCTCACAGCACAGTGGTCTGACATTTATAGTTATTGCTGAGACCCATCCGTCAACCAATCCTCACTCTGTTTAGTACAGTTATGCATTGTGCTATTATTCCTTTATTATGTGACAGAACTAAATAGTTCATCACAATGTTTCTAAGAAGTTGTATTAACATACCTTTAACTGAAACATGGTTTAACCAAATACATAGTCCCACAAGGTTTTAGACCCGTTTTCCGTAGTGAAACAGTGATTATCATTATATTGTGGCTGTATTCTGAATCAGTCTCTTTACTGCTTTGCCTGTGATGATGATGCACTAACTGACATAGAGTTACCCAGGTCATTGTCTTTACCATTTTTATATTGCTAGCCCACCTCTAGCTTTTTTTTTTCAGTAATTTGATTAATCTCTAATAATTACTATTTTTATTACAAATTATTTTTAGTGTGATACGTAAAGAACAATAAAAAGTGCCAGTTGTGCCAGGCAGTGAAGAAACAGGAAGTAGCACAGATCTCTTGTCCTAAATGGTTTACCTTCTAAGTGGAAGAAAAGGGTCAACAACGGAGTGGAAATTACCATGTTAATTCCACAGGCAAGGTAAAGGTGTTACCATTTATCAGATCAGCTAACATGCATGGAATAACTGGTTGCTCAGCTCTGAAACAGAAACAACAAACTTTAAAGTGAAGTAGAAATTCAGAGAAAATGATCTGCATTTTAGTTAATGTATAGATATTTCTGTGATGAAGTGACTGTCCCTACAGTGTAGGGGAGGGCAGAGGATTTTGTATACTTTGACTTTAACAAGAGCTTTGACACAGTCTTTTTATCACCACATTAGTGAGATATGGGCTGGGTAAGTGGGCAATAAGGTGGGTAGAAGTTGACTGGACTGCTGGGATCAAAGAGTCCTGTTTAGTGATGTGAAGTCCAGGTGGTGGACGCTAACTGGTAGCTCCCCTCAAGGATCTGTTACTGGGACCCATGAACACCATCCATGACACCAAGCTGGGAGGGAGTGTTGATCTACTCAAGAGTGGGAAGGCTTTCCAGAGGGATGAGGACAGGCTGGATGGATGGGCCGAGGCTAGTCCAGTAGGAGGTTCAACACGGCCAAGTGCCAGGTCCTGCTCTTGGGTCACAACAACCCCAGGCAGCGCTGCAGGCTTGGGGAGGAGTGGCTGGAAAGCTGCCGGCAGAGAAAGACCTGGGGGTGCTGGTCAACAGCCGGCTGAATGTGAGCCGGCACTGTGCCCGGGTGGGCAAGGAGGCCAACAGCATCCCGGCCTGGATCAGAAATTCTGTGGCCAGGAGGAGCAGGGAGGTGGCTGTTCCCCTGTGCTGGGCACTGGTGAGGCCGCACCTCGAGCGCTGGGTTCAGTTTTGGGCCCCTCACCACAGGGAAGTGAGGGATTGTTCGGCCTGGAGAAAAGGAGGCCGAGGGGAGACCTGATCGCTCTCTGCAACTGCCTGAGAGGGGCTGTGGTGAGGTGGGGGCTGGTCTCTTCTCCCAAGTAAGAAGTGATAGGACGAGAGGCGATGGCCTCAAATTGTGGCAGGGGAGGTTTAGATTGGATGTTAGGAAAAATTTCTTTACTGAGAGGGTTGTCAGGCACTGGAACAGGCTGCCCAGGGAAGTGGTGGAGTTGCCATCCCTGGAGGTGTTCAAAAAGTGTGTAGATAAGGCACTTCAGGGCATGGTCTAGTGGGCATGGGCGATGGTTGGACTCGGTGATCTTAAAGGTCTTTTCCAACATAAATGATTCTATGATGCTATGATTCTACATCCATGCTGTCTCTTGAGAGAGGTCCGGGTGACCTTGCACCCTTTGGGAAAAGCCAGGGAGCGAATGGGGGAGCAGAGATCCAACAGTCACGTCTCCTCTTTGGTCTCCTTTCATTTAGCAGTATGTATTTATGGAGCACAAATAACAGATAGACTAAATTTTACATCCTCAGCTCTTCATTTTCATGAATTCAATGAAGTGGTGCAGATTGCACACGTGTGACGATGAAATAAGGCCTATTATGTTTAGAAACCAAGATCATAAGTTCATTCGCTGTATCATTCGGTCCTGTCACAGTCTGTGACTTACAGGAGTGTTTTGCCCAAACTGTTTTAGAGGACTAGGCTCATTAAGAGCTAACATTATATTCCTTATTGTAAGGCATCTTTTCAAGATTGTTCATTTTGAATATTCCAGCTCATTTTCTCTCTCAGAAGACTGTAAAATTTTGCTACAGAGACATATAGAAGTAATAAAAAAGTAGTGAAAAAATGGAAAGCAGCTGAAGGAGATCCGAGAAGTCCTTTGCTTCAACATCAGCTGTACTTAACTCGTTCCTGACAAACATTTGTGTAACCTGCTTTTTAAAGTGTCCCGTGGTGTAGATTCTGCTATCTTTTTCCTTCTAGGAAGCCTTCTTATTTAATCTAAATCTTTGTTGCAGTTGTAGCTCACTGCTTCCTTATGCCCCCCATGTGTTGGTGTGGAGAAGAATTTGTTCCCCTGCTATTAGCATCCACTCATTACAAAAGTAAAAAGGCTTTATAACACACCTCTCGGATTTTCCTGAGTGTTTCCAATCTAACAATCATGGGCTGTGTTTTTCTAGATTTGTCTTTAAGCGTGGACATTTCTGGGCATAATACCCCTGCTGAAGCCTCATGGGTGCTGGCAAAAGTGGAGGGTTTATTTACGTGCCTTATACTCGACACTCCTGTTTATGCTGCGGCACCAGCACCCCACACACCACTTCTCTGTGTGTGTTCAGCAGCTCCTCTGAGCTCCCCATCGCCTTTGAGGTCTGTGAGCAGCGGTTTTATTCTCTCTCCCCGCACACTCATTCAGACTCCAGGCAGGACATTGCCCAGCCCCTCTCCAAATACCCTCTGGTTTGACATGAGCTGCCAACAACTGTTTCCCCAGTATTGTGTTCCAACCAGTTTTGCTGCTTGTTGTGGTTCCCAAGCTGCCCCAAGCTCAGTTACGAAACTGTCATCTGAATAGAGTCAAAAGGGCAGCGAAAGCCAAAATGTAAATCCTGTACGTTTTTTCTTCTAACCACAAAACCTGCCATGCTACCATGGAAGAGAAGGTGGTTTGTAAGCTGTTCCTCAGAAACCCATGTTGACTGTTGTTTATCTCCTTGCTATTTCCTAGTTGTTTACAAACAATTTGATTGATGAATTGTATCATCGTGTTTCTGGGAACTGACATTAAACTGGCTTGCCTGTGAACCTTTTCAGTCCTTTTTTTTTCCTGATTTAGGGCTAAGTCCTGGTTTCTCCTTTTCTACGGTCATGTAGTACCTGATCTGCCCTGCTATGTATTTCTAAAAGCAGAATGAATTATAGTAAGGGTATCACAGCCTCAGCTTTCCAGCTTAGCTTTTAAATGTCAAGCCAATGTACAAAATCAACTCAGTTTATTCAAAAGAAATTCAGTACTTTTGCAGTTTTCATTCCTCAGCCCATCTGATTGGAACACAATCCAAATACAGCTAAATGGGCCAATGTTTGAATAACCTTTCCTTTCCCTCTGCTTTGGTGAGCAGCCCTCCTGTCTCGCCCTACAAACTGAACAACCGACAGAAAGTAACAGCCGAAAAAAGAGTTTGTTCAGTACAGCATCATTCTAGCCTTAACGATAGAGGTAGCTACTGCCACAATGCAATGTCTTCATCCTGTAAAAAATCCCAAGTAATTGTTTGGGGTTTTTTTTTAAATAAAAGCAATTTAGTCCTCTACTGTAGTATTTCTAGGTAAATACTTTCCATGCAGCAGAGTCAATTAGGTTGAAGTAACACTTTCCCACCAGAGTGCAAAATGGCAGTGCTCTGTTGCGTGCTGTTGACAAATGAAAAAGACACCCACAGGCTAACTGTGTACAAAGTTAAAATACAATATTGAACTGCTGGGAAAAATTGTGCCTTTTCAAGTAGGTGCTGCCACTTCAGCAGTGTTTGTTCAAAAGTCATTACTAACCTTTGGCATCTCATTTGGGCTACTGAACACTTGCCACTAGGGTTGCATTAATATCTGAGCAATGGCAGAACATAAAAAAAGGCAAGGAGTTGTGATTAGGAAATGGAAAAGCCGGCCAAAATCTATGGTAGTCATCAGCAAAATCAGTAACATATTTCAAATGTATATGAAAAATACTGTGTTTAGTGGTATGCTGCAAGGACCAATTTTTGCCACTCTCTTACAGTCAAATTAATCCTTATACTGAAGTCATTTCCACCTGCTTTTTTACCTTCTACCTTAGTCTTTCCTTTGCCAAGCTGTTTTGTTTGTGAAGAAAGAAATGGGATAGAGGAATCAAATTTGCTGTAACAGAAAAAAGTCAGCATTTTTCTTGATGGAGGATTTATCTGTACAAACACTAATCTGACCTCCCTGTGTAGGTCTCCCATTAGAGTCAGTGGAAGGAGATGGGCACTTCTGCTGCGGGACCCATCCGATGCATTCGGACGCCCCACCTTTAGGATCAGAGGGACGAGACAGTCAGCACGCCTATCACTCTCCGTGGACCATAAAGAAGTCTGGCCAGCTAGCCCAGAGGTAAATGCTTACAGGGTAGATATTCCTGTTAAAAGGAATAAACACTTCCATAAGCCTGCCAATTATCTTCGGACCATTTACAAATAACGGGGAAATATTTCTGAAAAGGCATCAGGAACATATTCCCAGAGCAGGCACCAAGCTCCGGAATCCCCAAAGCAAATCATACCGCTAAAAAGGAGGAAAGTTAACTTTGTACGCTCTCCCTGCTGCCCCTTTGAAATGAAGGTTGTTTTTCCCTTTGGTCCAAAAAGCTGAAGTGACTCTTTTGCCTGCGGGAGTTTTGGCGAGCTTCCCGTTATGCCCATTAATCTGCTCCCACATTTTGAGGTTGTAGCCTTGCGGTTGAAGAAGAGGCTAGATATAAATCCATCAGGTCTAGATTTTGGTTGAAAGTGAAGTTAAATCCAAGCGGTAAATTAAGGGTTTAAGCCCTGGATTTGTCACTGAAGAAAATCTGACAAGCTATATCCGCGTTTTCCACTGGATCTGAACCAGAAAAGCTGATCCTGCTGTTTACCCCCCCGCTCCCAGGGTCAAGGCCAGGAAAGTGTGTATTTACGAATTAAAGTTAACCACTCTCTGCAAGTTCTGATCCTATTTTTGACCTATTTTCAATAGGGAAAGATTATGACTTCGTTTTTATCTATCTGAAGACACTCTTAGGAAATGCAAAGCACCACAACAGCACTTGCAGCTTCAGATAGCCATGGAAACGGGAGGCTGGGAGCAGGCAAGAAATGCGCCAGGGTAGCAGCCGAGATCTTTGATTTCTCTTTCTGTGCTTGTTTTCTTGCTTAACAGCTTTAGAAACAGATTCTGGCTGGATCTTAGTGCTTCAAGAATTGTGCATTTATAAACAGAGAAAAAATGTTAAAAATATACACGTGAAATCTGTGCTCTGTCTGGTGAAAAAATTAATGGCAACCTCCTTTACTAACGATAAGAATGATCCCAAATACTCCTTTTTATGTCAGTTGTTGATGTTTTCACAATTTGATGCTGCTCAGATACTACAGTAAGACAAGCAGTTCATTGCAAAGTACCATTGATACAAAATATGTGTCGATGGTATGTCTGCATGCCTCAGTGCAAACTCTGTCTCCCTTTCAGATGAACAATATGCAGCTATGTTTTCATACTGCAGCATCCTACACAGCAGCATTCTGATTTCCAGCGATGAATTTTTCTTTCAGTCTCATTTTTATTTTTAAAATCTTAATTTTTTTCTTTCAGAGTCAGTGTTGCCTTAGCATTTAACTTCTTACTGATATTTATTTCATTGATGCTTGCCCTATAGTGTTACATATTAACTCAAAAAAGTGAATATTGTCAGAGGTCTTGTAAATGCCTGGCTATAAATAATAGGATTTTCGAAAATGGTCTTGAGAATTTTGTACCTCGGATAAAACTGTGCTAGGTGGATTGTTACTATAAGTCCTGGACATTTGACTAATAGGAAAATAAATACCAAGATGACTTGCACCTCACGGGATTTTTAAAAACTCCAGAATGAGGATAAATGTAGAGCATTTTCCGGCCTCATTTGCAAAATGACTCAGAGGTCACGATTCTAATTCTCTCCCAGCACAAGCAACTAATTCCAATTTCCTTCGTCACCCAGCACAGTGACTAATGAATTGCACCTTATTTCCCTCACACTTTGCATATCCTGCCTCGCTCCCATCCGAGGGGAGATCCCGACCCTGGGCACCCAACCAGCAGTCCGGCAAGCCTCATCCCTTCCGACACATGCCGAGCTACCCGCTGCTGCAGATAACCTTTCGTGAGGCTCCTGTCCTTCCCCTGACGGCTTTGGCTCCTTCTGATTTTCACCCTTTTTTTTAACCGAGGGCAAGCCTGTTCGCACCTGGGACCCAACGTACGGCCACAGAGCGAGAACCAGGGAAGACGCAGCAAGAGCAGGCGCCTCGGCGGGCTCGGATGGTTTAGACATGGAAGTCCCCAGGTTACGAGGAGCATCCCGTGGGATAGACGGTGAGGCTGCGTGTGTTTGCTTCCTGGGGATGCAGCAGTGGCATAGAAAAAGGACAGGCTTGTGCGCTTGATTCTCCAAGACATGCTCTGCTAGAAAGCTCTAGGGGATCCTTAAATTAGTCCTAGACCAAAACAGAGAGAGGCAGGTAGTCTAACACCGTGTTTAAAGCTCTGGTGATATTTTTCCAGCGCTGGGAAAATAAAGCTTATTTTTTTAGAAACTTCTGAGAAGCTGCAAATATTGGCTGATATTAGCTGATATTTCTCAAATATATATTAGCTACATTTCCACGCAGTTTGTTCTTGAAGGGAATGCAAACCCTCTACAGCTATGGAGAAAGAAATGGTGGTGAGGTTTTTGAACTCTTTGCCCATTGTTTCTGAAGTACTCCTCTCCCTCAGTGCCCGGGCCAATTCTTCTGCCATGGCTGCAGATATAAATCTCCAGTGTCATTGGAGTTGAACTGGTGTGTAAAAGCAGCCAGAAGTGAGAGGAAATAAAGCCTGTTCACTGGAGCTGAAATTGAGTCTATTTCTTTCTCCTTATTCTATATTTGTAATCTCAATTTTTAAATTCAGTGCAACAGAGCACATTACAAAAGGGTCATGAAAAGATATTTTATGATCTTCGAATGATAAGTAATGAAATAGAGAAAATTACACCTAGAAAAGAGGCTCTCACGCTGGAACAGGCAGTTCTTGGTTCCCTTTCCAGTAGTCATCTCATTTCATGACTTGGGCATCAATTTATAAAATTCATAGCAGCATTTTAGTATAGATGGCAAGACCATTTAAAAAAAAATTTAAAGCATATAGGGAACTCTAAAAGTAGGAGTATTTTCCCAGTACAAAAAGGAGAGACCTTGTACCTTGCAAGATTTCTATTTGCATGTAGGCAGTTGCTATGCTGCGTTCTTCGCTGTGGAGCGGAGCCAGGGCCGGTGATGCTGGGAGGCCTTGTGGAAAGCACGACAGAAGAAAAAGGCCATGCACTGCCCGTGACTCAGCTTGTCTTCCTGCTCTAAGTGTCCTCTCGCTACAGCCACACTGTTTAATTTTTCATTATTCATAGCAAGAGACATCCGAGAAAACCAAAAGAAGTACAAAAAAAGTAGATTTTTCAATCAAAAACTTCAGACACTCTTAAAAAGATTAGGAATAACAGTGGTCTATTAATAATGGAGAAAGAGAACAGTTATTTTACAGATGAATTTCAGGTCTCTCTGAGAGAATAAATGTTACCCACTGTACATCTTTATTGCTCAAGCCATAAAATTAGGATAATTTCATAGTACTTCAGCTAATAAATATTAGTCTTTCCCTCATGAAGTGTTAAGTAATACTCTGAAAATGATAAAGGCGGTTAAAAAAAAAGTCACATAACCCAAATCACCTGTGCTTAACTTGCCCAGGCTGTCTCGGGAGGTTTTGTCACAGCCAGTCTTCTTTTCCTTAGGAGCATTTTCCCTGCTTAGATACGGAGCTCCGTGGGTGGATGTCTTCTTGTCATTCCCAATTGATCCCACGGGATTACCTAGAGCCGCAGCGCGTCCGCTGCTGGGCAATGTGGTGATCTGCTGGGGCGGTGGCAGAAAGCCTGGCTGGGAGCCCAGCACCGGGGCTTCGCGTACGGTCCGTGTCCCAGAGCTCGCCCAAGAGCTGCAGGAGAGGGTGTGCATGGTGCTCGGTGGTGGGTTTGGTTCGTGAGGTGGTCCTGGAGGGTATGGGAGCTGACGTCCCACGGCAAACATCATTTCTCATGAGTTGAGCAGTACCAGAGGTGCGTTACGGAGTGTATGCACTGGTTAGGTATGAAGGAGGCTTAAGTACAGACCTGAGCGAGATGGGCAAAAATTACAGTATTCAGTAACAGATGGCCACTTGAAAGATTTATAACGCCTCCTCCAGCCTTGAGAAGAGAGTCTGAAATGCACTTACTCTGTTTGGCTGAAAAGAAGTTCTTGGTCCCTGCAGGTTGTGGCTTCTTTTTCTGGGAAGAGGACTGTCTCCTTCTTGCCCCTACGAAGAAATAGTACCGGGTCGGAGCTAACGTCACTAGTCATATAGCTTGTGAGAGCCTTCTTGATTTCATCTGGCTCCTGTGACTCTTTCCTCTCCCGTTCCTATTGCTGTTTCTCTCTGCTCTCCAGGGGATTGTTTTATGTTCCCTCCAGCTCCTATGCAGGGTGTCCCTCTGCACTTTCTGTCTGCATCGTACTCTCCAGAAACATTCCTGCAGACAAAGAATTGTCTTGGTTGTGTGGATGGGCAGAAAGGTTTGTATATGAGAGAGGCGAGGGCATAGGACCTAGAAATGTGATTCTCTGTCCCAGATCTGGACTGTCTTCCTGGTGTCCAGTTTGGGATTTTCCACTGCCAGTCCAAGCTCAATATTTTAAAAGAAAATTTCTGAGCTCTCTTTCTACCTCCTCTCCGTTGCTCCTTTCTTGCTTGCTTTTGGCAATTCCATCATCCTGCCTGTCACTTAGCCTTGTTTCCTGGGTGTTACCTGAATTCTGTCTTGGTTCTCACATCGAGACTATGCAAAACTCTTCCACACAACATGTCAAAGGTAAAGCCTTTCTCATCCATCCTTGCAACTGAAAGTCTTGTCCAGGCTCTAAGCTCTCACCTCACATCTCAAGCAAAAGCATCCTTTCTAACTCTCATCCATCCAGAATAATGCTGTGCCTCTGATTTTCCCAACCTGCCACATTAACAGTAGCACCCTTGTCTTTGTAAGTCCGCATTAACCCTCTAGTGTGCCAGCATCTGCTTTCTTCTCAGGGTCTTTTTCTGTGTTCTCTCACTTCCCATCCTCTAAAAAAGTAATCACTCTTCTGATTGGGCCCAGTACCAATCTCTGTCACCAGCCTTTCACGCTTCCAAACAAATATTTTACTTTTTTCCCTAGTCTAGTGCTTAGAGAAGACTACCCTGCGAGGGAACTTTGTTATTCCCCTTCAGATCCTGCTTCAACATTCTTCTTGATGCAATGCCTAAAAAACCTGATGATGCTCGTACCATGCTTGTACCAGTGCCAAAGCTAATTAATATTGTCTCCTGAAGTCCTTCTGCATCTCCACCTACCTGCATTCACTTGCTCTCTCATCTTAAATTCTAGATCTGACAGGTTAGAAATGATGGCTTTTTTCTGTGTTTTGTCCCATACTGCAATGTGTGCTCAGAAAGTAATTGACCCTCATGTCAGCATCTTATCAATGCAATTCTAAAAAGGTCACTTTCAGTCCATCCCTTACCTCCAGAATGCTTGTTGAAATTAATAGCAGAGCAGGACAACTACTAAAGCAAGAACAGAAAATGGAGTTGGAGTTCTACGGGGCTGCCTCAGATGGTGTTAAAGAACAAAAGACTTTCAATTAATTTTCCTACTGTGAAGTAAGTTAGGTATACCTAGGCCAGCACTAGAAGTTAATTCTCCAATCAGTCTGAAAAGCTTCCTACAATACCACCTACCCCAATGAGGATGCTCTACAATACAGGGCTGTACTCTTCTCCGTTTCTATTAATACCAAATTCGATTCTCTCTTTCTGCAGATCATGCCAACAGCAGCTTTTCCTGTCACCTTCTACTGGCAAAACAATTCATTTGATTGTGGTCTTTTTGCAAAGGACATCTTTATAGATTTGAAAGTGGCCTTTGTTCTCACTAAAACCAAAAGATTTTTTCCAATCTTGCTTTATAGGTTACATTCTGCAGTTCTCTGGTCTTTATTGTTTCTTTCTTCTGGGCTGTTTTCCTCTTTTGCTAAATTTGCTGTCCAGAGCGGGACGCGGTAGTTCATCAGTGACCTAACCAGTACCAAGTAAATGAGAGCAACTACTTCCTGTAATAACTTATATTAATACATCTGGGAATGTCATCAGCCATTTTTAAGGCAGGATCATATTGCTAATTTATATTCAGCTCACAGTATACAATGCCCCCAGGGCCTCTTCTGGCAGAGTTGCTGCTTCACCAGTTATTCCTCATTTTGTATTTGTGCATTTGATTTCTCCTTGCTAAGTGTATCACTTTGCACTTGTCTTTATTGAATTTCATCTTATTGATTTCAGTTCCTTCAATTTATCAAGATCATTTTGAATTCTTACCCTGTCCTTCGGGGTGCTCACAACCTCTGCTAGCTTGCTAGCATGCTCAGGTTTTATAAGCATACAGTCTATTTTACCATGCAGGCGATCACTGAAAATAGGTTATAGACTCATATTCAGGACTGACCCCACTGGAGATGCCCTCCCATATTAACAATGGAACATCCATAACTACTCTTTCAGGAGGGTTTTTTGACTCATGCTGTATCCATTTCAAAACACTATTATCTTGACCATATTTTCCAATATTCTTATGAAAATATTGTGCAAGCCAGTCAAAAAACTTTAACAACTTCAATACCACGTTTGCGCTTTGGTCTGGCCTGTTGCCCCATCAAGGAAGAAAATGAGACCAGTCTGAAATTGTTTGTCTCACAACCCCCCCCTCCCCAGCTCTTCCCTACTGCCTTACTCTCCTCGGAAAGTGCTGGACACTCCAAAAGCATGCTTCCATTTGGACGTGCACGTGCAGATGTCTTGGGAACGCGGTGCCACGGGGACCACCGGCGCGGCAGGGTTTGCCATTGCCGATGCCGAGGTGTCCCAGCCTTGGCAGCCCTTTGGAGGGACGGCGCGGGAACAGAAACGTCTCTTAGCGCAAACCGGTCCGAGGAAATTGCGACTTACCTCCGCAGCACCAGAAAAGCTACGAAGAGGAGCGAGCGGTGAAGCCTGTGGCTGCCACGCCGGGTTCCCTGCTCTGCAAAGATGCATCCCAAGAGTGACGTTGATGCAAGACGGCGCTTGGGCTGGTCCATGGTACATGGTACATTGGTACATGGGTGTACCTGCGCTATCGCAGCCCTGGCCTTGCTGCGGAAGGGGAGCTGCTTCCCTGGCCGCCGGCTGGGACCCAGTGTACTTTTTCTGCAGGTGTCGGGCTGCCTGCTTCAGCTGGTAACATGCAGGATGGGATGGAGTCAGCGCTTTCCTTATTCATCACCCTTTTATAGCCTCTCTTCTCCCATATACCTGCTATGGGTGATGTACCCGATACACTTGCCTGACCCTTGGGGACCTTACGGCCCAATGAGGGGATCCAGCCTGCAACAGTGTACACCAGAATGCGAAGCAAAACATCTCTCTATTTCTATAGCTAACATATTTTGATATTGCATATATCCACAAACAAAGGCTCTCTGGCTCTATGTAGGGAAGAGTTCAATAGGGCTTCTGCTGAAAAGGCACTGGAGTAGCTTTTGAGCAAGGATCTAAAAAATCTGTCTACCTTCTAGAAAGAAAAAAAAAGTTGTAACATATAATCGGACAGAAAAAATAAAACAAGAAAAATAAATAAATGGCAAAGTCCATTTGCATGTGATGCAAAATTTCAGAAAAAACCATCCCAGTTTAACTGGGATGATTTAGAAAAAAAGGAAAGGTCAGGAAATAGTCAGAAGCTGTACTCTGTTGCAGCCTGTTGGGAAGACTGAAGGAGTAATTAAGCTATCAGGCAGATAGGCTGACTAGAACATTAAAAATTTAAAGAAGTTATATTGAAATTAACTCATTTCTGAGATTCCATGCAAAATCCAGCTTTGTGGGAGGGATGACAGAAAACGTCCAGCTTCTTGATTAGATGTAAAATAGAAATAATCCAGATATTAAACTAAGTGAACAGTAAGAGTTGTAAACAAGTATTTTGCAATTAAAACTAATCCCTTCTGAAAACATGCACAGTCACATTATAATACGTCTGCTTTTAAAGGGAGGTGGAGAGTTAGGCAAGGGTAAGTAGAAGGAAACTCCTTGACATTTTGCACAGCCACAGAAACGGCCACGAGAAAACCCTCAAGCAGATTTGCGGAAAATAGGTCTGTCAGGGCCCGGCGGGTCATCCAGAGCATCCCCTGCCCCGGGCAGGGTCTCTACCAAAACCTGGTCTGAGAAGTTAGCCTGACCTCTTCCCAGCCCCCCCCATGGTGGGGTCTTTCTGGGTATCCCCCAGAAATCGACTGCTTTGCTTCACCAACTCGAACTTTGTAGAGATTTTTTCCTAAGGAACAGCCAAAACTTCCCTCTCTGTAATTTTAGCCCACTACTTTCAGTCCCAGCAGACATGAAGAACAATTTGGGCTGGATACGGCCACCAGCCCCTCCGGTAGCACCAGGGCTGTGCTGCCAGGAGGAGCGCTGAGCATGGAGCAGGGAGAAGAGGTACTGTCACGGGGGCACGGAGCTCGCTGGATTGGTGAAAAACACTGCTGTTCTGGATCACCCCGGTCCCAAAAGCTGAAGCTAATTTGATGACATGGGGAAAAAAGCTGCCTCTGTTCCCGTCAAAATAAGGACACTATAGTACAGGGGTAGTCTGGGATTTTTTTCGTGTGGGACATTAATTCTCATTTTTCAATGTCTTATCATTGATCCTTCCTCTTGTTATTTCACCATGGCAACATTTTGGCCCCATTACTGAGCAAGCAATTAAGGTTTCTGATTTCTAATTTCAGACTGCAGATGCACTGATGGCTACGAAACACCCACGCCTGAGATATGTAGTATGCGTGCTACCAGGCAGATCCTCCACAGCAGAAATGTATGATTGCTTCCTCGGCCATTACACCGCCACGGTAATATTTTCCTCGAACCACGGATCCGCCAGAAGACGAGTGGAAGGCAGCGAGGCAAGGAAGAGCGTGGGGTTGGCTGCTCCCTCTCCTCCCAGCTGTAAGCAGAAATTAAATGCTACCAAAATCTGAGTTGCCAGTATCTGCTTAGGCATCTGACTTTTCAGCCTGAGATAATTGGAGATGATGGTGGCAGGCTTCCTCAAATAATACTACACTTATGAAATATAACCCTTTGCAATTTAAAAATCAGCCATACATCTTGAGGGACAAGCGTTTGCAAGATAGGAGGTTGGCAATAAGAGTGTTGGCAGAGAAAGCATTTTCTCCCTGCTTGAATTCTCTGTTTTCTTAAAAAAAACCAACAAACCGTAATGGAAAATGTAATAAAATGTACCAAAATGCATGAAACCTAATCACATAGCTACTTATTTGTATTCAGCAACCAAATCCTTCTGGGGGAGCGGTTATTAAGTGCACAGAATCCCATAATGCTCTTTAAATATCATGTGCAGAAGAAGCAGCAGAGCACAGGGGAAGTGAAACTGCTGTCTCACGGCTCTCTCTGGGTTTATCAAGCCAGTGCCCAGTGCAGATTGCGGCTGTGGTGTTTGAATTGTGCCTGTGGATCCTACGCAGCGGGAGAGTGCCTTCTTGCCGTCCTCGGTGTCCGCGGGGGAAGACAAGAGGACACCAGTCGGTTCTAGGGGAAGCCTGGCTGGGCGATAGTTGGGCCCCTTTCAAGGCTACACTTTGGGAAGCAGTTTATTAACAGTGCAGTCGCACCACAGTGGGATCACTGAGGGATAGGGAAGGCTGTAGGCAGAAGAAGGAAGGAAGGAGGGGGGAAAAGACAAGAGGGGATAAAAGCAAATGCCCCACCTTTTTTCTTCTTTTCCATACCAAAACTCAGGTCCTTTTGGTCCTGAAAGGAAAGGAGCAGAGGACCTCTGGGGTCAATGATGTGCGTGAAAGCCTGGCTTCCACCTAGGCAGGATTTCACTCTGAGGTTCACCCTACACATTGCCACGGCTTTTACCACGAACCATTTCGATGCCATTGCGTTTCCACGAGACAGCCTGGTCCTTGATCCATCATAGACTTACGGCCATCCTTCAGACGGCAAGGGACATCAAGGCTCTGCCTCTGGGCTGGGGGAGAGGAGCCAGCGGTGCTCCAGCTGCACAGGCAGAGGCAGGGGAGGGCCCTTTGCCAGCTGCCCCGCGTGTTTCGCGGATGGAGGGCAGCCAGCAACCCTGGGATAGTCCCTGGTGCAGCGTGAGGGGGCTGGGGCACGGCTCCTCATGTGTGCTGCGGGTCAGAAGCTGACAGCTGTCTGCTTGGATAAAGCTGAATTTCATAAAGGAGCCATCTTTCTGCAGGTTGCTGCTTTCTGTATGAAAGTGTCAACAGCAGCTAAGAATCCTTTGCCTTCCAGACATAAGAAATACTAGGGCTCCCACGTTTATATGCTTTTTAAAAAAATGGATCTCAATGCATAAAAGAAAGCTACAATCCATGAAAATTTCTGCCCTGAATTTTGTGTCCCCATATCCTATTAAACTTAGAGGCATAGAAGAGCTTCTTTCGGGGAGGGCAGGGAAAACCCAGACAAATGAGCAAACTCATAGACTGCCTAGATGCGAATTGCATTTTCTTTCTTCTTCCTGATTTTGTGAAAACCTGCTTGTAACTGAGAAGAGGAATAGTTTATCTTCAGCTGCCCTATTTACGTTACAAGAGTGCAACCAAGAAATCAGTGCACTTAGCAGAAGAGAAAGGTACCACGTTGTAACTAGGTCATAAACACACTAGCTCTCTTTTGCCTTGAAGCCCTGCTCTTCTCTTTTCTATTCTGTGTTTCCGTACAAATATACATTGCTCTTTCAAAAGCTCCATTCCCAAACTTCTCTCTGATGTGAGCTTTTCATTTTCATTTTCGTTTCTGAGCACTGGTGCATTGACTATTACAGGATGCATGAACTGTACATAAAGTCCATCAGAAAATGAGAGAAATGGAAAGTGTCAGGGCCACGTCTTGCAATATCCCCTCTCGTAAATAACCCAAATAAAATATCATTCCCATGATTCACGTTGAACATTTAATCAAGGGTCAGATAATCCTTACTCATGTCCTATTCCTTATTGATACTTTATTGATAAATGTGGTAAGTCTTTTAAAGGGCTGAACAAACACGTTTTAGTGATGCAAGCTAAGATAATGTGGGTGAGGAGAAAGACAACTTTGCCTGCAACAGAGCAAGCCACTTACCAATTCCCCCAATTTTTCTTTCTGCCAAGTGGTTTTGCAGGCCCAGCGCAAGGCAGTAGATGGGTCTCTGTGACGCTGACGCTGTTCGGGTCTCTGTGACGCTGTTCCCACCCAGCCCCTCCGTGACCGTTCCCAGTTGTGTAGCTGCCACTACTGGAGGTAATGCATGGCCCGATGAAACCCTCCGTGGGCACGAGACAGGCAAGCAAAAATATTCTGCTATTTCACGTGTTTTGATTATTCTGGTCATCTCAAGCAAGGGTAGTGGTAAATAGCACGATAATTAAATCCCCAGAAAGTAGTAAGTCAAACACTGCTGCAGAGGACTGCCATGGTCTCAAAATGCTGCAGCAGTGAGATCGGATATTAGATGGCACTTCCAGAATGTAACAAAATGAAATTCAGTTTCGCAAGAGGAATGCTAATGTGTCTGAGCAAAAGTAAGCACGAGCAAGGATAGTCAGTGCAAGGGGAGACCTACGTTTTGCAGCAGTAATGACAAAGGAGAAGTTAAAATTAATGGGCAGCTAATCAGATACGAATTTCTGCTGTGAGACATCAGCAACAAGGCTGCAGCTGAACTGACAAATCATTGCCCTTTGGCCTACATAAATTAATAATTCCAACAGTAATTCCAACTTTCCTTGGGCATGTGGCTTGGATGGCAGGCACGACTCCCTGGGTAGAGTTATGGGAGATGTTGCACTTCTTAACAGCAACAGCCTGACTGCTGCCAAAGGCAGGGTTTGGGGGTGAGCAGGGAGGAGGAGGAGGAGGAGGAGGAGGAGGAGAAAGTCGCTGTTTGCTAAGGAGAGGCTTAAATGGATGGCCCACGGGAGTCTGAGAAGTCGGTGAGCCCGCGGGAAGACCTGTTGGTGCTGGGGAGATGGAGGGGATGGGTGAGGGCAGGGCATGAAAGGGAGGAGAAGGCGGAGAGATGTGGCGGTCCTGACGGCACGTTGTTGTGTTGGGACTTATCTAGGTTTATTCTGAAGAGCGAAGAGTAATGAAAAATGCAGAACTGCTTGGTGCGAGAGGTTTCCTTTACTCAGGTTGAAAACTCCAAAGGGAAAAGCCTTCTTTCTCCAATTTTGACGGAGAATGTCTTTCTGCATAAAAGTTCCCAGGTATGGAAAGAAGCAGCACATGTACATGCGCGCTTTTTGTTGTTGGTACAGTTTATGATTATGTGCAGGCAAGCTGTTCTTAATTTCACAGTAGAGGTCATAAATGAGAGTCCTGCAGTTCAGTGAGGGAAACTGTTTTTTAAAATTTCATGTGGGAAAGATCGGAGATATTTTGATACATGCTTCCCTTAAAACCTTCTCCCTTTTTAAGGGGAAAAACATTTATGGTTGCTGAATTCATCATACCTGACAGGAATTTGTATAAACCTGCACAACATTTTTTTTCTTTTTTTCTTCTGGTTTATGTCATTAATGGAAAAATTCCACTGAAAGAAGTGAAGTAAATGTTGTGGCTAACAGTAATGGAGAAAGCGAATTCAGACCTGATCTAATTCAAACAGTACTGCAATTATAAAATGTTTAAATATGGATTGTTTTGAAAGGACTGTATTGTCTACAGTGCTGTTCATGTTGTCCTTGCACTGCAGCGTTTTTTATGGTACAAGTGCTGTTCCTACCTCAAGTGTTGAGCAATTTTCTGTCAGATCACGTAGCCTCTCCTCAGCTGGCAGTCCCTCCATCAGGTCTACAAAATCAGTGGCACAAGGGGGATGCAGGTAAAATTCCTGCTTGGCCACCTTTGCCCCCCCACTTTAAATCTCTGTTTATTCATAGACAGCTACTCACTTGCAGCTGGGCAGACTGGGACTGGGATTTGTGCCATGAGGACCCATACCAAGAGGCCACTGTAGAGTTAAAATCAGAATAAAAGGAAAAAGAGGTTTGCTTGTTTTCTGAAGTTGCATCATTGAATTGGGTTATGTCTTTACGCTTTTCCCCACAAATCTGAGGACTAGAAACCGACTTTCAAAAGTGACGATCCTGTAGACCAGGGACCTCCAGGAGCTGGGGCTTCAGCGAAACGCTGACATTGCAAGAGCCGTGTCACACCTTACCTAAAGGACTGTCTGGCTGCATCTCACCCAAGTCTGAGCTTGGCTGTAATCATGTTCATGACACTTTCTTGGCCCACATTGTCCTCCGACTGGGCAAACCAAGAATTTTGGTTAACAAACCATGTTTTGTTGTCTGTCGCAAAACCCAAGTGATGAATGGCCTCCAAAGGTGAGTGCCTCTGATACACAGGCTTGCTCTCAGCCTCTGAAAGGGCTTTCAGCCTTCCTTTTGTGGTGGCAAATCAAGCAGGTGGAGATGGAGGTGCCAAGGGCAGGTGGAAGGGGAAAGATGGATCTTGTAGGTATGCAGCCTTAGAAGCAGCAATTTGTAAAATCAGAACAGACACACAACTTTTAACGCTGTGGTTAAAGTGGAGAAAGGACTTTTACAAATGATATATGAAGTTTTGCCAGATGCTACAGATGGAACCAGGAAGGGGAAAGAAAATAACGCTTGTATAATAGAAAAACCATATATATTCCACACAAAGGACGTATCTGAGGGAAGGAAGGGGAATCATACCAGCAAAACCAAAGCGGAGTTAAGAAGAGTTGCCCGTAAGGATAAAAAGAAAGATCCCAATCCTAAATGGGTATCCTGGCGTGCTCAGCACCTAACCTTTGCCTCCCACGTATTTTCTATATCTGGCACTGCAAAGGGAGCAAGTTCCCACAGGCTGTTACTGAGCGCAGTCGCAGGGAGGAGGAGGCAGCGGCCCTTCGGAAGGGAAGGCTGCAGTCCCTCAAACGCATCTCAAGCCCTTACCTACCAAATGATATCGGCAGGAAGAAAACTGCAGCCTCGCTGCGACGGGAGGTGGAGCCCGTGGAGCCTCTGGATCCGCTGGACACCAGAGCGGCCACTCCGGCTGCACAGCTCCAGCAGGAACATTTCTGTTGTGGTTCCACCTCACGCAGGTCAACCTGTTTTCCTCTAGAGAAGAGGACAGGGACCAGAACGTGCTTTGGGTGCGTTGCTCTTTTGCAATGTCCTTTCTTACATGGCAGCAGCTTGGCCGCATCCAGATGTCTCTGGCGGGCTGTCGTTAAATCATTGCCCCCAGCTTATTGGAATTCCAGCTTGTTCCCACATGGGTTTTCCTTCTTTTTGGACATACCCTTTCCCCCATGTTTTCAGGTGTCTTCATTTTAATTCTTCCAAACTCAGAAAAATTAGAGCCAGGGTTTCCATAGCAACTTGAACTCTAATCCTTATTTGCATTACAATAAAATTATTCATTTGATGTTCATGCGGCCCTACTGCCCAACCTCAGCTTGAAGACCCTATGGGTCTGTTGGGGCTCAAGTCCTTGCCCAGCTCTCTGGCGACAGTTAAGGATATGACACATATATATGTTGTTGTTGTGTTTCCAAGGGACAAAATTACTGGGTGAGTAAGGAATGAGATTGGTTCAATGTTCAAATAATTATAGCTAAAAGGTATGTTTTGTATGGTTAGTGATGCTTTTTAATCACTGAGGAGGAAAAGGAAGTTATTTAAAACCGTAATTGCTGAGGAAGTCTCTGGAAAGAAAACAGGCACTTCTATCAGATAATTGGTTTTGTTGGTATACTAGGGTCCTTGGAATTTTATTGGAGCTAGTAACTGCCTAATGCAGTCTCATATAACAGTCTCGTATAAGTCTCATACAACAGCCATATATTATATAACAGTCTCATATAACAGTCATATATATATACACACTCATAAATTCAGTGTCATATAGCAGTCATATATAAATACGCATATACTCAGTCTCATATAGCAGCCATGTATAAATACGCATATACTCAGTCTCATATAGCAGTCACCATTTGTCAGTTTGAGAGTTTAAGATTAAAAACTCTTTTTTTTTGCTAAGCACACAGTCTTCTCAGTTAACTGCATATCCAGCCAACACATCCATAATTGTCTCCATTGCAAAAATATGGACTGGCTGAGCTGAAAAATATGTGTGTCTGGAGACAGACTTCTAAGCCTATAGTCAGACACTTTCAAAGAGATCTCTTTTTCGAAATACTTACTGGCATTTTAGCAACCAAGTTGATGGTATTTGCTTCATTTGAGCTGATAGGTATTTGGTGCTTTAGAAAATTAAAGCAGTTATTCGAGTGCCTAGCAGGGAAAAAATGGCATAATTTTAGACAACCACTTTTAGGATCTTGCATCTTGGTTTGAATCTTGTTCTGAATGTAGGAGGGGATATTAAAATAAACTTGCAGCTTGCCAGGAAAGTGACTTTTTAATGAGGATTTGTAAATTCAGGAACTACCTGTGTCTTTCTGAAAACAAAAAATATTTATAGATTTATGAAAAAAACCCCACCCTACTACATATCCTACAGGCACACAAATCCTTATGTCTTGGAGAGCATTTTTGGCCATAGTGGTGAAACGGGATCATAGCAAAGCGCAGCTGCCTAGCAATGACGGAGCTGTTACTTGCAGTGACTTTCTTGCCGGTTGGCTGGTGGGTGCGCAGAAAGTGGCAGCCGTTGGGGTCCCACAGTGGAAAACTGCTTTGCTTGACGGTGGAGTTTGTATCCTTGACACTCTGCCACTGGCTTGCTCTGATGAAATGCTACAGCAGCGTTCAGCTTGCCAGGCAGGCAGGCAGACAAGCCTGGCTGTCAGTCCCAACAGCTCTAAACCCCTGGCCATAGCTGTCATTCCAGTTACAAGGACGGATTTTTAACTCATTCAGCGTTCACCTGTTTTAACAGATTATCATGAAAATGATGGCTGCTAAATAGACGGCAAACGAAGCGGATGGTGCTGGAGGGTGTTTGGAAGATGGGGTGCTCATGGCACTAACGGCACATCCCAGCAGGCTAAAGAGCCTAAAGAGCCAGCTACAGATTGACAGGATAGCATTCCGATGGTGAGCAAGTGATACTGTTTTGGGGCTTGCCATGATGGCTGTGATTTATATCATGCCTGTACAACTGCTAGCAACTTTCCAGAGAGAGATGAAAATAAAACACTCACAGGGAGAGGTACTGCTGAGAGCAGTAAGAGGGAAAGGAGTGAGCTCGGGGGAAGGAAGAGAAGTCAAATGCTACAGAATTTTAATTAGGTTTCCCTACAACATTATGTAAATACTGAAGAGAATAAGAATGTACCTTATTTTTGCAATATTTATTTCTGATACCAGTGTGGTAGGTTGAGCTTGGCTGGCTACCAGATGCCCACCCAACTGCTCACTCAGTCCCTCTCCTTATCAAGACAGGGGGAGAAAATAAGATAAAAAAGCTCCTGGGTCAAGGTAAAGGCAGGGAGATCAGCCTGCGGAGCCAGCAGGAGCTGGCTGTGTCTGGCATAGTGCAGCCCCTGACCTCTTCCCATAGAGTCCTGCTGCTAAAACCTTGCCACCAACACCAAATACACAGAGGCATTAAACTATTCCATTTTAAAGAACAGGTTTTGGCTTTGTATGCATAAACCTTGTTTACTTGCTGTTAACTCCCCTTTTCATGCGTAACTAAAAATCCCACTCGCCCTCCCCACCAGTGTATCACATCTTCAAGTAATCCTGCCAGCTACATTTCTGGAGGACTGGACTGGTATGGATTTTTTTTTTAATATTTATGCCATGTGGTACACTGGTTTGATAAGAAGTGCTTACATGCCAGTGCTGAAAACAAGGAAATTACAAGAAGTGTGGCTAGATAAAAGCTAATTTCTCTGCATCTAACCAACTTCTAATGCTGCATGAAGTCTTCTGTCTGGACCTCCAGGACTTTATCTTGATTTCTCTACTAACTTAAATGAGAGCTGCATGACACCTTTCCTTGGTCAAATGAAGTGTGTTGTCCAAGCTGATACCGGGCAGACCAAATCTTAATTCGTATATGTCTGCAAAGATCATAGAGATCAGGAAAGTGACTCTATAGACTTCGTCATCTTCTCTGCTATAGGAGATGGGCTTTCAGGGTCTTCATTATTTTGGCAAGCGGTTTCCA
The DNA here is from genome assembly GCA_026212715.1 of Elanus axillaris. NCBI lineage: Eukaryota > Metazoa > Chordata > Aves > Accipitriformes > Accipitridae > Elanus > Elanus axillaris. Next base: position 18,560,056 of record JANZLQ010000061.1, on the reverse strand, counting down.
TCCCACCAGTGTTATTGCCCCCATTTTCTGCTCCTGCTCATTTGGATCAGTACACTCCTGCAATCGAAGAAAAAGGTGGATTTACACCAGTTACAGAGCCCTTGGACAAGTTTTTCAGAGATTGGCAACCCCAAGCCTAGGAAGATACAGAACCCAAGCCTATCCCAAAGCGTATCTTGGATATCCAACAGACGTTTTTAACCCACTGCCACAGTGCATTGGTCAGAATATTAAAATCGTGTTAAGAGGAAACTTTTACACTTTAACACTGTCACTTCACTTACCTTTAATGACAGAAGTATGCAGTGTGTGACCAACCCTATTTTAATTTCATAACTTGCTGACTTCAAAAAGTCATTGTTCTCTGGCCTTTTTTTCCACTGTTTTCTCCCTTATCAATTACAGTTTGGCTAGTAGCATAAATTATCACTTGTTTAATGCTGCAAATGACAAGTTAGGTACTCCCCAAGCCTGCTTAGCCTAGAACACTTCTAGCTTAAAAGAAGGTTCTCATTTCTTGTATCACAATCAGTGCTGATACAGGAGGAGAAGAAAGCTACTTCTGCCTGTAAGTTTCCATAGACTTCAATGTGTGGTAAATCCCTTGACATCTAGATGTTATGAACTGTATCCTAATACACTGATAGTAATTCTTGGTGGGTTTTACATACTGAAAGCTCTTTTGCTTTGGGTTTTGGTTTGATTTGGGTTTTTTTTCATGACTTTGCAGGTAGTGTTTTTTCATTAATTTTAACCAAAGGCAGCACTGCGGCAGGAGATGGAGGAATTCACCGCAGCACCCACATCAGTCTTGGCATCTCGCTCCTTAGCCCCGTGGTGATTCCTGTAGCTGTGAACATGGGCCGGGAATGCGACAGCAAGAGTGAGCGGCTCTCCCGTCGGCTGACCGCAGGCCTGTGCTGCAGAAAGTCTGTGCAAAATGGGGATTCGAGGTGACAGTCCTGTAAGTTAAATCGTTCTGCATATCTTGTCATTTCTAGTTCAAGTGACATTGAATATTTTGCTTTTTAGTTGCTAGTAATAAGTCAATCTGAACTGCTCAGGGAACTACAGTGTGGACTAAAAGTGCCAAGGAATAGCCTGACTGGACAGTGACTGACTTTTAGCTACTAAAAGAAAAGAAGGCAAAACGTATAAGCAAAATTCATCGAGCAAACGTTCTCTTTAAGAAGTATGTGTGTACTCCATATACCTTTAAAAATGTTATTTCTTCTAGTAAAATATCTGAAAGGCAGAAAGTATCTTTATGAGAAAGCAGTGAAGTTGTCCTTCTCTGCATAAGGCAAGACTCAGTGCATGGTGGAGTAGAGAAAAGGTTTATATACTTGGTATAACTGACTAACCATTGAAGCGGGTGGCTATTTGACATAGCAGCTATAGACGTTTGCCAGCAAAAGTGCCCAAAACATTAGCAGTCCTCCAAGCATGGAGTTCAGAAGCGGAAACCGCCTCGTGACTGCAAGCTGCGTACAGCACACAGCTATGAAAATACCATTATTATTAACAAAACACAGCTGCCGGCTGATGTAGATCCAGACTTTCAGAGTCATCTATTTTTCTGGAGGACTGCAGTTAAGAGAACCAAAGCTCTTCTGGCTGTCACCCGCGTGAGTGTTTTCTTCCACGTGTGTGTCAGAAAAGTAATCGCCTAGAAAAGCCAGCACTGACTTTAAAAGCCTGTGAAGTGTCTCCTTTTTTCTCCCCAAATAAGCAACTGTTGGAACCAAAGCTGGTTTCAGCGTGCTCCTTTCCCACCTACACGGCCGGTTGGCTCAACATTGCCTGCCTTTGTTCTGCCAATGCTATTAACAGCAGGTGCATAAAGTCAAATACCCTCTTTCCTAACAAAAGGGAAGCTTTGGCATTTTCTGCCAATATTGGGTACAGACTCCACGCAGGTCCCGCAAGTCTGCCAGCCTAAGAAGGGTGACCCCTTTTTAAAGCGAGGGTGCACCACTAAGGCTGCAGCCTTCGGGGATGGGGGGTTGCTCCTGAGTTGCCAAGACTTAAAACTTTCCAACTTCCAGCTTATAACTTTCTTGGACGCTGAGGTTTCTGTGACTGCTCCTCAAGCTTTCACACCCAGTACGTATTTCATGAATTTCAGCGTTGCTTCCACTACAGCTCAAACTTAATCTGTCTTGAAATTGGAGCAAGTACATGATTAATCCTTTCAGTGATTTCACTGCGCTGTAATGAAAGCTGCTCATTAGTCCAGTATTTGCAGATGAGAAAACACTTAGCACAAGCAAATGTTTTTACTTAAACCTTGCACAGGTAACAGTTAATGCGCAATCATAATGTGCCTTTGCTTCATTTGCAAAAGATAAACAAGGCAAAAAAGTCCTTTAACAAATACTGGAGTGTTCTGACTTCATTAATATACCCTCAAGTGCATTTTTAAAGGGTTTAACCAACTGTAACTTTTCTCCAGTGCTTTCGTACTGGATGCTGTGCCCCACCTTTACAGTAAGTAATTACATGCCACAGCATTCAAACTAAATAAACAAAGTTTCAAGTACCAGATCTGGGAACTGTCAATCCATTTCCCCCAGCTTGTATCCACACACTTCTTGTGCCTTGAAAAACGTACTGTCCAAGGGACTGAGAAGAAAAGAAGTCTTCCACACAGACACAGAGGAACTCAGAAAAACCCTTCAGAATCTGGGAATTTCATTTTGTTAGTGCTCTTAATGATTTCCCTTACTGTAACAGCAGGCAGTACCTCATAAATAAGATGGTAAACCAAAATGTCCCTTTTGGACTTCATTTTCCCTGCACTCTCATATTAGTTGGCAGTGATCAACAGATAACCCTTCCATGGCCGGGCACCGCTGGTATCCCTGACGTCCGTTGTTAGGACATTTCTTGCGTTGCTGGCTGACAGTGGCACGGTCTTGCGCGGCAGAAGAACAAACAAGACCACAGTGCTCTAAGCTGCCCTCGAAAAAACTGATTGTCCTCCATGTGCCCCATTGCTTCTGCCGCAGGTGATTCCCTAGGTGCTTCCATTCTGGCCGTCCCGGTGCAAGAGGGAGTTTTCCATTTATAGCGGCTCTCAAAACCTCTTGGGAGCGCTAGCTAGAATTTTCCAAGGCATCCCAGATTTAGGCTTTACTAAGTTTCTCCTTTCCAGTCTGACCTCCAGAGAGGTTCAGGTACGTACCTGCCTACAGCCCACCTGAAAATGAGACTGAGGCATCAGTGTGACCGTGGTACTTTTCCATACTTTTAGCCAATCTGTTTCAGTGTAAATGCTATTTTAAAATGTTTTAATGGCCACTGGATACTGATAGGAGACTTGTGACAGAGGCAGTCTTTTATGCCATATTTTTTCCACACCTCAATGAACTGTTAATTATTCCTCGCAGTTCAGAGGACGGAGTTCACAAAATCATCTGGCAAAGTATTTCTGAGAAAAGGCACATGTCATGGGATTATGGACCGTCTCTGCTAATGAATGGCTGAGCGGCTTCTGGGTTTCCCTTGAAGAGATCAAATTACATAGTTTTGGCTGAAATGGGAATCAGAAGATTTCTTCCGCTGGGGGAGAGAGTACAGCATGGTTTAGTTTCCTCACTTTAATATACATTTATACAGCTTCACAGGCACAGGAGTGACGGGATGAAGAACCAAAGCAAGCAAGGCTGCTTTTTAATGTAAAAACCAAATTCCCTTAATTGAGTGCTCCTTAAATGTATGGCTTTTGAAGGAAACAAGTTTGATCACAGGTGAGGCTTTTCCAAGGCCTCATTAAACCAATTAAGATTTCTTTAAGTCCAGTGCTGAGGTGAGCGGGCAAGCATTAGACATCATGAACAGAATAGTCAGGCTTCGTTCAAGTTTATTGGGACTCAGCCCACCTTTTGCATAATGGAAAGGTATGAGGTAGTTGCAGTGGTAGATAAATATTTAACGGTGCCGTACTCTACAGTTTAGAGCTTAGCCTATTCTTGGTATTCATTCTGGAGTTGTAACACATTGGTGAAAATGGCAACATAAAATCTCCTAACAAGCTAATTTTCACAGTACGTTAAAGTGCTTACACAAGTGAAAAGCATATTGATTCTCCCGCCTGCCCCTTCCACTGTAACTGCTGCTGTTTAAGGGTTTGATGAATTGCAAAGCTTTTGCTTTGATTTCCTTAATGGTCTCTAGAAAAGGTGGAGTAATAAAACAATTTCCCAGCTGTATCTGTGAGAGAAAAGGAACCACGGACAGTCTGTCATGTTGGAAGATGTTAACTGGTGGGGAAAATAGGTGCTTAAATTTGGATGATAAACTTTTTTATACTTAGACCTATCATTTGTTATAGTATTTGTAAGTCATCTGCCACCCTGGAGTTTACATTCTGATGTGCCTGTAGGCTGGTGTTTTTCAGTCTGTTCGGTTTGAAGGGCTTCATTTCTAGGAGAAACCCTGGTCACTTGATGGGACAGGGGACGGCTGCCAAAAGGTTATTTACTCACTGGTAAGACTGGAAATACCGATAGTAAAAGATGAGGTCACTTTTCATCTGCTGGCTAGTAGCGGCCAACTTTTAGGAATACCTGTATGTCTGTTGGTTTGGTTTTTTCCATTATGTGGAGTATCACCAGGCACTGGACCACGGGTGGGAAAACACGGCTCTAGTGACACCAAGTTACATTTTTTAATAGAAATAGGAATGATGATGAACTAAGAGAGGAATCAACGGATGCAAAAGGAAGATAAATTGTTTTACTGCGGCATTTCTGTTCCCTTTCTGCTTGCGGTCAAGTATCGGGTTGGGGCAGGGTGCTGGCTCATCACCACAGCCCAACCCGGGCTGGAAGAACTTGCTAAAATTGGGAGTTGTGAAATACTTTAAAAGGTAATTGGCAATACTGTGTTCCAATGAACAACGTACTGTGTTACGACGAATCTCTGTCTTCAAACTTACGTTTTATCTGACTTTTGTCTGGGATACAGGGAAAGAGCATTGCATTTGGCTTTGTTCAGAAGCTCTGCTTTCCTACTGTAAAGACTAGGAGCATCATTTATTTATTTTGAATAAAAGATAATCTTTCTGAGAAAATATCAAAACATGGTATATTGCCTATTGGTATTTTGCAGGCATCTAAAAGTTATTAATTCCATTTTAGTGTAAAGAACGCCTGTAAAATTTTGCCACATTCATATACAAATGAAGGAGTTAAGAGGCTGACTCCAGCACTGTCCAAGTCTGTAGCCTCTTTTAATTTCTTTTAGACCTGTGTCAAAATATCTCCACAAATACGGATTTTTTTTTTTTCTTTCCTTGTGACCAGTCTTCAAAGTTAGACCAGGCTGTATCGATATTTTCCACAAGCCGTGGTCCCGGAGAAGCCGGGGGGAGAGGGAAGGAGGTGGAGGAAGTGGGCTGCTCCTCCTCTTCGCTTCTGGTCTCCTGGGACTGTCCCAGCAAAGCGGGTGCTGAGGAAGGTTGGAGGAGGAACACTTTGCAAAACACAAGTGTGAAACCAGTCCTTTTCAAAGGATTAGTACCGTATGATTTACTGACTATCCAGTTTGGAAATTTCAATGAGCTTGTTCACCAACCTTTATGCTTTTTGAAGAACAGGAGAGGGAGGGGAAATCAAGAAGGTGGAAACTCTCTCTCTGTGTCTCTTTTAAGAACATAGTTTTCACCATAACCAGCTTCTGTCGTGAACTACCCAGCAGATCACAAAACTGTCATGGAAAAATCTTTCACGTCTATTAATTCAATTCAAATTAAATTTGCAAAGGAGGCTTTTAAATTCTGGAGGCCGTGGCCTCCCCCAGAAAATTTTGTTGTACAAATTCCTTTTCAAGTGCAAATATAGTACTGCGACCAAAACTACGGTCTTTCTGCACTAAAGAGTCAGCATTCCCGAGGAATTAAATTGAAAAAGAAAAGGCATTTCAGGCAAAAAGAAGCATAGGAATAAATATCTTAATAGGTTTTCTCTTGCTTGCCTTTTTATGAACAGAGACAATAAAATGATTAAGAAACTCAGAATTTGTCAGTTACTATTAAAGTCAGAAAGCAAGGAAATATTATATAGAGGGTGTATTGGAAACCTCATTGTTGATACCGTTTAGTGAATTGATGAAGCTAAGGAGTATACTGTGAGTATATCAAAAGCAATCCTTTTTTTTGAAATTCCCAATCCAACTAATTTCCACAAAGTATAAGCTTTATTAAGAAGAGGTTTTAAAATGCAGGGTAGGTTTTACTTTTCCTTAAGTACCTCTTTAAGCCAGGCAGAGAAAACAAAAGGCCAGTTCCTACCTTCCCCATTCTGATGTAGCGGTTGCGCTCGTTCGTTCGTCGGGGCTCTGTGCCACGCGGTCCTGTCTCTGTTTTTGCGAGGAGACTGTCACTGGCCAAAAAACCTCCTCAGTCTTCTCTTCAGACAGCATGAGGCTATCCTGCTGCAGAGGAAAAACCTGGTATATCTGCCTGGTAGAAAGTGCAGCACCTTTGTTTGTCAGATTGAAGCGACAAATTGGGATTATTCTACCTTCCTCGATATTCAGCATCAGTTTATTTCTATCTTCTCAAAGTATTTTCATTTCAAAGGACATGCCTGAAATGAAGGGTATGATGGAGGGCCTAAATGATTCATATAGAACAGTACAATTCAGGGCTTTGGGGTTGCATTTACATTTTGTGAAATTCTTAAAAAAATAGCCAGTAATAACTAGTTAGATGGGGGAATACTTGTGTGGAGGTACTCGGTACTTGGTACTTGCAGGGAGAGGGAAGAAAGGTAACAGAAGAACAGTAGGAAAGGTGCATTAAAAGCATTCCTGTTCTCAAAACCAGACCTCTTTTTGGTGTCTCAAGGCAAACACCCAGAAACTGATCATTAAGAAAAATGTTCATTTTCTGAAAATCAAAGCTAGAAAATTCTCAGCCCATATGCACATGTGTGCCTTTTAAGAACCCAGAAAAGTCCTGCCTTCTCCGAAGTCTGTGCCCTTAGTCCTTCCTCCACTTCTGAAACCAGGATTTTGCTCATGACGTTATTCGCATTTTACACCGAGGACCCATTTTGATGATGTGCACTAATTGTTTCTCTTTACTGAACGCTTCATGGCAGGGAACAGTAACTTACTTTTATTCTGTTTGTGTGTTTGAGTGGCACGCTTACTAAATTTGGGGGGGGGGGGGGGGGATATAGTTGATTGCGCTGCTCTT
>JANZLQ010000061.1:18540537-18552749 GCA_026212715.1 Elanus axillaris | reverse complement strand
AGGCTGCCCAGGGAAGTGGTGGAGTCGCCATCCCTGGAGGTATTTAAAGGATGTGTAGATGTGGTGAGACTTAGGGATGTGGTTTAGTGTTGGACTTGGCAGTGTTAGGCTTACGGTTGGACTCGATGATCTTAAAGGTCTTTTCTGACCCAAATGATTGTATGATTCTATGTTTTGGTGTTTTTTAGGGCTTCTGCCTCCTTTAAGTGATGTCTTGCATATGTGCCTGGTCCTATCTTCTCTAATGCCCTTAAGCACTTAGGTCTTAAAAAAGTCTTTCCAGGAAGTTTGTTAAAGTCAGTTTGATTTCCCTTTTACATTACCATGAAGTTTAACCTAAGAGGTTTCCATAGTGTTCTTTTAAATTGTTTCCAGTTTCCTCAAAACTAATGCTGCATTTGCTGCCAAGAAAAGCGGTCTCATCTTTGCCAAATGCTAATACTCTGGATTAAGACAAGATCCCACTGTTTTCTCTACCTCTATTGAAATGCTTGCAGTCCCCAAATCCATTTGACAAAAAAACTCCTGCATCAAGTATTTTATTTCTTTATTATAGAATGGTAAAGAATAATAGTAGAGAACGGTTAGAGAAGTAAAATCCGTGTGTGAAATCTCCTTTGAAGATAACATATGCAGCAGGAGAGTGCTTCTGTATGTTACATGGAGCATGGTTCAAACCAGCATACTCTGTTTTCTGCACAGCTGAAAGCATTTTCTAACACATTTACTTTCTGACTTACCCAATGCATATCATCAGAGAGAATTAAGGGCATTGTTATATAACAGCCTTAAGTCAAGATCACTAACTCAATAACCTACCTCTAACTCAGTCATTTGTCTCATTTACAGTTACTCATTTTCACTTAGTCGTTAAGTGAACTTAGCTCTCACTTATTACATTCACTCATTTTCAGCATGATTTCACTGATTTCATTTCTAATGTATGTGTCCTGACTGCGTTGGCAGCTCAAGATAGTGGTTCAGAAAGTGCCTGTGCTCATCTTAAGAACATTCTTCCTCCATAAATTCAATATTGCAGTTCACTTAGTCAATACCTAGGTGATTTTAAATCCCCCCCTTGATCAATGTGCTGGCCTTTTTATAGACTCCTTAGTTCATTTTTTTTCCCCCAGGAAGTGTAAAGCAACAGCTAACTCTTCTCTCTGCTTTGTTTATTCTTAGCGTCAGTGCGGGTAAGCTGTATGTCAGCCAAAGAGATGCTTTCAAGGTACCCTAAACAACCCTCAAAGAAACGTTTTGCTGTAAATGCAGTTTGCAAACTCCATTCCAGCTCATTACGTTTGTGCCTACAAGCTATTTTAAAATCTAGAAATAATCATGTTTCCAAAATCTGTATATACGCAGTAAATATGTAGAAGAACTCAATGTTTTAGGTTTCAGATATAGTCAGGGAATCTCAGTCCACACAGCCAGACAATATAACCCCACCAGATTATAAGAAAAATATGAGGGACGTTGTACGAGGTACAAAAATCCCAAAGATGCTGCTAGAGGAGAGCGAGTTTCTCTCGCCAAATCTGTCTGTAACACGCTCCATGACAAAGTCCAAGATGCCTGGTGAGATTTTTGACTCATAGGTTCAGCTGTCAGCCAGACCTTTGCCTTGAGCCATCTTTTTTTTGAGGAGACAGGCAAGATTTAATAAGCTGTGCACAATGCTTTGGATTGCCTTCCAACGGTCCTTTCACGGGATGCGCTCACCAAGTGCCGGGTGCCTCCAGCGCCTGCCAGTCTCCCAGGGAGGCTGGTGGTATTGGCAGAAACTCTTCAACGGGACAGGGAGTTTTATGCGAGTTAAAGGAAGGTTCACAGCATGGTTTCCTCTTGTTTCTGCAGCCACACTGCATCACACTACCATTTTTTCACCACTAATTCTTTTTGGTTGATTGCTAAGGGGGAAAGATACATTTGCAGATGACATTAGCTTGAGGATGACTTTTTTTCCTTGGGAATCCAGAACATGTTGATGACACAGTCCTCTTTGCTGATTTTCTTAAACAAGAAATAAGGCATATTGTGCTGGTTTCTGAAAAGACAAAATTAAGCAGCTTAATTGCCTAATATACTGCCAATAACCTCTGAACGTAATCTCCTCTGTGTTAATTTACACAAATATGATATAGCTGACCAAGAATGAAATATCAGATCCTCAGGAAGGGTCATGATGTCGCTGTTTAAATGATATGCATACTTTTATAGGATTAGGTATTACTAAACATTAAGGCTCAGTTAAACCTTTTACCTTTTTTGAGAAGTCACAGGAACAGGATTTGGACAAGGTCTATTGGCTCCTTACCTTGTTTACTAATTAGACCTTCCTTAACACACACGAATTTTTTCCCATTGATGTCACACTGTTCAGCACAGTGCTTGGACTGTATCTGTTGCCTTTTTTATATATATATATTTTTTTTTTACTTAATTTAATCTCTCCATCTTCAATTTTGGATTACTAGCAAAACAATTGAAGCATCTTCAGCTGCCTTCTGTTAGCGTGGAGAGCTTCAAACAGAAGCCTTGCAGATATTGTGAATGGATAAGTATGAAACACTGATTATTTTTTTTCAAGCGGCCTTTTGACATTGCTGAATGAGAAATGAGATTTTATTGTCCCAACTGGGATGGATAAGGTCACTCAGCTGTTACTTGTTGCCACGGTAATCTAAGACCTTTCTTAAAGAAGACAGAAAAGAAGCTTGGTCCAAACTATTGTAAAGTTGTTGGGACTATTACCCTATTTTACGGATGCACAGAAGAGATAATGTCCTTGTTACCTCTTTCCCTAGTTAAGGGTAGATCTGAAGGAAGACCCATTCTTCTAAAAATGTTCCCAAGACTATATGTTTGTTCCCAAAGGTAGCCAAAGATGCATTTGATATCTGATTTTTTTCTTCAGTTAGGTAGTAAGGATTGGGATCTTTGAAAGCTGACTATTTATTCATGTATATTTCCCATAGAACTTCATATTTCCTAGATTTGTAACTTCATTTTTGTCATTTTTCTTTATTGTACCATTCAGACCTTGGCAGGAGGGCAGGTGTATGACAGGATTGAATGTGCTGAGATGTATTTCAATCATGACAGAAATAGCGTGTCAAGTTGGAATGGGATATTGAACATCTTTGGCCAAGAAGTTGCCCAGTCTAGACCTAGTTTTGGGTCCCCAGACCTTCCACTTGTCACGAGTAGCACGTGGCACTGTCAACCAGAAACAGCTTTTACAGCTAGACCCGTATCTCATCTTCAGCAGTAGTTCCTCAGCATAGTCGTTTATGACATCCTGATTCTCCACTTCTCGTAAAAGTCACCTCTGACAGTCAAATCCACCCTTTACAGAAAGTTCAGCTGCCTGCTGGCTTGCTGCTGCTTTTTTTTTTTTTTTTTTTTAATTATTGGCCATAATAATGGGGAGAATATAGAGATTGCTTTTGCAGACTTCTGCTGCCCACTTGGTTCTGAGAGTGAAACGGGAGGTGTTGATTTAGCAAGTGTAGTCCCACACAGTTGGGGTCCGGGCTTCTTTCTCTGTAAACCACACCAAAAATTGGTGTATTTTTTGTGAATAATCCCTTGCATTGTATGGCCAGGGGGAACCGGAGGCCAGAAGGGCTTAGGGGAGGCCACCCTCCACTGGAATTTGATCCCTTCATTGTTCCATCCAAGCCAGAGTCTTTTGACCTCGGGGCACAGTAAAAATCTCCATTATTCATTATTCAGGCTTTTGCTCTGGAGCATTCACTGTGGAGAGAGTCGTGGACTCTGTGCGGTTTCCATGAAGTTGTTCAACCTTCTTTAGTTTTTCATACAAGTGTATAAAGCACACGCACGCTTAAATGAAAGCATTTGTACCCTGGCAATACTATACAAATAAATTCTGAGGATGTAAAAGGTGAAAATGGGTTTGATTTTCACAAATTTGATTTTGAATTTGCACAATTCAGAGCAACACAGCTGGGCACACGATTTAAGAGCACTTAATTAGCGTATAGGGTGGCATTGCTAATTTTTGCTGCCAGGGATGCCTTCCTACTTTTCTTTCTGTGTGAAGAGATGTTCTCTCTAACAGGGGTATCCAGGGAAAGCACAGTTCCATGGGGGCTGTGCAAAAGGCCTGTCTGAACGTTTTCTGCTCCTTTTGCTTGTGATGCCTTAAACCCCCCCCCAGGTTCCTGGTGCAGCTGCTCATACTTGGGGGAGAGATCGAGGGGCAGCTCCTCACACAGTGAGCAGAGAGGGCAGATCTCAGCCCACGAAAGACGGAGCTGCCCACGCAGCGTCGGTGAACAGTATCAGTTGCTTTATGGCTCTGGGGTCAGGGTGCGAATGGATGTTACGGTACGGTGGCGGGTCAACAGCTTGAAGTGAGGCGGTGTCAGAACATCCAGTAACCATAACAGAAAAAGTGGAATAAAAGTGGATATTGGCATTTTTTTCATCTAATCATATCTGCAACATCCAACTCGTGAGGTATTTGACCAGGACAAAGTGTAGATTTATATTTCTAAGGGGCTTAAGTCTAGATGACACTTAAGTTTTCAGTCTGCAGTTTTGAGTCTACATCTCCGCACTCCCCCTCCTTGGGCTTCTTTCTTCCTCTGCCTCCCATAAGCATACACACACACACACACACACACACAAATACGTGCATGCAGAGCTAGACGCTCTGTGAATTTAAGTCTTTTTTTTTGTCTCTTCAGATTCCTCCGTATGACGTTATTAAACTAGAAAAGCGTCTATGTTAAGATTCGTGCTGTTTTGCTCCATTTTCATGTTTGTATAAAGGGGCTAATGGAAACTGCACTGCATGCTGGAAGGAAGAATGCTTTCTCTTGTATTATAGCAAGTAGTTAAAGGCCACCTGTGGGCTTACAACAGCTGGAATGAGTAGAAAACGCTGTTAAAATTGATGTTTTATATATAATCCATGAAAGTTACCTCTGTGACATCTGACAGATTTACCTTATTCTGGGCCAGCTCTGCCGTGTTTCGTATTGGTGGCCTTAGTCCATAGTACCCCACTGAAGACCACAGAGACAATTCCTAGATGGAAATATTGCTGAAGCAGGCAAAACCCAGTCTGTCCCTGTACGGACAAATTTAAATTTTTAGGGACACGGTGTGCTGAGGCTGTTCATGCTTTTTGTAGGTTCATGGATTAATCTAAAATTAATAAATGGAGCAGTTAATCAATAGCTACCGCAGTGACTTTGCAGGCAGTGCATCACTTCAGCAAACACATTTTCTAACAGTAGGAGTTCATAGAAGGCATTATCAGGGAAACCAACCAGCAAGGAGTTTGAATAGTCTAATCTTGAGGTAACAAAAGCATGAATAACCATTTCAGGCTCTGGATCAGATACAGCTGGCTGCAGAATGGTGATATTCTTTAAGCGCACCCAACAGGATTTGGACTGAACCCAGGAAATAAACCAAAACCCTAGGCAAATTACTATTAAAATACAGACAATATCAAAGGCAGTAGGAAGGAAATAAAAAGATTGAAAGAAATGTTTTGGTGCAAGGATAATTTATTTTCATTTTATCAACCTTTGTGCATAAGAAGATTTTTTAGTTTCCAGGAGTGCGCATTCGACAGCCACGATTATGTTAATATCAAACCAGCAATCCATGTTTTTCTTTTCCATTGATCCTAATTTCCTTCTGTTAGTTGAACAATTAGATGTTTCTCCATCACTGAGTACAGGTTTTGTCTTGTTTTTTTCTTCTTCCTCCTTCTCAAAAGTGCTCTTGACATTAGGGGAAGGGAGACATCTTCTCCCTCTCCTCCCGCAGAAGTTAGAAGACAACCAGAAAAGTAGAAAGACAAAATTTATTTTGGCTGTTACCAAGACAGAAAAGATAAGTGACTTCAGTAAAAATTTTTGTCTGGAGGGAAATACAGATGATTAAAAGTAGACTTGCCTGTTAGTATAGCAGTTCTCAAAGGACACTTTATGCAGTGCCCCTTGAAGTCGATCACACCATATGATCTTAACTATAAGCAAGTACAGTCAAAACAGATCAGCCCAAAATTTGAAGGCCCAGCTCTTCCATATATCCCCGGAAAATTTTCACTGACACAGAGCCCCATGAGTTGAGATTCACCCAAAGATGATCAGAAATCCCACCATGCTGAGACCAGGGCTGGCAAAAACAGGAGAACAAAGTTTGACAGACCAAATGACCAAAGTAGCGACAAATATAAAGTAAAAAATATGAAGACAGGGTCATAAATGCATGAAAAAAAAATCATTTTAAGATGTACGAGGCACACTCGGATACTGCAGTTAAAAGCAAAGTGTCTAATCACTGTTAAGCCTACTTTTCTGCTCTCCTGAAATCTAAGGCTGTGATCAGATGGATTTTTCATATCCACTAATTATTAGCTGCAACTTTTAAAGAAAACTGACCAAAAGATGATAGACTAGATGGCTGTGACTGCATGTCTGTAGAAAGGAATCACAGGTTTTAATAATGGATAGAATAGCTTCAAAGCCGTTTTGATTAAACCAAACACATGAGCACTCAGGTCTTTTTACGGGGCAGATGATTGCAGGTTTCACGTGCAAACACAACTTCCTTGTGTAGCTGAGGCAGCAGAACGTCCTGCTCCCACTTTGCAAAAAAACCCGAAGCCATGAAATCTGAGGTCCGTGGTAATCAGCGGCAGAATTCCCACTGCCTTAAGAAGGACCGAACCTCACTCCACGTTGTTGCATTTAAATTGGTCACTGTGGTAATTATTAAAGAACTTAAAGCTCTAAAAGCCAAGTCTTGCCGGCTCCCTGATTTGTAATGGAGCCCGAACGCACGTTCGTTCGTAAGGACAGACTGGGGCTCGGCAACCGTTGAGCTGCAGGTGCCTTTGGTGCCATCCCGGGAGTTTCTCCAGCCTTCCCTCTCATCAGCAGACAGGTAGTGCCATGAGGGAATCGTGTGGGAAAGGCTTAATCTTGGCGCACAGAGCTCCAGACCAAGGGCCAGGGACGGCGCAGCGTGTCTCCGGCTCTAGGGCTGAGCAGCATTTAGGGAGACAGAAGCGTGTCATGTTCCTGGGATCCTGCTCCTCCCTCTTTCCACACTACCTATGCCCTGTCCTCTGAATGCAGTGTAACAGCTCCTCAAGATGTGAACCACCTTCCTTTAAGTCTCTGCCCAGTTCCTGGCACAAGTGAGGCTCAGATAGCCATGTAATCCTTTAATTGCCCCTGCAAAACAAATAATTCATAAGATAAACCTGCTTTCAGTTTCAGCAGTCCAGTAAGCTGTAACACTCTCTTTCCTGAAAAAAAGGCAGTTCAGTAATGCTTTGAAAGGTTCTTAAGTGCCAGGCTCCTGCTTTGTTACATATCCACGCAGAAGAACCTAATTAAGGGCTTTATACAGAAGAGATGAATAATTTTCCACTACGTTAGGGCAAGTGCAGTATCAGTTCTAATTGGGGAAATCTGCATGAAGATATCTCCAGTTGTTACCTATTGTCAAAGATGCCAACATCAAAGTTTTTGTTACAAACCCACATATTTTGTATTTTCACTTAAATACACGTTGGGGGTTTTGCTAAATGCTGACTGTCAGAACAAAGGGTCAGAGCTTAGTGCACATGCATAAATATGCTACTCTAATACTTTTTATTTATTTTGGTATGCAGCTACCTTCTCTCATGTGTCTCACATCTGCTGTTCAACAAAACTAATAAATAAGTGTCAAATCAAAACAGGGAATCCCCTTTCTTCACGCTGCTGCCAGTATGCCCTAATCTAACTTCTAGTGAGGAAATAGGAAGGCTCGTTTATTGGTTTTGTGTTGGAGTTTTTTGAGCAGAGGAAAGAGGCTGACTTCATTAGCATGTGTTTACTGACACCAGAGTTAAGTTCTGGAAACTGTCATCCACATCATCGCTTAAGTCCATATCCTAAGAGAATTTTAGCTTTGGATGTTTCTGAAAAAATAGAGATTAAGCCCTTTCCATTTTTTCCATGGTAGGCAATAGGCAGGATGCAGAAGGAGGCAAGCCCCTTATCCTGTTAAGAGTCTAAGCCCCCCAAAAGTAAAACAAGGTCTTGGAACCCCCTGTCTAACAAAAAGTCCCATTGCTTGCAAATGAGGCAAGTGCTTCGCGCTAAAACAGATTAGCTAAATCTCCACGGTGAACTATGCTATGTAATTTCCCGTGACACACCAACAAAGGACATTTCTGTGAAGAAACACTGACTTGACAGGACGTTAGACAAATCCGCTCCGACATCTATCTTTGGCATTCCAAACAAAAGGGAGTTTTTAGAGAAAAATTGAAAAAAGAAAAACCCACAATCATACAGAGCTCCAACCAGATGCAAATCTTTACCATAACTGACCTGGCGCGATGGAGCTTTTGTAATTTACAGAAGTGAAGCCAGGCACAAAGCGGGGAGCTCAGAGGGACCAGGCCCGTTGTGCAAACCCGTCTCTGCCTCGGACAGCTCTCCCTTCCGTTTTGCTGGGCAGTACTTCCAAATCACTCTGCTCCCTCAAAGTTACAGTACCAGTAGGTTTTTCCAATGTAATCGTTCCTTGGCCTTGCTTCGATGATTCAAAGGAAACAGACGTATCCTGGCAGATTTTCTTCCCAGCAGATACTTGGATATCTCCTAAACATGCTTATATCTACCAAAGCTTCCAGGCCGTGCCCACCAAATATGCTCTGCCGCCTGGGACGGGGGTGTTAGCCTGAATTCTAGCTATCCCTATGGCGTTAGCTCAGGTGGCTCCACGTGACCCTAATTTCCTTTCTTTAACTACTACAGAGCACTGCCAGGCAGCAGGGGCTGGGCCAAGGGCAAGCTCAGACAGTTCACAAGAAAAATGCGCTCCTGGGAGCCATCCTTCCCCAGCCCCATCTGTGCCACTGACCTGAAATTCCAACTGACAAATGTGAAGTATATGAAAAAGAAAAGTTATCTTGTTGTTTGTGAAACTACTGATTAAAGGATTTACTTCTCTTAATTAGAAAATAAATAAATATTTGAACTGAACAGATGCAAACAAGTACCCTCAAACTGATTCATTTTAGCTAATCAATTCCACACAGAAAACAAATTCATGCAAATCTGAGTCTTCACACGAACACATCTCTTCAGTGACAGGCTCATGAGGTCATTTGTTTCAGATTAATAAATCAGGCACTTCTAGCAGCAGCATACTTGCCAACATTAACCTCTTTAATCAACAGTTCATCTGCTTCATGGAGGAAAGCTATCCTCCACACGATTGCTATTTTCTGATTAAGAATATGCTGAAGACGTTGAATATAGGATACAGAAGGGTTTCAAGAAGGGCTGGCGTTTATTCCACCCAGTGGAGCATGCGGGAAGGCTTCCCTTATACCCTGAAATACTGTGCTTTTGTCTAGTAAGTCTGTGCCAGCAAAGCACAGGGAATGTAATTTCTAGCGTACGAATGCTTGGGAAATAGATGATCAAGGACCAGAAAGGAAACCTTAGAATGTGGGTGTTTGCTCCTTTGCATTGGAAAGTCATGAAGACAAAAGTTAATACGTCTTCATTGATATATGAGAGAAATTGAAATTTCTTAATTTATTTGTGCCACAACATCTAGTAGACCGAACCATCCATATATTTTGTGTGTTCACCACATCCCTGAAATTTTAGGGATTTCATGGTGGAGACATTCAAAAGAGTAGTGAGAAGAGAGGCTGGAAGTCAGAAGTCCAACTTCTCCCACTGAAGTCAGCAGTGAGGCTGCTACCAGTTTCCATACAGCACCCTCAGCCTCTCACTGGTGCTCGAAAAAGCACAAATAACCTCGAAGATGTTGCTTTTCAGCCAAGCCAATCGTACGACAAAGAGTTGCATTATTACAGGCAAGATCTCATCCTACGGGAAAAATTCTCGCAGCCTCTTTTTATACCTCCGGGCTTCGGCGCGTGTGCTGGCTGTGTCCCCAGCTGAAGGAGTTGGTCCCCCCCAGCCTGCCCCTCGCACACCCAGCGGCTGAGCTGGCCCAGGAGGGATGGCTGCTTTCTTTAACCAGTTCCGATGGATGGGAGCTGGTCATCAACGCACGGGGTCTGGGTTAGTCTCGTTTAATTGAGTAGGGTCTTGAAATTTAAGCACTGAGAGGTTTAGCATGAGTTGAACTCTTTGTTTTCAGAGCTGCTGCAGAATGAGTTGTAAAAGCAGCCCTCGGAGAAAGAGTTTGTAATTGTGCTGCATAGTTTTGCGCTCAGCTTTGAATTCAGTATGCAAACAAACTTGATTAAAGAGGATATTCAAAGAGGAAAAAGCATAACTTTCTTTTAATTTTCATTGCCCTGACGTTTGCAGCTCAAACACTTTCCATAGTGTGTCATGAAAAATTATAACTGTGTGTATAGCCGTCAATGGAAAATCCATGCTTTCATTTAGCCCTGATCCCAATTACCTGGTCTGTATCACCACATAATTGGCAAGTATTCGGTGCAAGTTCAGCTACTCAGGCCTTTGGGAGAAGGTGAGAAAGTATGTCTTTAAAAACATCTTTCAAAATCTAATGTCTTGTTCTTGTCTTACACTTGTTTCACTATTCATTTTCTATGAAATTCAAAAGGAAAATTCAGAAAGTTCCTGGGATGCAGTGGATTAATAACTGGAGGACTCCATTAGCAGGAGGAGCGAAAAGGGGAAAAATCCAATGGATTGTTACTCACGTGTATGCAAAAGTTAAAAATCAAAAGACTGCAATATAAACCTTGTAACTGGACACTTTCTTAAAACTGCCTAAAAAAATAATATTTATAAAAATACATAACGTTGTCTCTACGTGTTAAAATCTGATTTACAGGTGAACCAGGGTGATGGCAATTCTTCTTAAAAGGGATTCAGGTATCCTTAATAATTATATTACTGTAGTAACTGGAGGCTGCAGTAAGAGTTTAGTCTTCCATTGCTTTAAACACTCCACTAACAAACAAGCAAGCAAAAAATAGTCTGTGCTCCAGAGTGTGTGTGTGTGCGCTTTTTAGGCCTGTAAACATAGATGGAACAGATGAAAAGATGGAATGGAAAAAGGGAGAATCAAAAGGGGAAAAGTGAGGGTTAAATACAGAAAAAATGAACATACGACTAAAATTGATTGCATCAATGGTTTCAGCTCACCTCACGCTGCATTCTTGAGTCTTTCATTTCCTGGTTTATGAAGGAAAAGGAAATAATGAGAATGCAATGAATAATGCATATTCATATGTCAGCCTGAGAGTACAGACTAGCGCTTTTGCTAATTTGTAATTTAACAATATTCTGTGGAACGAACAATGAAATTCTCTTAGTCAGGAGTCTGGCTCTGAGTCATTATGAGAGATGCAAGCTCAGAAGTCAGCTTTCTCCTCAATTTTTAGGAAAGTCCTCCTGCTCCCAGACGTTAGATGCTCTCGTACTCAGCAATTAAGAACACTGCTGAGCTTTCACAGAAGTCACTTCCTGATTATTTCTTGGCTTTTGTTGGCAGATTTGTTCATGCAGAAGAGTTCCTAATGGGAGGCTGCAATGAACTGCCGGTTGAAGAGGGATCACAATAAACAAAGGGAAAATGTGCAGGTAAACAACAGCATTAATAAGAGGCAAGCCTGTTATGCAAATAAGTTTTAATTAAAAAGTTTCCTTTTCTTTCAAAATTGGATACAACCTCAGAACCATCTTTAATATTTAATTTCCTATTTTTTGTCTCAGTGCAATAACTGGCCTGAAAGTGGATTTTTTTTCTTTCTAATTTACTTTTATTCTCTCTTTCTCCAGTGCGAGACAAAGTAAGAAAAATTTAGTCTAAGAGAATTTCACCACAATTTAAAATAAAAACATGAAATAATTTTTCAAATTCTAATGCTGACGATCTTCAATATAAAAAAAACCCAACCCACATTCTTCTAGGAAAACATGTTGTCAAAACCTAGTTTTTCAATAAATTCTTTGTCTTGGCAGAATCAGTGAGCTCTGATCAATCTCCACGATCCAGAATACGAAGTGCCAGGCTCTCGTGGTTAAACAGTGGCGTTGGGACGACTTACACAAGTGGCAGTGGCCTACGTAAATCCATAGAGTCAAAGAAGAATCAGGCAAGGAGCTGGGGGGGGGGGGCGGGGGGACCCACACGACACGGGGCCGGACCTTGGGTTGTTTTTAATCCACCCCCGAGCTGGCTTCTAATATGAATTACCG
>JANZLQ010000061.1:18513597-18540437 GCA_026212715.1 Elanus axillaris | reverse complement strand
CCCCCCCCCCCCCCCCCCCCCACACCCCCGACACGGGGCAGGACCTTGGGATGTTTGTAATCCACCCCAGAGCTGGCTTCTAATATGAATTCCCGTGCTCGCTGCTTGAGGCCTCTAACATAGAAAAATGCGTGGGGATCATAACAGCGATCAGCTGGAGAGCCTGTCCCAAAGTGCTTTGTGCCTCCCTTTGATCCCTTACCCGGTACAGATTAGCTGGACTCAAGGTCTGGCACCTCGATTTTCAAAGAGCTTTCAGGATAAAATCTTCAGCTAGCAGAAGTCATCACAGCTCCGCTGACTGGTTTTGATCCATGCCGGCAAAGGATCTGGCTCTTAAGTGCTAGGAAAGGTAGTCCAAGAATGTAACACCAATAATTTGTATTGACGGGCTTTTAAATGACAATGCTCAAAACAGGAGCACATGTGGTTACCACAAAATAGTTGTTTTCAATGTCTTGGTGCTAACGGAGGAAACTGCGTTCTTGCACAGGCCTTTCGTAATACATCACACGATTCGTGGGCGAACACCGTTCCTCAGCTACTGCACCTCAACCTGATATAATTTTCTCAGTCCACAGAAGACTGTTCTCTGGATCCCAAGATTTCCACTGCTAGACGCATGCCCTCTCTTTTTATCCGTGCAAACAGTGCCTATGATTTGTAAGCTGCTGCTCAGTTTCCAAAAAATCCATACTGTAATGCACGTGCAGGGTTTCACAGGGGCAGTGGCGTTATCCTGATGATCTCCAGGAGGGAGCTCGTGTCTCTCGGGAGACAGACTGATACCTGGCAAGAGCTGTGCTGAGCTTTCCTGCCTCTTGGCCTCGTGACAGCATCCTTGGCCCCAAAGCTTCCTCCAGTTTTTTCCACCGCTATTAGCTATAGATTACATAGCTTCCTACAATCCCCACCACATCTCAGGTATTTTCAGGTCCAAGGCACACCCTGAAAGGAAAAATGATGCTTTCCCTTCCCATAAAATTCCCTTTCCACTCCTTTACTGAAGGTTTCTGACAGAGCTGGCTGACACCATGGTGCCGAATGGAACCATCCCGGCCATCCAGAGACAGGGACTGGTCGCGGCCCACCCTGCCTGGCTGAGCCACAGCCCCTGCCGCGTGGCTTCCAGCCCTCTCTTCCCTCCTCCCTGGAAACGCTTCCCTGGAAAGAAGAGGGCGTTGAGGGTTAATGCGTGAGGAATGCAGGACCAGGATTAATGCCTGTGGCAATTAGTCAGTGGAGCAGCCGGTGCACACCAATTTTCCCCAGGGTTGTGGTGCACACCAATTTTCCCCAGGCTTGACACAACCCGTACTTAGGCATATGGGGAATTTTACTTAGGTGAAAGTTCTCCTTTTACCCGAACAGGACTCGAAACTTCACTAACGTTGGCCACATATATAAGAACGTGAAGCTTCTAACCCTAAAGCAGTAAAATCAGCTGCGTTTACACAACCTTACTTTGAAATACAGCCCTGAAACGTAACAGGGATAAACCAAGTAGGGAACCACCTTGCTCTGAGCTCGAGAGAAGTCAACCCGCCTAACGCCTCGCTACCGACCTAATTGCCGTGCAATGGTATGTCCCTCATGACGTGCATGATCTGCTACAAATGATGATCTTGCAACACGTACAAAGAGCATTTCTGGAATGTTAACACACACGGAACTTATAATATCCATTTTATACCTCCTTCATGTAAAAGTAAACTGTATTTAAAGGTATTATACATGCTTGCTATGTAATTACATTAATCAGAGGGAGCTGCTTCTCTGCGTTCCCCTGCTGTTGCCATGGCAGCATCCCCATGTTTGCAAAGTGCAGGGCACCCGTTCTTAATTATACTTACAAAGCAGCTACATTTCAAAGGAATACAATAAATACAAAGTTAAAGTGAGGATGTTGCTGGGAAGTGATAGGAACAGACACATTTTTATCACGTCTCCATCTCGTGCAAACATCGCACCCGTTACTAAAGCATTCGGCCTCATTCCCGGCTTCCTTTTGTGCATTTATGGAAAACTCCGGATTTTTGTCTGCCAGACAATGCAGTCTCTGTTGCAGGCCCCAGAGTTATCTCTGCTTCTAAGCTGGGAGCTGATCGTTATGAAACCAAAGCATTTTAGAGAGATCTTTCTGTTTGCACTGATGAAAATACGGCAGCTGGGAACGTCTTCTTATTCGCCGGCAACCGATGTAAACGCCATCGCCGCTCTCCATTCCCACCGGTGCCCCAGCAGACGCCCAGCGAGCTGCAGTCACCCGTCTCGGTGCCACCGTCCCGGTTGTGGTGACAGCAAAGGCCTCGCCACAGTCGGTCTGAGATGCCAACGTGACATGGATCAAGCAGAACGTATTTCCTATAGGACGCACAAACTGCCGGCTGGGTGCAGCACACGCCACCGGCACGGTCCTTGCTTCCTCGTGGATGAATAACATGGAAACTGCAGCCGACATGGAAATTTACATTTTTACCCCTATAAAGAAATAAGGGATTCCCTCATTCTGAAATTAATGTTCTCCCTGAAGTCAAACAGAGCTTATACAGATGCTGGATTGAAGATATGAATTATGTATTTTCTGGGGGTGGAATGTCATGCAATTTTAGTGTTATTCAAGCCACAGAGATCCACCGGGGGAGAAGTAATTAGAATATTTCAGAGCCCCAGATTTACATTTCTTAAGCTCGTGAGTGAAATGAAATTGGCTGCCTCCAATTTACATGTCTACAGTCACACCATGAAAAACCTGTCAGATCTCAGCTTTTGGATCTGAAGCCTCCGGGGAAAAACCAGGTGCTCTGGCAAATGATGGTGTTGCTGCGGTGTCACTAATTCTGAAATAAATCTGTGCCGAGGTGTAGAGGGCACTGCATTACTGCAAGTACGTGAGCAGGGGTGGTAAAAGCCATTGGGTCTGACTTAGAGGCAGAAGACCTATTTTCCAGCTTATTTATTTCTATTCTTAGTTTCTTTTCTCATGTGTATTCATTTTTCACCTTGTGCATGGGAAATGGTGGTGTTCCCACCTGGGTGTATGCTCTCAGCCTTAGAAAAGGGAAGCAATTCTGCCTTCTTAATGAACCGTGCTCTGACTTAATTATCTGGGTGAGCAACATGGCCTGGACATGGCTTGTTTATAAGGACATGTGGGCAGTAAGGTTTCTTTTATTTTAAAAGCAAAAATCATTCTACAATTTGGCCTGTGAGCTGTAGCCAGATTCTTTCTGGATTTCTCTCTATTTGTTCTATCCAGGCAGCTGCCATGGCTCCCTTAAAACTGCAGTGACTTCTAGATATGCTTTCAGTCTCATTTGGCTCTCGTTTGCCAAGATGGGTTGCAGAAGCCTTCGGGTTGCCCTGGCTGGAGCTCTGGAGTGGACAGGAGGGCACAAGACCCTTGCAAGGCAGG
Source organism: Elanus axillaris (assembly GCA_026212715.1). Taxonomy (NCBI): domain Eukaryota; kingdom Metazoa; phylum Chordata; class Aves; order Accipitriformes; family Accipitridae; genus Elanus; species Elanus axillaris. The sequence goes on along the minus strand of JANZLQ010000061.1, from coordinate 18,537,022 downwards.
AGTTAGTTCTTTCTTGTACCACATGCTGCTTCCCAGCACTGGGCTCTGCAGATGCACTTGCTTTGCTTACTCTGCCAGCAGAATAAGAATAATGCCAGAATGGTTTGGACTACTAACCTGAGGGATTTTCTTTTGCTCTACCTTGTGCAGGCTCACATTTCCAGAGCTTTTGGTCTGCGATAGTGTCCCCACAGATTTGAGAAATGTACTGCTGGAAGCAGAAACGACGTGTTTAAGACTGATTTACTGCTCTAAATCTTTGAGAATACACTCAGGTACATATGTGTATATGTATAGATATGTATGCACATGTATACGTGAAGCCCGTCCCGCCACCACCCTTATGCAGAACACAGATGTTACATAATGCTTCCAGCCGGGAACAGAGAAGCAGGGATATGACTAAGCAACAGAGCGTGACTTATGAATAACAAATTGTGCATATTCCCGAAGATATTTCTCTAGCTGTTCTCCAAGGAAAGAAATCTTCAAAATGTATACATTTGAGAAATCTCCCGTCTCCTAGAGGACTACGAGGAGATACTGGAGGACAAGGAGCAAACAGGAAAGTAGACAGAATTTATTCCATATATTTACATTGTTCCTTGTAGATTACTCACATGCCTCGGCCAATGACTGTGTGTGTTGATTCAGATGATTAATATGTGGGTCGAGAGTTTTCACCCCCTGCGCAGCAGCGAGTGCGGTGCAATTGAACTCCAGTTTGCAGCTGAAGGCAGAACGCAAACCCCTCGCCGGCACCGGAGGGCAGTTTGAGGCAGATTAAAACTCAGCAGGGTGAGATCTAGGGAATTCACTCTCCTCCTTCAATTTGACCAGAAATCTGCATACAGACACCTACAGCTTTGTCACCTTGTGGTGTTAAAAAACCCTCTCGCCTTGTCTCTTTGGGTTGTCGGTACCTCCTGTAGGAACTAGCATCTGAAGAGGCCTCTGAAGATACCAATTTGCACAGCAAGAGCCCTGTAAAGTGGCAGCATCAGCAAGGCAGGCACTTCTAAAGTCTTCGAGCCAGATCCTCATCTGGAAGAAATCGGCAGAGCTCCGGTGCCACCAACAAAGCCGTGCCAACTGACTCCTGCTGGGGCTTTTGGCCTCAGATTTCTCAGAGAAAAAAAAATAAATCTAATTGACGATAAAATAAGAGAGGAGGAGGGAAAGCTTTTAAATGCCTGAAAGATGATTTGTAGAGAGAAAAGAAAGAGCCAGCGGCAAAGAAACAAGGGCACATTTGAAATGATTCAATGAGCAAATGGGGAAAAAGATGAAAGAAATATCACAGATAATGAGGGGAGGGCAATTATTTTCTATCTCCTCTCTGAATCCACATTTTGTCAAAGCAATCCTGGCTTTCCCATGGAGACAATATGACTGCCTGATCCAAGAAGCTGTGATTTAGATAAGACATCTGCTTGCAATAGCATCCTCTCAGCCCTGGCTTCCTTGCTTGTTTTAGAGCTGATCGGATGATTATCTGCTGAATTTCGAAAATGCTCCCCTTGGAGCGGGTGTGCCTAGACAAGCACCGCAGGACAAAAGGGAGTGCTGAGCTCCAGCTCTCCTTTGCTGGTCACACAAAGCTGAGTCAGTGCAAAGCACTCTGCAGTTTATTGCTGGCCTGGCTTAGCAAGGGGAAGCACCCTGGGAAGGATGCCCTGCAAGGTTGGCTCCAGAGCATAGCGAGTCTTCGGACCAAGCTCTTAAAGTCATGTTCTTCTCAAAGGCGCAAGGAGGCCAAGCCTTTCTGCTGACCTTTTCAGACGCTCACCGGTAAAGCTGCTTTTTATTCCTGCTCAGATCAGCCCCCTCTGCTGCACCAGCTCGCTTTGCCATTCCCCTCGCTTGTTCCCCAGGGCGACACCGTGCAATCTCATTTAAGCTTGCCAACAAGGTCTTACTCTTTATCTTTTCTCTCTCCCTTTTGCTCTCTTCTCCCCTCTCCTTTTAATCCCAAGGCTTGCTTCAGTCTGCCCATTTCACAGTTTCCCACAACCGTACTTCCCTCCACGCAGGAGAGCTCCCCTTGATGTGGATGGGCTCTTGCTTCCTGCAGGCAGAAATCTGGATCCCCGCGGGACAGAAAGCTCAGCGTGGTTCAAGGCTCCATCCAGTCCAGTGTGATGCTGATCTGGACAGTCAGGGCAGGGTAACTGCTGCTGCTGATTTTGCGGCTGACTGCAATCCGGGCTGGAGAAGTTTTGACCAAACCAACTGGCTGTCTGTAACAGATGCTAATAATCTTTATCATGTGGATACAACTTTGATCTTCATGTGAAGCTTGAATGTAAAAAAATAAAGGCTATTAACCTACCCCAGGAAAATGAAACGAACACCTGTATTTTGCCCAGGAACAGTTCAAAGGTGTACCAAGGCTAAAGTATTTGAGGTCCACCATCGAGGGGGAAAGGATGCATGTTTGGGCAGGCTCCTGAAATCTTTAGTTCCAAAAGAGCTACTACCTAATTTGGAAAGACTTCAAATATCTGGAAGATGAGCTCTGTGTGTATTTAGCATCCAATTATCTGAAGAACTAAGACAAGTGCACACCATAAATCTTTCCTTAGTGATATTTGTGTCAGAACTGATGATAAGGCAGCAGCATAGAGATGACAATTTGGACAACTCTCCTTTTTTATGCCTCATTTCATACCTTAGACCAACTCTCCAAGCTTCCCTGCAGCTGTCAGCTCTGGTGAGATTTATTCACCAGCAATAAAGATTCCAGGCATTCCTGGGAACTTGCCTAAACATTTACACTGACATGTTCCCTTTTTCCCACCCTCATCTGTGCCCATGTCCTCTCTTCTTAGCTCCATTTCTCTGCAACTTCTCCTGCTCGTAGGTGGGGAAGAGACTCCTCTTTCCTCCCATCAAACAGTTCTGAACGTGGCCACTCTGAGAGTCAGCAGTGGTGAAAACATGCCATAGCAGAGACAGCAGTGTTTTTTCCTTGGGATTGATTTATTTCATCGAATCACAGAATGGTTTGGGTCGGAAGGGACCCTTAAAGGCCACCTAGTCCAACCCCTGCCATGAGCAGGGACACCTTCCACCAGACCAGGTTGCTCAGAGCCCCGTCCAGCCTGGCCTGGAATGTTCCCAGGGATGGGGCATCGACCACCTCTCTGGGCAGCCCGGGCCAGGGTTTCATCACCCTCAGTGTAAAAAATGTCTTTCTTGGATCTAGTCTGAATCTGCGCTTTTAGTTTACAGCCATTACCCCTTGTCCTATCACTATACTCCCTGTTAAAGAGTCCATCTCCAGCTTTCCCGTAGGCCCCCTTTAAGTACTGGAAGGCCGCTGTAAGGTCTCCCCGGAGCCTTCTCTTCTCCAGGCTGAACAATCCCACCTCTCTCAGCCTTTCCCACAGCAGAGGAGTTCCTTCCTCTGATCATTTTCGTGTCCCTGCTCTGGCCCCGCTCCAGCAGGTCCCTGTCTCTCCTGTGCCGAGGACCCCAGAGCTGGACGCAGTACGGTAGGGGGGTCTTTCTCAAGGTGTAGTTGTACTGGGTAGCAGATAACAACATGGCTAAGACCAAGCATAGCTAATACCAACTGAACAAGCTCTAGAAGTAGCGCAGCAGTGTCAGCCTAGCTCTGCCCACAAGAAATAAACTTTGAGCACTGAACTGGTTCCTCTGTGCCGCTCTGTATTGTATTGATCAACTTCAGGGGCTCTGAACACACCTCTCCTGCATGGCATAGGGAAGTGCTTCCTACCTAGGGAGGGATTTCAAGTAGTTCATCATAATCTGAACTGACAAACGGGAGGGACTTTCTATGCAGCCATACGCATAAGAATGAAGAAGAAAGAGAGAAAGAAACACAGCCTGCCACGCTCCAGTTTCTCTCCTATATGGAATTTGCTTCCTCTTGCTTCCAATATCTAAGTGTACCTAAAGGTAGCCTCTCGCGGCCTAGTGCCTCTTCAGTCACTGATAATAAAAAAATTAAAGAGGTCATCATCAAACGCTCCAGATAGCTGTTCATGTAGCAAACGGCCCCATTTATTGCAATCTATGTCGATGAGTTTTAGCAAGGGCAGTTGGCCTTTTGGCAACTAACAAGAGTTGTTAGCTTTTCTTCTCTTGAATTTTTGCCTTTTTGGTGAAAATAAAGAAGAGCATTTTCTACATTTTGTACATTCTGCTGAATGTGCTAATGTTTTATGACCTTTCTGTGCATGAGCATTCTTGTTTAACCTATGTCTTATACTTTGAGGAGTTATTTTAATGAAGAACTACATGTGTGAATGTTTTTCTTTAGTTTCATGAGAGCCAGCACTGTAACTAATTGCTAGTTTTAAGGCAGGTTGTACAACTTAAGGTGTTTGCTTTCGTAAACAGGCACTTCTGGTTCTGCTGTTTAGTTTGGTCCCAGAGTATTATCAGCCATCTCCAGCATGATATTTACAGAAAAGGAATGCAAACTCTCATCCAGCTCAAGTGATTTTTATGGTCCAGTGAGTAGCAAGCTATTAGTCACCAGAAGGTTTTTTGGCCTGATTTGTTTCTACCTTCTTTTCTACTAATAAATATATTCTTCTGGTTATGAACTGCCCCCTTTTTATGCAGGAAAAGTCACCTTCCTGGAAGAATCTGCTAAATGCAGGTCTCTTTCAGATTGTTACCTTGGAAGTTAAGACAGATTAATGGTGTATTAGCTCAGACACAAAGTTTTCAAAACCACAAGCAACAACCACCCTAAAGCTATTCTTTTGACCTTTCCGCAGGTACAGGAATATGGAAGCAAGGGCTGTGTACACACCGGCCGCAGGAAGCGCTTGAACTCCTGCACCCTTAATCCCCAGATTTGGGATCTCCAGGCTGTTTATAGGAATCACCTCAGATCTTTTCCAGCTGGGCCACAAAGAGGGCCATCTGGCTCAGACAGCCCTGGCTGTTGGAGGAACAGCACAATGGTTTTGCAATATGAACAGAAAGTAAAGAGAGACGGGTTGCAAATTCCTTTGGATCTGGTACAGGGGAAGACCTTTTCACTTGTGAGACAGTGTTGAACAGGCTACTTGCACAACCCGAACTTCTCCCAGGACCTCTGCTGAAGCAAGGGTCCAGTCTGGAAGCAGCATCCTGCCACGTTAGCAGATGGGCGTGAGTAAGGCAGCCAAAAGACCGGAGAAAAATGGATGCTTATGGAGAACTCACAGAAAGGGAGTTCGTCACAACTGAAGGACGTAGACAGCTTTTAAGAAGTTCGTAGACTGCAGTGGTGAGACATAATTATACGTTGACTGCATACAAACAGGGAACTAGGGTTAAGACCTTGGCAACAGAAAAGCAGGTTTTTATAGTGTGAATCACCAACAGACATCTACTGTTGTTTGTGAAAGCAGGTTCCTTACCCTCTGTGGACAGCACTGTGTCTTGTCACAAGAAAAGGCTGGGATGGGATACCGTACCGCCCCAGTTGGCATATTATCTTTGCTGAGACCATATTCGGCTCTGTGCTGCTACTCAGCATGAACATAGCCATCAAAACCTTCCTTGAAACCAGCAGGAAAATGCCTGAAGCTTCTCAGCTCCAAAAGCTCAGCTCTGCAGCCTCTGCAGTACAACAGAATACTGTTGAGGGCTTCTAACTATGCACTGTAAGAAAAATGGTGGAATTAGTCTGTTGGCAATGGGTAGTGCCTGATCTGCCAGTTTCACGGTCAGCTGCTATCGATGGCTGATAGAAGCTGCTCTCCTGCTGCAGTGATAGTACATTCTAATAAAACTGTAAGCTTCGCTGCTGAAACACACCTTTGTGTATTTTTATGTTTTATTAGGAACCATGGGATTAAATTAGGTATAGTGCAAGCGTTTTATCCTGTCAGCTTTGCTGACAGAGATGTGAGATGTGTAACTTCATTGGGCGCAGATGTTCTTCCTAGAGAATCTCTGTTCTGCCTTAGCTTCTCCTCTCCTTTTTTGATATGTGTATGTTTAGTTGCATTTGAGGGTTTTGCAAGAGTGACTGTTAGGATAGTTTTTAGTGTAGGTCATATCAGCACTTGCTATATTCTGAAGCCTTCTTACATAGGTACAGCAAGGGAGCCCCTGCCAAAAGCAGCTAGTGAAAGAGACAAGAACTTTCTTTTGAGCACAGATTTAACGGTGTTTCAGGGACCAATGCAGACAGGTTACATAGAATTGCTATCTGCAGTGCTCATCAAGGAGGGGATACGGAGGTTTGCCTGGAGATTAAAGATGCTGCATTTAAATGCCTGGAAAGAGCCCAGTTTCTTAAGGCTTGTTGACTTTCAATTTCTGAGAATCCAGACTTAACCAAGATGTTCAAAATGGGTCCCAATGAGCAGAAGAATCCAAGCACTAACATCTCTTTCATCAGTTCGAGCTATATATGTTATCTTGCTATTATAGCCTACCCACTCTTTGAGCCTTTTCTGGCTCCCACTGCTAAATAGACTGCAGCAAGCATTTCCTACTCTGCTTTTATTTAATAGAATCCATCATTTTCAAAAAGAAAGAGATTTAATCTAATAAAGTGCTTAAGCTTGCGCATACCTGAGAACATACAAGTAATTCTGTTGAAGTCAAGGAGGAATAATAGCACATACTTAAAGTCAATACAGAGTGAAATCTTTTGCTAGATCAGGCCTCACAAGGGCTGCTGCTGTGACGACAAGGGCTGGGAGGTGACTGGTACTGCTCAGACACATCCTACCACTGCCTGTGCAGTAGTAGCGCAGCAGCTGGAGCTGCCCCGGCTGAGGCAGTTCTCTCCAAATGGAGATTAAGCAAGTAAAGTTAAGGCAACGAAGGGTTTGTGCCAATGTGCAGACTTGACTTGGAGGTAGAAATAACCTTAAAGATCCCTAGCTTTAATATACTGAAACTAATGCTTGTTTATGCCTTAGACTGACCCCACGGGAGGGATAAGACACTCCAGGACTGACGCTGCAGTACTGCCCGTAGCCTGAAAGCAGGAATCCCTCCATGTCCCCTTTATTCCCTCCACAGTGCAGGGTGGGGGAAGCGCATCTGGAGGGCTCGCTTCTAAGCTGCTGAGGCATCTTGGCACCTAAAATAGGGTTCAGAAGACACTGGAGACACCAGAGTTTCCAGAATTACATGCTTCAGTGTCTGTATTCTTTACGGATGGATCCAGCCCTAATGTAACTGGCTGCTGGCTTTTTGCTGTAAATCCACGTTTGTGTTTCAGTCCTCACCTGGAATGACCGCTGCCAAAGCAAGGCACTAATTCAGTCACTGCTGAGCCCACCAAGAGAGGGTGACAGCTGTGATTTTTGCAGTTTGTGCTGTGCTAGAGACTGAGCTGCACTTGCCGGCTGACAGGTAAAAACTGGTTTTGCTTGTGGTGAACCTGAGTTAGTTTAAAGAGATGACTAATTCAGGAAAGTTTCTATTGTCCACTACCCCATCCTCTTAGATACTCAGTCACCTCGTAACTATGCAGTTAGTTACTTTTCCCTTCCCAAGCCAGCTCAGATGATACACACTGCTAAGCAGTGGTATCACTTATTAAATGATGCCACCACCCCCCCCCCTTGACGGGTGATAGCCTAGCAAAAAACAACCTTTCTGATAACAATATACTGCGACTTTTCTTTAGGTTTTGTTGCCAAAGCCGCTGTCTGGGGAGGCCGGCATGCCTCCCTGAAGACCCAGAGGAGTGGGAGCTTCCTCGCCAGGGCTGGGACTGCCGAGGAGCCCTGAGAATGCGCTGCGGCTGCGTGGGTGTAGCAGTCCCCAGACTGGTGGTAAAGTATTATGATTGTAGTCACTGGCAAAGGGAAGGGCAAACAAACAAGGAGAAATTCAAAGAGAAACATCAAACCACTGTAAGCAACCTGAATTATGCAGGAGTCATAGAGGGAAGACCAAGAGAGTTGGATAGGAAAATTACTGAAATATGTATAGCAACATCTGTCTTGTGTCTGTATCAGACTTGAGGCAGAGCTGGGAAACTTGTTTTGATGACATGCCGGCTGAAACAAACCTATTCCCTGTCCCTCAAAGAAAATGAATATGGAAAAATGCCGCTCACTCTGTCTCCTGTTCTGCTGCAGTAACCCTTTCAGTCTTGCCTGTACATTTTTGCAGGTCTTACAAATTCAGAGGAGGCAGCAGCAGCCCCACCAGCAGCGCTGACTCAGCCGGACTGGGAGCTCAGACAGCCAGCGCGTAGTTACCAAGGAGCAGGCAGCCGGGTGCCGAAAAGGGGAAGCCACTCTCCTGTCACCGTGAAATATTTCCGACCCAGGGTGAGCACCAAAGCCCCGAGCTGAAACGGTGGCCGGCGAGCACGGGAGCAGATGAGATGTACTGTGAGTGCCAGGAACCGCATGGCCGCGGGGATGCTGCCGTCCCAGCTCTGGGCTTGGCAGAGCTTGGTTAGAAAATGTCCCTGTTCCATCCAGCCGTTGCAGCTCCAAAGCACAGAAATTACTCTGGGAGAGCAAAGAGGTGGTGCCTGCTCTGCCTCTCCCATTTTTGTCCTGTAAAATTCACGAAGGAAAGGCTGTAGCAGTGCCTCCTCCTCAACTGGTCCTGCTTTTCTCTTTCACAACAAGCCACCCGTGAGCTGAAGTGTGAGGTTTAGTCCCCTGCAGGGAGCTATGTTAGACCCTCAGAGGACACGTGTGGGGCACATGGGCATCCCACAGGCACCTCTGCGCTGTGCTCAGTACCATCAGTAAAGATGCCAGGAAGCAAAACACGTGTCTGGGTTTCGTTACTGGAGACAGATACAGAGCAAAATATATAAGCTAACAGTCTAGTTGTCCAGGACAGTGTCATTACCATCAACAAATTATGATTTTTAAAAGATACTTTATAAAGGCTGAATTGAATATCTTTTGAGCATTTTGACAAAAATGTGAGGAGATTTGGTGTCCTTCCTTGTTTTTTTAACCTTTTGCCTTTTTTTTTAATAGATTTTATATATCTCATTCCATTTTTCTGCCTGAAGTACATTAGTTTCTATGGAAACATGGTAGTCCTTTACGTGCATGGTGTTTTCTGACATCCATATGTAGAGTATAAAGACAAGTTATGTCACTGTTGTGAAATGTATGTGATGCCTATCAGGGCTCTGTGTGCAAGAGAGAGGATGCCTTTAGACTGTTATATAATAGATGCAAAAGGCCAGATACAGGGAGGCAGCAACGAGCTGAGCTGTGGAATTTAACACACTCAATGCATTGGTAGCCACACTGAAGAAAAATATGGGATTCACTTAATATTTTGATTTTGCATGTTTGGTGCAACTACGCCTGTCTTCACTGTGTAGAGCAACACTGAAACCTCAGGAATTAATAACCACAGAGGGTCTAAAGATGCAATTCATCTTTCTTATGACAACATCCAATACTACCAAAGGAAAGATAAAGAAAACAATCATGCTGTTTCTTCCTTCGTGAAAAAGAGAAAATTATATTGTGACACAATGTGTAAATAACAGAACCAAAGCCATTGGCTCTCTGAGTGTCTCATTCAGCAACATAAAACAAGCTCCCAGTGAGTGGTACTTGTTTCATATGTTGTAATCAGGCTTTTATGAATCTACATTTCCTGTCCTCTGAAGGGTTACTGAAATCTTCCCTATTTGAAGTACATTTTTACAAAGCAGTGCTATGGCAGTCTAGGACACTTAGAGAACAGAATTGTTGCTGCACTTTAGGTGTGCTGTAGAGCTAGAGTGCACCCACACAAATCCTTTGGCTGCTACGTCTGAAAACTGCAGTTTAGGAGGTAGCACTCTGCTCATTGAGATTACCATAATGTTGCTTCTTACGCATCTTTTACTTTTGATTCTTAATATTCAGAACTGTAGTTTGACAATTTGTTATCATTTCTACCATTAATTTCCTCTATCAAGACATGGAAATCAGCTTCCTTGAATATACCTCTGCAATGCAAATTAAACCGCTACAGGAATATTAACCTCCAATGCAAATCAGGTGGCATTACACGTATTACCACAATACCAACAACTAGCACAAACCCGTAGCACTATGACAAGTAGGATGAATTAAGCCTGGCAAGCAACTGCAACCAGGCAAAGTTATTTGCTAAGCAGATACAACAATATCAGTTATTATAGACAACACAAAGAAAAAAAAACTTTCTCAGACTCCTCCAGCTGATGCATGGGATTCTGCATCCTCTTTCTTTTGAAAAATATGTAGATTTCAAATATATTTGATGAATCCTGCCTCACAGGAAGAAGTCGTATTTTCTCTAAGAAGAACACCGTCAGGAGTGACGTAAGTTTCTCTGTTATCCGCGCTTCCCTCTCAGACCACCTTCGAGTGCCCTTCTAGTGGATTTAGTAAGGGCTGCCAACTCTGGCAGGAGCTCGAGATGAGGAGAGACGATTGTCCTGATGGCACACGGCAGGGCAGCTCGGCGGCCCCCGGAGCATTTGCCCCTCCCCAGCAGGGCAGAGCAAAGCAGAGCGGAGCGGAGCAGAAGTCCTGGTTAGCCGCGTTAGATGATAGGGTCAGGGCTGGGCTCCCAGATGGTTTGACACCATCAGAACCACTTGAATTGCAAGGACATTTTGCCATATATTAACACCTTTTTGTAGTCTGCAGCTCCAACTTACTTTTTGCCATGTCTGAATTGGGTGTGCTTTAATCCTGAGTTCTCAGCGTAAGACCAAGGAAGCCCACTGTAGAGGCAGACCCTTGTTATTTCAGGTCAAACTTAATAGAAACTAAAAATCTACTGGCATGGTGGCAAATTAATCCAAATGATTGAAAATGTGGGATCATGGCACTAACAGGAACAAGACCGTTGTTATTTTTTCCCAGCTCTTGACTCCATTAGGAAACCAGTGACCCCCAAGATAAGGTAGGCTGAGCTGGTTCTGGTAGGTGGGTATTGAGCTGAAGGAGCATTTTTACCCAATGTGACCTGGCATTACCAGCCAGTCTTGGTTCTTATGCATATGAGAGCATGGGCACCCAAGCTACAGCCGCCTTGCTGGCAGCCCAGAGGACCCTGTTCCCTCCCCTGTTCAGGGTCTGGGAATTGCCCAGTGCCACTTGTGATGGAGATGAACACTTGAGCCACTGGGAAGAACAGTACTGTAAATGCCTGCAAAAGCATTGGTGAGTTTAGGTTGCCCTCACTTTGCCCTGAACCTATCTATTAGGCCAGTCCTCGGTGACTTGTCAGACTTAACATCGCTCTTCCATAAGCTGTTCTGGGCCCCTGGGGGTTACCATCAAGTGAAGGTTGCTGGGGCTCTGCCTTACCATGGCTGCAGGGAAGAATATGGTGAAGAAGCCTTGATATTGTATCTATATTGCCTGACAATGCATCTACAGTGGGGTGATCCCACTCTATATCAGCTTTAGGCTGAGAAGCTAATTTTGAAGGGAAATGCTAAAATACCTGTCCTGAAGCAGGGAAATCTGGCCTTGAAGTATGGGATGGGCAGTACTGTGGGATAAAGCTATTGCTGAGTGTAGGATTTATTTTGGCAATGCTTGGTACACTAAGCCTGGTATCACAGCTTCAACCTCACCTTTTTTTTTTTTGCTCTTTCTCTTGTCCTTCCAAGGAGAGCTGTCTGTCATCGGCAAGAATGTCAGATGGGTCAACTGGGAAGCAAACAGCCTGGTAAAAGAGGAACGAGAAATGTGGAGTGAAGGGAACTGCTGAATATTTAGCTTGGTGTTGGCTCTGGGAACAGTTCCAGACCTCAGCTACACCGTGCTGAGTCAGTGATGGAGACGGCGGACCCACCAACCGTCACTCTGAGCTGCTCCTCACAGGATTGCCTTTCATTTCCAGCCCAGAAAATTGATAGCTCAGAAATTTCCTGGGAAAGAGTGTGGGTTTCTCAACACATTTTCTGAAGGAATTCCATAAAATGCTGCAGGTAACATTATCAGGTGTTCCCTAATATCCCCGTGGGAGGAGGGTGGATTGGATCTGTATGTGTAACACAGTGGGTTATCCCTCAGGGCGCTGCTGTTAACACTCGGTGCTTATGGCTATTGAAAATGGCCCGTGCCTCTATCAGACCTGAGGAAAATTGATTCTGTTTAGCTTGTGTTTATTCAACTATCTGTTAATTGGTCCTTTTCACTTTATTGTCCTTTAAAGATAGCTATGAATTTCTCCTCTCAGAGCTTTCTGTCACTTACCACTGTAACGTATGAAAGTGCTTCATGCAAAATCTATAGCAACAGCACATTCCCTGCTGGTCCTCAGGGGGTCTCATGCATGTTATAAAGCCAGACCTCTGGCTGAGAAAGCTGCTTCAACTGGTGATTTTGCTCTGTTTCATGCTGGCAGAAGTGAAAGGAGCTGAGGACTAAATGGGGCATTCTATTTGTTAGCACCACAACTGGGGCAGAGGCTTTCCCTTGGAGGAGAGCTTCCTAACGGCAGGCTCAGCTCCCAGCGCTCAGACATTGCTCCAGCAGCAAATACTCTTCCACGAGACCGGGGCTTTTCCCACGTTACCCCTCTGGCCCTCTCACCCCCACCATTTCCCAGGGGCAGAGCTGTCATCACAAATTGTGGCCTAGCTGGGGACTGACACAGTCATTAACTGATTTGAAAACTGAAGCCAAGGCATCTTCCTGGTGCTGGACACTGCCCGAGACTGGAGCCAGTCTGGAGGACTCACAGCAGCCACGGCACGAGGAGAGCAGCCGGGCAGGCTCCTGGCTGGAGGCAGCCTCTGGGTCGGCTTTTGCTTCAGCAAGTTACTCTGTGCCAGCACGGAGGAGACAAATACCATAGCCAAGTGCTTGTTAAGATTACCAGCAAAGAGGAGATTCAAGAAGGCATTTCTGCAAACTTATTCAACCTTATCACGCAGTCTCTTTGGGGAACGAGGCAGAAGCCCAGGGCCTTGCACCAGCTGGCCAAGTGAGGGCCTGATGCCCTCAGCAGAAAGTGGGAACAAAGCTTTGGTCCTTAAAGACATCTCTTTCTGACCAGCACCACCTGAATCTTGCCTGGGCTCAGCTTCAGCCAATTGCTCTTTTGCCATTTTAATAGGTTTAGTGGCATCAAATGATATCTCTATATCTCTGTATTTCTATATCTCTATGTCTATATATAATCACCAGATTTCTTTTAATATATATGCACACACACATATATATCATCACCATCATCCCTGAGCGCTACAGCATGCTGTCGTTTCTTTCCTAAGGGGTTCCTGTAGCTTTTGATGAGAAGACAGGATACTATGAATATTTTTAGGACTTCAGCTCTGAGTATTGCTGCTTTTCACTCGCTCTTTTGCCCCAAAGGATCTGTTCCAGAGGGTATAGCTCAAATGTTTTTCTCAGAGTTTTGCAGGTGTGCTGGAAGCAATCTCAGACAGAGCCAGCATGGCACAGAATAAATTGAAGCAGGGATCTGCCTTTCTCACTCCTTTTGTATTATGTTAATATTTAACAATAATTTATCAACAAGTTTGCATGGACCGACATTTTCTTGGAAGTGTGGTAGTTTTACAGTATCCTTTCAGAGCAGGGAATCATCATCAGCAGCAGTAGTACCTCAGAGAAGGCAAGGGTCATGCCCATCACATGGGAAGAAGTGGCAGGCAGCAGCGGTGGAAGGTTGTGCCCCAACCATCACAAACCCCTTTTTCTTCCAAATGTGTGAGGTTTGCAGGGTCACGTTCTGACAGATGCCCAAGCTGCTGTGCAAGCAGATGGGCCTCAATGAGAAACAATCTGCCCTGCCTGTGCCTTTTGCAGCAGAGCTGCTCCAAGAAGAGTCCTTGCCAGCCCGTGCTGCAAAAGGGGGAAAGAAGGTAACAGCAATCCAGCACCCAGAAGCCTCCAGCTGCAAATGACATTTTGTACTGATTCAGCCAAGTAACGTTAAAAGGATTTCAACTATGGGATGGGATACCTCACTAAAACGTAAGGTAGATTTTTGGTGATAGAACTAATATTTATGCAAGTAGTTATTTGTTTTCAAAAGGCAGCAATCCCTGCTTCTTCTGTGTTGGACAACTCTATTTTAGTTTTAAAAAATGCAAAATATTATGAAAGCATCCATTTCTAGTGCTTTGTGGTATATGGGAATTGTTGTCAACTTGCCAGCATGAACCTGAACACTTTTCTCAAGAAATTTGAAAAATCAGAGACTGGACTTTACCACCACATTCTGTGGGAACATGATGCCTGGTTTCTAGCAAGTGTATACCTTCAGGTGACTTTATTTTCAACTATTTTTATTTCCCATCTCATGTGAAGGCCAAAATATATGAGAATAAAAGTCTCAGTCTATGTGACCAGAATTTCTTCTAGTCATAATAAATGTAAAACTCAGCATCTCTAGCAGAGAGTCAATAAGCAATACTCAAAGATGCCCAACACCCACAACCCACCTAAAGAGAAAATAGCATCTAAATCAGTATTTTCATCAAAATAGCCTTGACTTTTCTCCAGTTCTATTTGACTGCACTTCAAACCAAAAATGCTAGCTGTTAAGATTACTCTATACGCCACAGTCTCTGCGTAGGAGTTGGATCCTTTTGCAGTCTCCAGCATGACCCTCTCTCAAGCGAGAGGTCGATGTTTCCACTGTGCTTTGCACATGCCGTCCACTTACTCTTTCACATATCAATGCCCATTGTGATACTGAATTACCCAAATGTCTGCGTATGGTTTGGGTGGTTAGAAATCAATTTACTGCCATGAACACATACATCCATACAGTCTTGCTTATGCTTGTTATCCTCCTGAAGCCCCTCAGTAGCTGCAACTTCTCCCTTCCCCACTTCAAGGGAACAAGTCAGGGCGTGTGGTTTACTCACCCTGGCTTTCTACCAGCCCCTGGCAGCCTGCAGGCGCTGGTAACGTCCTCCCTGCCCCGCTTTCTGCAGGGCAAATCTTTTGGCTCCCTGCTGCCTTCTGATCTCCAGCTTGGAAGAATAACTCGTCACGGAGCTGAGCGCAAGGCGTGGATTCTGCACAGCTCTAACCTAAGCTGCTAGGTCTGAGTGCTTTTAGGGAAGCTTCTTACCAAGGTGTTGTGCTCCTTGATGCACGGTGACCTTCTGTCCATCCTACTCTAAGTAACAGCAAAATAAACAGCTGCACATGCACACTGTGCTCATTAATATACTGTAGATTTATTGCAGATTATGTGTGCTACGCTAGGAGACAAATTCCAAGTATGGAGCATGTACACTGTCCCTAGCCCTATCAACTCTTTTTTACCATGGCCTGGGAAGCACCTTAATAAGGCAATAGAGAAGGGTAAAGAAAGAAGGGCAATGTCATGAAAAGGATACATTTATACAGGAAAACAAGTGCTGTGCATCACGCTGTATATGAAATATTGATGAAATACTAGAATAACTCCATTTAATATAGTGCTGTTCAGATAAACACAGTGGTCTGAGTACTCAAGGTATTTAAAAAAATTTAATTTAAAAATGCTCTCAAGACCCCGTTCTAATGCTTGTACGTGTCAGACCTGAGCAAGACAGTCCGGGCG
Source organism: Elanus axillaris (assembly GCA_026212715.1). Lineage (NCBI taxonomy): Eukaryota > Metazoa > Chordata > Aves > Accipitriformes > Accipitridae > Elanus > Elanus axillaris. The sequence goes on along the minus strand of JANZLQ010000061.1, from coordinate 18,521,524 downwards.
GGCAGCTGAGATCCAGGACTGAGAGGGACACAGGGCACTGTTGTGGAAGAGTATGAACACACAGCTAAAACTTAGCATCTTGCTCCATGTGACTTTTCCTCGAAAAACCACCTCGTTTTCCAGTGCAGCTAGGCCAGTGCGACGGACAGCGGTCTTGGGCGGGCATATTCCTACAAATGAGCAGAGCCTTATAAAAATGCATCACTGCAAAGAGGCTTTAAGTCTGGGAAATCCTTCCCGTGACTACACCAGACCTCCGCGCTCCGTCCTGGCTCCGGTCTCCCCAGAGCTGCTCGGCCAAGGCCTCTGGAGCCCGGCCGGAGGGAGCGGGGCCTGCAGGCCTGGGCAGGCCGCCATGGCTGTGCCCCGGGCCGGCCCGCAGGCCCCGGGGCAACCTGGCGATTAGTCTGGCCACTGCAGTCACCTCAGTAGGAAGTGTAAAGTGCTGTCACCTGAGAGGGAAACTTTGTTAGGTACCAGTCATTACTTCCACTGAAATTAGGGCAAGGAAGTTAGCCTAATGGCGCTTGAATTGTGTGTGAAGCATGTGGTATTCCAAGTACCTGACTATTTAAAACGTCTTGAGATTTGTGCTGACCAGAGCTAGCTAGAAATTCAATTTCACATTTTTACCGATCGCTGCATTATTGGTGTTGCTCTTAATTACTTGGAGATAAAAAGCCCTTGCAGATCAACATTTTGTGACACGAATGAGCACAGCCTGCTGTTCCAAGGGCCGGCGGTCGCCGAGCAGCCGGCGTCCCTCTGTCTCTGGCGGGAGAGGCGGGAGGCCGTGAGGAGGATTTACCTGCTGATGCCTCGGCTCCTTCTGGCCACAGAGCACCTTACATTATCCCGAGGGTGGGATCCGCCTCGCCCGAGGCCGGCTGGCTGGGAGCCCAGCCAGCTTCTCTGCGGTCAATGAAGAAAGAGGGACATTCAGAGGGCAATTTACTTCGCCTATCTTAAATGCCATTTCCAGACAAGTCATCCCCCAAGGGACCATTTCTTTCCCTGCTGACCACAGGAGGTGTCTAAGGGGCCACCCATCCACCCTCTGTGCCTTTAGAAGTGCTAAAAAACCTGCAGGCCATCAGAGAAAGGTCTGTAGGTAAAGAAAGTAAGTAGATCTCTTACTTCGAATCAAGCTGAGATCTTACAAACTCAATTCACACATGAAACCAGAGCCTATATTCAGCCAAAGCTTTTGGATCCTCGATGAAATTACGGTAAGATTGCAGGAGAAGGGAACTGAAAGATAGCATTTTGTAATGCTAAAGGGACATATTAGACGCTGTAGAAATGTTGGCATAGTCTGGTAATGTAATTTTCTATATGCTAAGTAATTACTGAGGTGGATCTTTTTGTAACTTACACCCGCTGAGAGATATAAATGTACCTGTGCGGAAGCGGGGTTGTCTGTAATTTGTCTCATGTCCCCTGGTTTCCTGATACCTCACAGATATTACACTGATAATATGCCCCCTTAGACCCATATCATTCTGCACTGAACTATATCATAGTCATTGTATTTACATAGAAGAATCAGGATATAATATTTTTGCCTGAATAAGTAAATAACAAATGCATGCAGAGCGTACAGTTTTGATGAATGAGACCCTAAAGAGCTATGTTACTGACTGTAGCACTTCAGTTGTAGTTTTCTTTCTTTTCTGTGTTAAGTGTTTCACAAAGGACATCCTAATAAGAGGATATACCTCCCCCAGAGATTCCCCGAGTAAGCTGTGACACACACGTTTGCACAGTACTGCACTTGTACATCTGAAGAATCTGAGATGCTCCCTGTGTCCAGACTAGCAAACAAATTTCTGAAAAATGTGTCCTGTTAATCTTTTGAAAATCACCACTAATCTTCTTCCCACTGTTTTTGAATACTCTCTCCTTCGGATTCCTCTGTGCCCTGTTGTTAACTATTTGATCAAGCAAATGTAATTCTGTCTGGTCATCACAGCTACTTATTCCTACTTCAAAGAAATGCTTTCTTCACATTCTTCAGGAAAATTATTTCCCACTATTTCATAGACTGCTTTATTTTTCTTTAATGAGTGGGTGAATAGAACATTCTGTACCAGCATGTAAAAGCTACAGACTGCAGAGATTTGCTTGCTGTTTTAGCAAAGAATAAAAACATTTAATAAGGGGTTTGTTTTTCACATTTTCCTGAGGTAAGAATACAGATTGTCAAACTGTAGTTTCAGGATAGGTAGAATAAAAGCTAGTCTTTATCCTTTTATTTCTTTGTAAGAGTGCACGAAAATAGTCCATGGCCATACCTGAAAAAAATTCTAGTACCTGAAACTTCCTTAAAAGTGCTATTTCTTGTTCCTTAAAGAACTCTGGTATTATTTTTGTTTATGAGACAGTATACCTATGGATGTTTAAGAAATGGAAACCAGTCCGTGTGTGATGTTTGAGAGACTGCGTTCCTTCTGCACAGCGCTCAGTGACAGGGAAACAAATTGCAAACACGCCTATAGCTTCTGGATTACCTCTTGGGTTACACAAAGAAAAAATACTGTAAGATGAAGTATCCGTGTCCTACACTGTGAATAAGTATCAGAACATAAAGCGTGCGGTCTATTCTTAAAAACAGTGGCAGCAATCCAGCAGCACAGCTATGCATGTGCTCAAAGTTATATACGTGAATATTTCTTGTGATTTACAACAACTGTAAGCTTAAATGTTTTTCCAGATCAGGGCCATAACCTCTGTTCATTCCTATTGCAAATTAAGTGAGGTAGGAAGGAGAGAAAATTGTTATTTGAAGCTGACAGACAATGTGGCTGCACTTTGGGAATGGAATGTAAGTTTAAATAGGAAGCAGTGAGAGGAGATAAGAGAACACAGGTGCGTTGTATGTTACCTAGCAATGAAAGCCCTCTGTGATACGAGAATAGAGAATTCATTTGGAAAGGGTGAAAATACCTCGACAGGCATGTACTGAAGAGTAGCAAAAAATTCATAACTTTTCATCACAAATAATCCTGAAGTTCTTTGTACATTTAACTGATGAAAATTGGACATCTCTGAATTGGAATCTGGCCATGACAGACTAGTTTAATACAAGTCTGTGTAAAATAACGTTACATCTTTGGAAAGAGAGAAGCCTGGGGTGAAACCCAGCTTCTCCGGAGAGCGGGTCTTTCAGCATTGCCTTCCTCTGGGCCAAAACCTCTCCTCGGATTTAGGGTTACGTGTGAAGGACTGTCGCCGTAGGCGGGCGGCAGCCCCTGAACCTGCAGGAACGCGCGGAGCAGCTGAGGACGCGGAGCAGATCCGTGCGGCTGGGACTGCACGGTCACCCGTCTGCAGCCAGAGCAGGAGAGCCCACCCGGGGCAAGCCCACCCTAAATGAGCTGCTTTTGTCCCCTCGGGACGCACGTAGGTCGATGTGCCCCTGGGTGAGCCGAGCCTGCGGCTGCAGCGTTCGGTTTGTTTTGCAGGTTTCTCTTTGCTCTGGTAGTCTCCTCCCAGGGAAGGTATTAAAGCGAAGAACATGTGGAGACGCTGGGGAAGGGACCGCATCAGGCTAACAAAATGGAATTGCATTATCCCCAAATTTACCGACAGTAAATTCCCCTTGGCTTCTGTGGGGCATCCGGGGAGGGACAGCTACAGACGGTCTTTGGCCATCTCACTACCGTGGGCGGAATGGTTCATTAATCATACTGCGGAGTCTTTTTTAGCAAATCTGAGACATGTACAGTGCTACTGAAAAGGTCATGCTGTTTAATGTAGGATAAATAAATGTGATCTTATTTTAGTAAGAGTCAATCATATTTCAGTGTCGTTAAGGCAAAGACTGTGTCAAATGCCAGCATCTTTAGTAAGCAGGTTTGTTTATTGTTTTATATATCTCACAGAGGGCAGAGAATGACTTTGCTTGGAAGAAAAGTACCAATAATACGTCAAAATAATAATGAATGTCTTTCTCAGATTTACCAGGCTTTCCTATTACAAGTGACTGAGTTTATAAAAAACAAAGCGAAGAAATCAATAAGAGGGAGCTTGATGATACGAAGGCTAAGACAGAGGGAAAAATACTCAAAGTGCAGAAGCAGCAATGCAGCTTGGCAATAAGGTAAATATATATTTATTTACAGAGTCCGTTATGATATATATTATGATATTATACAGCGAGTTGAAATGTGCAAAACAGGTAACCAAAAAGGGAGAATTTATTAATACATTTATGAAGCCATTGCTTATTCTCTTTCAAAAATCTAACTGCGTGACTGAATATTTAAGGTGGAATATTCAAGGCGCATGTGGTACAAACTTTTTAATAAGGTATTAAAAAACTTGATTCAGAATGCCCAGCCTAATTATCAGACCAGTCAGCTCAATATACCAGCTACAAATTGCTTTTGATTGTAAGTTGCCAAACTAAACAACTCCAGAAAAACAGAACAGATGCTCCCTGGGATAAACAATCTGGGTCATTTTTGTAATTACACTTTTACATGGGAGCCAAATCACTCTGTAGAATAAAATATTTTTCGGAGCGTGTTCTTTGTTAGTCATTAAGCCAGGTGACCCGAGTGGCCTGTTGGCCTTCTTGTTCTACAGTATTCACTTCAGTGAACTCCTTAATCATTCAGTTAACCTGTAAAAGACAAAAAGGGCGAACAAAGCCTATGTGGTTAGCCTGCATGTAACATGAATAATGGGGATTATTTTTAAGAAACCAGGAAGCTTAATGCTCACCTCAACAAGTTAGAAAATGCTCATCTAAAAATTTTATGAGAGCTGGTTTCTCTCAAAATCCTCCGAAGGAAAGTAAATAATGTATGTGAAAATTTAAACTGTCCAACAAGCAAAAGCATATTCAAAAAAGACTCTGCTACTTGGACTATTTTTCCTCCCACAAGCATACGAATAACACGGGTGACCGCAAATTTCCCAGATCTGCTATGCATAAATCAGTCTATATTTTGGTCCGTATGGGTAAACCCCCTGATAAGATGAGTAAGTAAGGTAGCGGTGGGCTTTGGACTAACCAGCAGTAACTTTATGTTCCCATAAAGTACCTCTGATATTCTGAAATCTGATGGGAAGGGGCAGGAGGATGGTGGAGAGAGAATGAAAAGGGGACGGGTAAAGAGAAAATATGCAGCTGTGGGAGATACGAGAAACCTCTAAAGCTGGGGAGGCTTGATATTCACATGAGTTTCTCCTTGTGACTGCAGTCTGAGAAAACGTTTTCCAAATGTTAAAATTTAAGGCCATTCCTACAGTAATGTATTATTTAATTGCTAAAAGGGTGTAATGTTCTGCTGCTTTCTACCCAAAACATGTTATGTGCCTTGCCGCCATGAGACACACTCAGACCTTCACTCTCTTGGTGAAATGCTTGCTTTCATGCTTAGTCAATACGACATTAAAAAATATATTCAAGTGTTGCGGGTGTGTAGTTTGAGATAGTTTTCAAAAGGTCAGTATTCAGAAAGTGGCAACGATATGCACCGATTCTTCTGGAAATACTGGGAAATGTGGATACTCTAAAATTTGGCCATCTCTACAGAAGTAAGTTTCCTGACGTGAACACTTAAATACAAAAACTTCAAACAGTTTGTTTTGTAGAAGTTATAACAACTTTAGAGTTCAGAGAAATAACACTTTTAAAATTATATGTATTATATTTAAGCAAAATTTCAAAATTAACAGAAATGTACAGTCTATATTTCATTCTACAATATCTTTCTTTCATACTCCTTGCCCTGCCTGTCACTGCAGTAAGTGAAGAAATCAAAACTAAAAGAGGAGGAGGAAGACTTTTCCTTACTTCCCACTGGAAAAAAAGTTAACTTATCACCAGAAAAAAGTCAACTGCTATTTTAGATTTTTAGCATATTCTTCTTGGTAATGGAAAAAGAATATATTTGAAGTTTTAAAATGTTGCTTTTATTTATGCAAAGAGTCCTACTTTTCACTCACATTTTCAGCTGGGGAGGGGAGGTTGGGAGAATGAGGCAACATAAATATTTGGCATTATTTCAACGTAAAAATGTCAAACATTATAAAAATATTTTCCTGATTCTTCTAAAAGTGGTATTTCCCCACAGAACGCTGATATCACAATCTTTCTGAAATATTCTCATTTATGACTCCAGACCTTTCAGCTAACACTTTTAACGACTTTAAAAGCGTTAGCTTTCGTGCGTAATATTCACTGAATTACCACCCTTCAGGATTACATCCACTGGAGACTCCAGGGACCTGAAATGAGATTAAGATGCAAGTTAAACCCTTCAGAGCAGTAGCGTGGTCCTGAAGCTCCCGGTCAGCTGCTGCCCACCTCGAGGAGCACCCAACCACCGGACCCTTCCCCGGCAGCCCTTTGGCGAGGGGGGGAATATCGTGGCCTGAGGTGCAGGCTGTCCCAGGCACAGCCTGGGAGCTCCTGATGGGCAATCCCTGGCTAATTCAGTGTCTCACGTAGCAAGAAATCTCTGTGCATCCCTCTGTGCCCGCAGCATGGACAGGCCGTGGTCGCCATCCCGACTGACGCGCGGGGCCGTCCTGCAGGCTAGGCTGGCTCTTCAGCGAGCAGCGCTTACAGCAGGACAGCCCTGCTGCCGATTCGATTTCTTTCGATAAAGCAGCTCCGGTCATCTTTCCTCTTTTCTGCTTATTATTTAAGTAATTTGGCAGACTCAGTGGCAGAAGCAAAGCTTGCTAGGAAAGGAGTCTCTGTCCAATCTCTTCTGTTAGTTTAGTCCTAAAACAAATTTAAATAACGATTTTAATGATGTAAAAGGCCTCTGTTAGACATACATTAAAAACTATGAAGAACTGCCTCCACCACAAACACAAATCAGAGTGTGAAGTATTTTATGAGCTCAGTCAGTTTTAGGTCTGTGTGAAAATACAGCTTTATTCTTGGTGAACTAAGCAGCATAAATAACCAAACTAACTCTTCAGGGAGAAGTCTGAAGGCGCAAGCGAAAGAAGCCTGAGAAAAGAAAAGCCACACAAATGCGGGGTATGTCCTTTTGACAGCATCACTATCTACGGTATGTATGTGTACCTATACGTCTCATTAATTTCCTTTAGAATGTGTGATATGCAAGAGTAACTTTGATTTAATCAAGCTTCGGGTTAAAACATGAGTACATATACATGAGGAGACTTCATAGCTGTTGACCATAAACGTAGTATTTTAGTCTCTGTACAAAACATGGGGAAGGTTTTTGGCCTGTTTCAGTCAAGTTACATCATGTAAAGATGTAAGTCTGTGAACCAAGAGTGAAGGCAATATGGATGACCTCCTCAAACTAGGTACGCTTCATACACCCAGGAAAGTTCTCCCGTTGTTCTGGGGATAACTGGTGATTTTGGATGCCCAAAGTATGCAGCTGCCTACAGTGCTCTCCTGACGTCTGCTCAAGCATACGTGTGCCCAGCATTGCTTTCGTTGCTTCGTCACAGTAGCCTCTGGGTTTGTGTGCTTATGCACAAAGAGTATGGACTTCATCTACCCAACCTTAGATTTGCAGAGAAGTTAAATGTCTGGGTCTGAATTATTCACTACTGGGTCTTTTTACAGTCTGTTGAAAGACACAGTTACTTCCAGAGGGCAATTCCTCTTCCTCCAAGACAGGTCTTTAAGACAAATCATCCTCTATAAATGCCGGCTTCTCTTAACCGGGCTTTGAAGGTGACCAGCTCAGATCGAGACGTCTGAAAGTTTGCTTACTTAAGCCTAAGCAAGCTGAATCCCTCTCAGAGCCTCTGCGTGGAGGCACACAAGGTTTGTTTGTCAGTTCTTGCCTGTATCTGATCAGGAGGTCGTAAACCAATGGCACGTGCTGTGTACAGCTGTAAAGAGCTGGACTGTTTGGCATTCTCTGTCTCTTAAGGTTTGAATTTTATAGACTGATTGCTGACGTCAGATAATTCTTTT
>JANZLQ010000061.1:18495874-18513571 GCA_026212715.1 Elanus axillaris | reverse complement strand
CACCCCCCCACCCTCCAAGACTCATGTTCTGAATGATTTTTCATGACAAAGCTTCCAATTTTCTGTGAAAATTAAATTTTCAAATTCATTAAAAAATATTTGTGTGATAATTATGAGAAAATCAATCCTAAATAAGATAAGTGGTATGTTAGAGCCGGAATAATATTAATATTAAAAAACCCTCCAACATCTGAACCTTGTGTGGAAGACAGATCCCTGTGTTCAACAGGGAAAACAGATCCCTACAATCATCCAGAATTTGTAATGATTACTTTAGTTTCCATTGATGTTTTTAATTGCCTTTCAGTTTTTAAATTAACATATGAATGCTTTTGTAATTAAAAAAAATACCTAACTAGCTGTGCTATGAAAAGCATAGGAGAGACTCAAACCTTTACAAGTGGTCATTCTAATACCATTTTATTAGCATGTTTTTAACATTCATTCATTTTTTACAAGTTTACTATGAAGTCTGTGTTATACCATCGCATCAGCCACGGGATGATTCCCATCACTAAGCTAAACGCTATAAAAGCATCTTTAAATGCAACAGTAAGCTTAATGTAGTGGGAAAACGTCATAATCTCTGACTGGGAAGCTCGTTTTATGGAGTAATTCAGGACAGGGGAGCCGAGCTCAGGAATAACCTCGGGACTGCTGCTTCCCTGCCAGATGGAAAACCTCAGGGGCGAGAGGTTTGGTCCCCGGTGGGAAGGATGCTGACCTCTGACAGCCCATCCGCTCCACACCGACTGCGTCAGCCTCGGAGGAGATGACAGCTCCTGCCCTCCCGCCAGAGGAAAGGCTGTTGCAGCAGCAAATGGAGGAAGAAATACCAGGGCTGTGTTTGTGCGCAATGGGAAGGCAACGAGCGAGCCGCCTCCAGCAGCTCCCCGGGGTTGGCCAGCAGCCAGGCGGAACGGGTGATCCCAGCGGGTGCAGGCATACACACATATATATATATATATATATACAACACGCATATACATACCGACACAGACAGACACACAGATCAGCACGGACCGAGAGGCACTCGTGCAAACACGGAGAGCACCAATGGCCTCATCCTGTGGCTGACCAGGATGAAAGCTCATCGGGGGGGAATTTATATGTGTAGGGATCCCTCCAGCAGTCAGATGTACACAAACACACACAGGCACATGAAGACACACACATGTACTATGGAACCCCCCCAGTAACGGGCCTTAGGTATCCAGTGCACCCAGCAGCTGGTCCCTGGCTCCCCTGGTTGCCCCGTTGCCCCATGGCCAGGTGCACACACGCGTGCAAACCGGTCTTCCTGGTAGCTGGCCCAGATTTAGCACTTGGCAGTGGTCAACTCCCAGACACCACTGTCTCGCCAGTAACCAGCTTGGACACCCTGGCCCCTCCAGTAGCCAAAGCACAGACTCTCTGGTCTCTCCAGGATCCAGCTCAGACCCATGGCGGCTCCTCTTCTTGGCTCCCAAGTCTTTATCTGGTTCACTGGCTAGTCCATCCTGACGTTCGCTAGCAATCACGTGGTGAGACACGCAGCCTCACGCGCTCTACCTGTGGCAGCACAGACACGTGGTCCTTCTGACCCATGGTCCTGCTCCAGCTGCTGAGGCTCGGACCCCCCAGACACACACTTGCACGCAGAGCAGAGAGCCCCTCGCCCCGGGAAGTAGTCACAAATGGAGTATAACACGGAGAAAGGACAGGACAGACTGCACTGACCAGTCCCTGCTGATCTCCAGCTGTCCCCCCTTATTCCTTTTCTCTCGGCATTCCCATGTTCGTTCCTCCTCAAACCGTGACCCCTCCCTTTCCCGCCTTCGCTTCCTCCCCTGAACATCCCATAACAAGTCTTGCACAGTCCCCAAACGTTTTTTCCCTGAATCCCACGAGTGCCACCCCACCAGAGGCAGTGCCCACCTCCGTCCGTGAGAGGCTCCGGAGAGGCTCTGCCGTGCCCCAGGGCGACGGGTGTCCGCTGGGCTGGCCATCTCCCCTGACAGCCTCTGGCGAGGCCACTGCTCGCCTGCCTCTGCGCTCCTTCGTGTGTGGGGAGACGAGCCTTTGGTCACGTAAGCCAACAAACCCAGACCAAATTAATTCCAGAGGAATGCAACCATTGGGAGCAACTCTCCAAACCAGCGGGAAGCGCTGGCTTGGGACCTGCTTCACTAGGCAGGGAGACCTTGGCTTAGTGCAGACTCATGTGCTAGAGTAAGGATGGTGGAGAAGTGCCTTCCACTCTTTTTCCTTGTGTATTTCTTCTTCTTCTCTCCTCATTTTTAATTCTGCTTTTGCATTCCCCACATCTGAGGGGTTTTCCTTCCTTGCTGTTGCCGCCCTTCAAAAGCGACGCAATCAAGGCTCGCTCTTGGACTTCAACGTGACCGAACGCAGACACTGCAAATCCAAGTGCCACGTGCACCTTGGGGGGACACAGTTTCTCTTGGCACCCAGTCGTGTCCACAAAACGACTTGACAGTAGCGGGAAGCTAAGGATTTTAAAAGGTGCGATACCTGGTACCAACCCCCAAATTTAAATCTGGCACCGGACACAGGCATTTGTAGGTTTCGTTAGCTCAATGCATCTCTGGTCTGGTCCCTGGCTGCAAACTCACCAACAGCTGGAGGGCATTGGTTGTGCCGCTGGCGCCTCCCTTCTGGTGTATTTTTGCTTGAAAGGAATCCAGGTTTTGGCTCAGAGACCTGTATCCAATAAGAGTCAAATCACAGTAAGCTGGGACAACTGAGAAACTCACTTCAACGGCGATAGAGTCGTGACTGTAGATGTACCTTTGATCAGATGAAATGAAACCAGGAGTCGGTCTCTAATTTTAAGTAGAAAAAAAACCAGAGCGAGAGAGAGCATGGCATTTGGCACAGAAAAGCACATTTAATGCATTCCTAGTGCTAGAGTCAGTCCAAAGCAAATATGAAATGCGTATAGTGTGTGGGACCTACCCCCGGCTCCAAAGGGTGAGCGCACCAGGACACCGCTCTACCCGCTAACAGACGGACCCTGTGCAAGGCAGAGGCAGCCAAACCTGGTCCAGTCTCGCCCGCCCGGAGCCAAGCGTCGCCAGAAGTATGCATGCTTTTTGTTTTGGGGAGATCTAGTAGGTTCCTGCCACACGACTCTGAGACTGGACTAACATGGATGATTAGAGGGCACAACCTGGAAATGAGCTGGGGAGTTATTTGACAGCATAGAGGTACCTGGTGGAGTCAGTACTCTCTGGAAAAAAAATTTCCTTTTTCACCTACATACAAAAGCTTATTTCTGTTGGAATAGCTATACTAGCTATTCCTAGTATAGTATTTACTTTTTTTTTTTTTTTTTACTTTGAAAGTAGACATATTTTATCTTGTGTATTCATTAGGCAACTGTTACAGCAATTTTAGTGCAATTACAGCTAGCGATGGATTCCATATTAGTTTATAAAGAAGGAATGGCACTTGTAAAAGTAGCATATTTAGGCTCCCTGAACTAGCTGAAAAATCAGAGACCCTGCCTATTATGAAGGCATGCACGAAAGTTAATCAAATCAAGGTGGAATGTAAGTATGCCTAAACTGCAGGTTGATAAACGCCATATGGGTGCTCTTACACAGGAATAAAATGGCTTTCATTTTCTGCAGCGTAATTCTGTTTAAATTGCTGCAAACTCCAGCCTCTTTATTCTGAGTGAAAACACATGTCCGAGGAGTTTAACATGCTTGAACTTATGCCTGTTAACTTCACCACTTGATTATCCATAACTTTCCCAAGTCTCCCCACCCAAACTTGCCCTTAAAACAAGTTATTGCTCCTACTTAGATGCAGAGTGCCTAAGCAAGCATAGCAGTGTGCTCCATGCCAGCTGCCCGTCAGCCCCATGGAGCTCTTCTGATGGGGGCTTTCCCCCACGTTTGCATGTGTTTGAAAAAGTTAAATTCCCAAAGACAGAAAGGGAACTAATTGAAAGAATTCAAAGAAATCTGCCCCCTTTCTATGCACGTTTTCTGAATTTGCCCCAAGGGCACCGGACCCACCTCTTTCTCTTACATGAAAAAAGATGCAAGACTAGTGATGTACATCAGAAAAGACCATGGCAGATCAAAGCTGATGTCGAGCCTTAGCGAGAGCTCCGCTTTCCGGCCCTCACCTCTACCAAAGTCCTCCGGAAGACAAGCGACAAGTTGTTCTGTTGCACCTTGCCTGCAAAATGCCCTTCAACATTCAGAGAAGAAATACTCCTTGGTACACCGCTTCTGATTTAATTTTAACGTTTAGCATTGTATCATATTTCTTACCATTTAAAAATACGGGAAGTAATTAAAAAAAAAGAATAATAAAAAAAAAGAACAGCAATAAACACAAACTGATTCATAGCTGAGGTGCCAGCCTATTGCCCAAACCGTCTGGCATGCGTTTGATGTACGGGATGATGAGAAAAAGCTCCTAATAGCTATTTCATTTGTGCGCTCCTAAATAGGGCAAGAATATTCAGAGGATGTGCATCACCACTAAATAATTCACTCATTGCAGGTCTTGTTCTACGGAGCATGAAGGTAATACTGCCTTGATCTATTGTGGTGGCGGCTGACATCAGCCGTGGTTCCCCACCTGTAGCAGGAATGCCGCTGGCACCACACAAACCACTTCCAAGCGGGAGCCAGGCGGCCTCCCTCTTCCTATATGGATGCTAATTTAACTGCCCGGGAACCAGCCTACTCAAAGGCTACTACTACTAGTAGCTGTTTGCGGAGGCATCCAGCCCACGGGTGAGTGGAGGTGGAAGGGTGGGCAGGGGGCTGCTGCCCCCGTGGGACAGTATGTGCCGGGGGAGGATGGGGACAGCGGGGGTAGAGCCGATATTCGGTGTCGCCACCCGTGACACCTGTCCAACCCAGGCCTGAGCAGGGATACGTACAGCAGTGATTTCACAGTGCCTTTCGCTGACAGCTTAGAAAAGGATTGAGAGGCGAACAGTAAAATCCACGCTTCTCTGCGGCCCTGCTTGCTCCATACCCCCGTCTTTCCCTTGTCTTTAAGGAAGTTGTATATTTGCTGTGTAACCTAGAGGGGGAAAAAACCCAAACCTGTCTCCTTGGGATGGAAAAGCCTAAGCTACATGGATACTGTTGCTATAACACATCTTCATAAGTCTGCAGCTGGACTCTAAGTTCCCTATGAAAACAGAGCTTTGATGAGAAAATCTGGCTTTTTTGGAAGCTCTAGAATTATATCAGGAAACTTATAAAATATTAGAATTATACTAAGAATTACAGAATGTTAGAATTAACCCCAAAAAAAAGCACAGAGTGGCTTCACCGTTGCTAAATAATCTCCTAGGTTTCATAACTAAACCTTGCATCTCACAGTAAGTTTAGATTACCTATCAAGAACACATAGAACCTCTTAAACTGTGCCAGGGTGTTGTGCGTGACCTCAAATTCAGCTTCCAAGGAAAAGCAAATACGTGGGGAACTTATGCAAGAAGGCAAGCACCCACTTACTGAACATTTCCGAATCAAGGGCCCGGGAGAGAAGGAAAAAAAAGGCAGTAAAGAGGGGGGGGGAGCTGAGACAGAGCATGAAGAGTTAAAAATATTTGCCATGACACCAAGTATTTAGAAAAAGGAAAGACTTGTGAGAGCTCAAAAGTGTTGCATGTCTCACTTCTTTATATTTAGATTTCTTTACACTTCTGAGGATCTGGAAAACTTACTTATCAAAGCTAAGACTGCTTGAAAACATCCTCCCGGGAATACCAGCCTTTTGTGGGGTTCCTCGCCCTACCAAATCCCACCAGGTAAGACCCCGGGGAGCGTGGTGGGACAGTCTTTTAGGAACATCTCTGGGAGCGGGATGTTTGCCTTCTGAAACGTGCAAAAGGCAAAAGAGCCTCGCGGTTACGAGGCTGGGGGCCGGGAATTCCAGCCGCCGGCTGTGTGTGCCCCCCGGGTTGCTCAGCCTTGGTGCGCTGTATTTTCCACCTCCGCAAGAAGAGGGTTATAAATCTTTCAGAAGAACATTATGCATTTTCTTGTATTAGTACTCGTACTGCCTGCGACCCCTGAATGAGAGATGCTGTGCAAATGTGAAGGCAGAGACAGGTGGTTACGCCAAGCAGCAGGACAAATAGAGTGGAAAAGCTTTTAAAGGCTAATCCCAAATAGGCACACGTGCATGCATGCAGGAAAAGACCTCGGCTTGCTCGAGACATGGATGGAATTCCCGAGAGTTGGTGGGAATTAACAGAGTTACCCGTATGAGTACCACCGAGCAATGAAGACTGGAAACAGTTAAATGAGTCTGCCTGCTCCGTTCTGTGGCAGAAACATAAACTACATGCTCTCTGCATTCAAACGTCATCTTAAAAGATTTGGTGCATACACTGGGATACGTAGTTACAGAAAAATACTTCTAAAGTACAGGAATGTTAATTCACTGGTTAATCCTGCCCCAACATACCATTTTAAAAAAATTAACCTTCCCCCAGTACCAACTTCCTATTGAATATGTGATTGGCAAATGCTAATTTTATGACATTTTTAACTCTTGTAAACTACTACGAGTGCCTTGAACCGGGTGCAAATGTATGCAGTCTTTTTTTACAGTCTGACATAATTTTCCCTGATGCTTTGAGTTCCTCCAAGCAGCCACTTGACTACAAATTATTACACACTTGACTTTTCATATATAAAGGATAAATAGCTTGAGATATTTTGAAGCTTCATTCATAGTGTGAGCGGTGCACACACTGGATTAATATCAGTGGAAAACTGATCTTTGAAAAAATCCAATGTTGCCTTATCATAAATGTTCTCTTTCCTCTTTTTACTCTCTGAAAACAAAATAAGATAATAATATGTAAAACTGTGGTTATACCACTCTACTTGCGAGGTGTTTCAATATGTGTTTTTCGGTTGCAGTTCTTACTTTAGAAAGAGCTGCTGTGACTGACAGAGACTTCTGACGCATTATGATGAAACGAACTAATTGACTTTTAGGAGAAAAAGAGCAGAACAATTTATCCTAGCAATATATATCTTTTTCTGGGCAGAAAGGTCATGATGACAAAGTAACAAAATTGAAAAATGATACAACTTTCAAAGACATGAAAAAAACCCCATTGCTCTTCTCTTTGACAAGCTTGTGACAAAGATGAGACTAAAACAAACCTCCAGATGCTTGATATTAATAGGCAGTGATGAACGATGAGGTTCCTGCTCTCTCCTCACGTGCGAGGCTGTCCTGGGGAAAGCAACGCTACCCAAGTCGATACGCTGAATTCCATCTTCCACACAGTTAATACTCACTTGCTGGGTGCTTTGAAGTTAATGGAGTTATTCTGGAGTTAATTGGGTTTAACTCAGAGGAAAATTGGACCCACTAGAATGAGCGTTAACACAAAAGGCTTTGGAAGCAGGCCTGCATCGCTGGTCAGAGATCAACAGCGCAGAGGGAAAGGACCTCTTGGAAAGAAAGAAGGGCAGGACCCTGACGCAGAGGGAACTTGCCCACTCTGTCGAACGGATGGCCGTGCCACGCGCTACGAAGGGGAGGCACTCAGCACCGCTCCCCACCCGCTCCAAGCAGGTATCTTCTCGGTTCTTCATCGCAAAAGTGATGTGTTTGAGGTGGGGTGAGCAAAAGAGAACGGTCTGAGTGGTTGGCACAGGTCTGAGCAGATGTGGGATACTGGTGACAGAGATCAGAACTAGGTGGTCGTAAGTGATGCCTCAAATTTATACATGCAACCACGCTAAAAAAAATAAAAATAGATCCAGAAAATATATTTTATTGCATGTTGTTTAAAAAACTCTCTCCAAGTTAAAAGATGTCATCAATTCTAGCTTCTCATAATAACATTGGATCAGTTGGGCACAGTAATTTTTATGATCTCAAACCAAGAATGATGCCACCAGCTATACCCTAAATTCCTTCCATGGCCACTGTGTCCATTTGCATAGTAATTGCCTTTACAGTACAGCACACAAGCCCCTATAAAATGCCCCAAACAAAATTAATCCCTAAGACTTTTATAGCTTTCAAATGCACGCATATTAGCCAGCAAGGTTTTCTCTTTCCCATACTGACTCATTTCTTCAGTGAATGGTCACCATGTAACTAACCCACTGAGTTTCTCCATGATTATTGGCAGCTCTAAGAAAGATGCCTTGCACTAACAGTAAGACAGGTGCCGTGGAAATTGGGATACATTCGTGTCACTTTATACATTTGTGAAGAATTTAGCCTGTAATCACTGGAGATGGTGGTGGTAAACTTCCGTAGAGTGCAGAAGGACGTTGTCAGATGTAAAACCTGCTCAATGTTCTCCCCTGTTGAGCTGTTACTTCTTCTCTCCTGGACTGAAAGGAAAAAACGTGTGATTGATAATTTTTCACATACATCTCATTGACTTCATCTTAGATTCATCGCTAGCATTGCCAGCAGGGAATACATTTCCTCTTGGTACAAACCATGGACAAAGGCCCTAGTTTTGGTTGCCTGAGGCACACTGCATGCTCTTGCTTAGCAGACACTGCTGCTGGCTGCCAAAGCTCTTTCATCCAAACAAAGACGCACCGTGGTCATTCAGGCCGTGCTGACCATTCAGGTCATCCTGAAGTTACCTCTGAAGGTGGGAGAAGCACTTGCGCGTCCTTCTCTACAGTCTTGGGGTGTGAAATTACACAGGCAGCTTTCCTCTTCTCACCTGAGTATAACTGGTAGTGTGCCACAGCCGCAGACCAGGTCTAAGCACCTGCAGCGTGAAGGTCACACAGAACGGGCAGATATAAAACAAGGAGGGTTGAGTGGGCAAGCAAGGACTAAAAAGGCTTTTGTTCCTCCCAGCATCACCGTGTCAAAGGAGCAGCTCAGCGTCAGGTGGCCGTGGAGCTTCTGTCGGTGGGGTGCACAGCTGTCCTGAGACGTCACCTTCAGGTAAGGGTTTCAGTAAGGGGTTTTAGCTGTGGAATTGTCCTGGTTTCAGCTGGGATAGAGTTAATTTTCTTTCTAGTAGCTGGTACAGTGTTGAGTTTTGGATTTAGGATGAGAAGAACGTTGATGACACTCTGATGTTTTCAGTTGTTGCCAAGTGGCATTTAGACTAAGTCGAGGACTTTCCAGCTTCTGATGCCCAGCCAGCGAGCAGGCTGGCGGGGCACAAGGAGCTGGGAGGGGACACAGCTGGGGCAGCTGCCCCAGATTAGCCACAGGTGTATCCCAGACCGTGGGACATCACGGCCAGTATGGAAACTGGGGGGAGGGGGCTGGGGGGAATTGCTGCTCGGGCACTAACTGGGTATTGGTCGGTGAGTGATGAGCAACTGCCTTGTGCATCACTTGTTTTGTATATTCCAATTATTGTTGTTGTTGTAATTTTATTATTGTTATTATCATTATTATTTTCTTCCTTTCTGCCCTATCAAACTGTCTTTATCTCAAGATAAAGAGTTTTACCTTTTTTTTTTTTTTTTCTGATTCTCTCCCCCAGCCCATTGGGCTGGAGGAGAGTGAGCAAGCGGCTGTGTGATGCTCAGTTGCTGGTTGGGGTTAAACCAGGACAGGAATCATCATGGACTTCCTGTTGCTACTGGGCTTTCCAGTAGTCAGGATTGATAGAAAAATATTCTTCATCTGGGGATGGTGGGAGACCAAGTCCATGGCTTCCATATGCTGACTTGGTTCTGAGCATTGTTGACTTCCAGAGTGGACAGATGCAGTCCAGTCAACTTAGAAATAACCTCATCTCGGGAGAGGAAAATGTAAAATTCAGGCTGGTTCAAGAGACAGCAGCTGACCTGCAAAGAAAGGGAAAGTGTACAAATAAATCATCACGGTGCCTCCAGACTCTGACCTGACCTTCAGCACTCCCAATAGACTCATTCCACGCTATTTGCAAGATGACTTATTTCTAAAAAGCCATATGACCACATTTGCACAATAGGAATTCAGATCGGTGTAATGCATTATGCAGGCTCTGATACAAACCTGCACACAGATGCAAGGCAGGTCTTAAATGTGATGCAATTCCATTTTGGGTATGCATCCATGTAGACTGCTGCAGTGCGAACGTTAATATGCACCTATGCTACATACCTGCAGCTGAAAAGCTGTTTGAACAAATCTGGATCGCTAGTGCAAAGTCCTCCAACGTTGCTCAACATCATGAGAGGCAAGATCTCCCTGGGACTCCCTCCTTTGGGAGACTAGAAGGGCCACAGATACTGATGCCCTCTGGCTAAAACGCAGGACTCCTCTCTATCGTTGCTTTACCACTGTAATAACTTTTATAATAAAACTAGACGAATGATGTGCCTTCTCTTCCTGCCCGTGTTGAGCAAGAAGAGAACCAAAGATCAATATTAATTAGATTGTGTAGTAGACTCATTTAATTCTCTAAAATGCTCAGAATACTACAGAGAAGAGCACAATGGAAATGCCTCGGAAGATTAGATTAGATAGGTGTGATACCCAGCTGTCACTGGGATTAATAGAGTTTTTAAAATTGGGATGGTTAGAGAAATCTGAAATGAGTCCATGGCTTGCATTTGTGCTGAGCGATTATTCAAACAGCGACGGAGAGCTTTGCCAAAGTTTCCGATCTGTGACTCCTGTTTCCTGACTTCCCAGTGCTCATCTTTGCCGACTACAGCAACAAAAGCTTCAGGAGCTCGCAGGGCCGGGCAGCGCTCGCAGCTAACGTTAGACGGGCTGGGTAGGAGGATGGCCAGCTTTCAGGTGGGACTTTGAGGCTGGGGAGCTAGAGGGAGCCAACAGAGGAGGGAAAACGGGTTTATCTGTGGGGTGGTATTGACTATTTGTAGAGGTGTGTAGGGCGCCTCGTGGGAAAGTAAGCTGTTGCGATACTTCCAGTTGATCATAAACCATTTCCTCGACCCCGTGCTCGGATCACCTCCCCGGGTCACCTTCAGGGCAGCCCAGGCTTCTCTGGGACTCACGACAGCTCCAGGATGTCCTGGATTGTTGGTTGTCAAAGTGTAGGGGCTGGGCAACCAGCTGGAAACTGCCCAGCCCCGGCTTCACCGCTGCGGGGATGGATGTTGGCGCTCAAGTCGGAGAACAGCAGAGCACGGACCTAGAGCTGGAAAGCAGCACAAGAGCCCGTGGTACGAGTGTAGGCTCCGTCCTTACGTCCCCAGCAGTAAATCTATCAAGGTCTTGGAATATTTCCAGGCACGAGAACGCTTGTGCTACCAAAGTGCTGAAATGTTCGCTGGCACAGCTTTGGGCTATGCCAGCCAACACCTCCCAAGGTAGGTGCTTGGGTGTTAGCGTGGCCAGGAACCATTCAGAATACGCCGGCTGCACGCAGCTGCTTGGTTTTGGAGGTAAAGGCTATTTAATGCTATGGGCATGAGCTGCTCCGTAGTAGTTGAGACCAGTGCTAGAGAATGAGCCGGGCATCTTTAATTCAGCAGAGTTCAATTCATTAGCTCTAGTCCGCCAAGGAGCAAGAAAAATAACAGCAAAAAAGCTTTTGTTTAGCACTTGCTCTGGGTATGTTTTGTGAGAAGCTTTCTTGCTTCTCTAATGAATTAAAGTTATTTTGACTCCTTCTCCGTGGCTTAATTCCTGCTGAGTCACTTCAGGTATTTCAAATCCACCCTGTCCAATCTAACTGCCTTCTTAAAATCCTTTTCTTCTAAAACCTGTCCATCTTTTGGATCTCTTGGCTTTGATGATAATGTACTTATATTTTCTCCTTTATTTCTTCCCAATTTCGATACTCTTCCCGATCTTCCCACTTCACTGCTTTCTCACTCTTTCTAACCCTCCCCACCCTGAATTCCAGCTGTACCTGCAGACTGATCCATACGTACATTTGCTTTCGTTTCCTCTTATGCTCCTTGTTTTTCCCAACTTCTCATCATATTTTCTTCTAATTATTGTATTGCTTCCTGTGGCACATTCCCTGTCATTCCGCTTCACTCCTTTTATAATGCCACCTTTCCACCTTGTTCCATCATTTCTTTCTATGCTGTTACTTTCCTTCATTAATACAATCCTTTGACACTAGAGAAGTTCCTTCTCTTGCAAAACTATTCCTTTCATACAACAATGTTCTCATCCTTGTTTCTCTACGCGTTAACCCGGTCCAGCTGTAAACAGCAGTACTAAAGGAACATTAATGACATGGTGGTATAGCAAAGTTCAACCTATGGCCCTGCTGCGGTATCTGAACCCTCCGTGTTTAGGTAAGTCCAACACGTACTCTGGGTAATGCAGATCTGCCGGCGTCCTTTTGATTTGGCCGTCAGCCTCCCTGAATTCCCTTTGATTTCAGGGTGACACCATAGGGATGGACCTTTAGGTCTGTGCGCAGTCCCAGTGCAGCTCCAGGGAGAATGTGGGGTCCAGAAGGGACAGCTCATAGGAGCAGGACCTTCGGTCACAACTTTCTCAAGCTGTAAACATGAAGCTTCGTGTAAATGTATGAAATCTCGAGTAACTTCTAATCACAGCAGTATCAGGGCACATCAGGGCATATTTAATATAACATAGCTTTAGTGTCTTTTTTCCTTTTTCCGTGAAATACATTTGAAAGTAGTGCATGCTTCTCAAGGCTGGGGAATTCGGGACTATTTCCATTACAATAGCTTTTAGAGAAAGTTGTCAGGTCTGAGAAATAAAGCAAACCTGTCAAGTTTCCCTGGTCATTAGGAGCCAAATTGCTCCTGCCCACTTCATCCACAAAAGTTGGCTGATACAAAGTCTTGCGGCACTGGAAGATTGATATTCTCTTTAATTTATTCTGAATAAATACTGTCCACGCGGGACAGAGCCCATACAGTGCGAACAAAGAACACGCTACCTTTAAGGGGCCATGTCTGACTTGGAAGACATATGGCAATGCTTCCTGAAGTCAGAAATAAAATGTAATACTTGTAATATGACATGTAATACTTTCTGTACTCCACCAAATTACCAGGGAGACAGATTGTGCTTTTCTGACTATACTGACAAATGTCCCTTCTCATTATGGTTTTGCCCTTTTTCTATTACCATATCATTATTCTTTTTCTTTTGTCCTCCAGTGTGCAATTTACATGACTACGTTCTTCGGCAGTTCTAGAACGTTGTTTTATTTTCAGCATGGCTTAGAAACTGATCAGGTATTTATTATTCTTTCGATAATACGAAGTCATCAGTAAAAATACGTACCTCAAGGGGAGCCACCCACTGCATTTAGCCAAGCCACCCAGCCATTCCAAAGGTAACAGAATAGCATTTATAACCAGGAATAAACTGTGACGTTTCTTTCTAATGAGATTTCAGGGCTGACTCTTGTTGGCAGCCATTTTACATTTGTGATGCTAATAATGAGTGGGAACCTGATGTTAATAATTAGTAGCTGTTTTCCTTTATAATCTTTTTCTAATAATTTTAGCACAGAAGCACACTTCCCTCGGGTTCCTTATTGTTTCAAGCGGGGGCATTTGTGCCGCGGTAGCATAAATGCAGCCTTAGCCTAACCCAATAGCTGAACAAACAAACAGCCTCCTCGAGCTCGTGCCTAGAAAAAGAAAACAAGAAGGCCTACATCATACCACCTATGCGTATTTATTTTCATGAAGGAACGGAAAACTGTTCTTTTGAGATGGCAGCTTCCCCCACGCCTCCAGCCGGGTGGCTGACACTCCCGAAAAGCCCTCTGCATCTGCAGGGATGCATCCACCGCCCCTCTGCTGCCGGCTCGCACCTTCCCCATGGCAGCATCCCGCTTTCTTTCCCCCATGGCAGCATCGCATGGCAGTGAAGCTGCACCAGGAGCCTCGGCTGGGAGCAGGCATGGGATGCAGAAAGACAAGAGCCCATCGCATGCCAGGGATTCCTGTTCTTTTCAGCAACAAAATGAACCAGCCACTTGACTCCATATGGAAGGAAATGAGAAATGGATACAATTCGGTGCTGAGAGGAGATAGGATCAGAGGAAAGATAATTCCCCTCACTGCAGGAAAGGCTGGGAGAAATTCTTTGGCAGGCATCAATGCAGGAGGACTTGTCAGACGGTCGGCGTGGTCCCTCCTGATCTTCAAAATCTATTAAACCTTTGCACGTCCCCCAAACCTGGGGAAGGAGGAGGTCTCAGCAGGCAATTACTTGGGTCCACTGTTTAAGAGAGGCAGTGGGACTCCAATTGTGTATGGAGCGGTTTCTTCTTTTATTTTAAATGAAGAAACCTAATTAAAGTGATAGGAATTTCCTGGGGAAATTCTCAGCCTGTTCATTTTTTAAGAGCCTTTGTGTTATGAAAGGTGTTTGAAGTCCTTGAATTTTTACCCTTTAGCCACCTTTAATCTAATTTCTAATCTCTTAATAGCCTTAATTGAGTTCTGAGTACTTTAAATTATTAAACATCTTTGGGGGATTATGATTTCTATTTCTGATTATACAAAAACAATATCAATTGCACCTCCCTCCCCCCCATATTTATGTCAAATTAAACCATCAGGGATGTAAGGCATATACTTTAAGGGCAAGATATTTACTTTTGAAATACTGTTTTAAAAGCCTTGTGCTCTCAGGCAGGTTGAAAGAGATGACTGGTGAGAAACGAGGCAACAGTGAGACGTAGGCCCTAAATTAATGGAGCGTCATTGTCTTGTTGGCCTCTTCGCCATGTGGGTAGAGGCTGCCCACGGAGGCGGTGCCAGGGACAAGCGCTTGGTAGGGTGTGCCCCTCGGAACCGGCTTGGGTCTCCAACTCCATCCAAGCCCCTTTGCTCCTCTAAGCTGTCCTGATCCGCCCTGCGGATCCTTCCCCTCGGAAGACGCCCTCCCTGGCGGGGCAGCAATCCTTGCACCGATGAGGCATCTGCCCAGACGCCACTCTGAAGGGAGTTTTTCCCTTTTACTCCAGGGAACGGAGCCCTGCCAGGCAAGGAAGGCACCCAGTGTCTTTATTCAAGGAGAGCCGCAACTCGCTTTCCGTGTTGTCCCGAGCTGTGGAATAAAATACTCTCTAGTAACAGGGATACAGCATCGGAAGCAGCTATTTGTAGCATGAGCTAATACTGACAGAAGAGCTCGATTCTTATAAAATTAAGCCTCCCTTGTAAAAACCAGGAATTTATTTCATATCAAAACACAAGCAAAAAAAAAAAAAAAACAAACAAACCCAAAATACTTGAAGAATGCATTAGCTTTTTTTGCTTTATTTGTTTCTTGTGGGTTTTAATCCAACTGGGTTTATTATTAACTTCAGCTTTAGTTACTGTTAGTTTACCTGCACTTGTTTTCATCTTCCTTCCTCTCAAAGAATCTGCTTTAATATCCAGCACCAGAAACACCACCACCTGTTGAGAAACTCCTTTCCCTAACTGCAGGGCAAGGTTTCAACTTGTCACTGCTGAGCATCTTGTTATGTTTTCTAGCGAACCCAGCAGAAAGTCCGTGAAGTTTCTGGGGAACCCACAGTTATGCTTGTGCCCATCCCTGGTACCCAGTCTAGAGTCTGGCTTCATGTGCCTAAAACAAATGCCCACTCAAATGTACCAGTGACAGAAATTTGATCTAATTCTGCCATTATTCAGGCCGAGCAGTGCTCTCCTTTGGGAGTCGTCCTGTTGATTAAATAGGCACAAAAAGCGTATTATTAGACGTACTTGAACTATTTACTGGTATTCTTTACAACTGGTACAGCTGTAGCAGCGACGACTGCCAGTCGAACTCTAGGGAGTTTTGGTTTTGACAAAGCACCGTGACAGAAAGGCAACGTCTTCTGCCAGCTTGCAGGCTGAGGAGCTGATCCAGGAGGGGTGTGTGCCCAGACTTACCTGCTGGGGCTGTCCATCCGTGTCCGTGGATGTTCAGAGAATGGATATTTAAGCAGATATATAGTCTATACTCCTGGGTTCAGGCTTGTACTTCAGTCGTGAACTCATTCCTGTTCTTTTTATTTTTCTTTCAATGTTGAATTTTACCGCGTACTTACTTTTACATTTACTGCCTACTAAATTTGAGACTTGCCTAACAAGGACATGTATATTTAGATGTATTTTTTTAAACACTGTAATTTTTAATGCACTATATGGACCAGTGTAATTATAAAAGATGAGTTGGGACATAATTCTGCAGTTCAGCATCTCAGCGGAAGCCTGTCCCCTATGCTTTACATAAAAGGCCTGACTCATGCGGGTGTGGCGGCAAGGTGAGGGCCACTAAACTGAAAGATGAAAACAGCCAAAAGAGTTTGGTTAAGGCATTTTGGCTGAGACACTTTAACTAAAGAAGGTCAGCGTGAAAAGTCATTCAGCCCTCCTTTGGACTGCTTACCCTAGAAAGAGAGAACAATAATAAAATCGGGCAGCAATAAATTTAGAGCAAATTAAAAAAAAAATGCTTTTATGTAGCACATGTCCTGACTATAGAATCCATTGATGTGATAGGTCATGAAGTTAAATACCGTGGCTGGGTAATTTTATCATCACCCATAATGAGCCAAATCCTGCCCACCGCAGCCAAGCCAACGCTCTTCGGCGAGACTAAACCAAGAACCGAGTAAAGAAGCCAGTGGGATTTCCCCCCGTATTTACTGAGGCGGCTATGCTCTGTGAGAAGAACAATGAAGGTAATGAGATCCCACGCTCAACGCATCATCTCTTTACTGAGGGGGGGGGGGGGTCAGCTCCCTTTTACCGTTGCGTAATTCGCCAGAGCCACTATAAGGGAGCTTTAAGAGCGGTAGATACTGACCACTGGGACAGTACTGGGTCAGAGTCGCGTTACTGAAAAGCTCGCTCGAGCTACAAATTACCCCGGCAAGCTATAGGGATCCCAGGGCGTGCCATAATTACGAACTACAGGACTTCACACGTAGGTACTGAGGGCTTACTGCCCCTCTCCTCGCCCAC
Organism: Elanus axillaris; assembly: GCA_026212715.1. Classification (NCBI taxonomy): domain Eukaryota; kingdom Metazoa; phylum Chordata; class Aves; order Accipitriformes; family Accipitridae; genus Elanus; species Elanus axillaris. The sequence goes on along the minus strand of JANZLQ010000061.1, from coordinate 18,496,703 downwards.
GAAGAACTTTTTAGCAAACGATGAGAATTACGCAAAGGGTGTTATAAATTATATGCCAGGCTTCAGTCTGATCTTGGGTATTTACTTCTAAACCTTTCAAACTACTGGTTTCTAATTAAAATCATGACACGCTCTTTCAGCCGCAGTAACCCCGCACGTAAGGATCCTGCGTACCTTTCAAGCCTTTCGTAAGGAAATAAAGCCAGCCTTAATTTGCAGAAGCGAGTAGTTTATTGCTCCGGTGGCTGTAGGTAGCGCAACCTCTTTCGGAGCAGGCCGCCTCGTCGGCGCGCTGGCAGGAGCGTGACACCGCAGACACACCTCTGGAGCCAAACCGGAGGGAAGTCACGGTGCGAACGCCCCAGTTTTTGGTAAAAAAAAAAAAAAAATCAGATTCTTCTGGAGGACAAGCATGGCTTTTAAAGTGAGGGTCAAGCCTCAGCAGCGCTGCCGGGGAGACTCTTCAGGGCCCCCAAGGAGAGGTGTCACCCACCCAGCGAGAGCCATTCCGGCCCACGCTGCGGGGCTGGCTGCCCACGCCACGCGAGGGGATATGCCTTCGCCGCCGCCGCTCCCAGGCTGAGGGAATCCCTCTTTTTTTTTTTTTTTTTTCCTGGCGTTAGGGACACGGCCTGTCAGCGGCGGGAACATCGCCTCGGCCGGCGGCCTCCGCCTCGGCGGGGCCAAGGCAAGGGCGGGCGAGGCTGGCCAACGCTCCGGCGGGGAAAGACCCTCCAGGGGCTCGGGGGGGGCACACGGGGACCCCCAGCTCCCGGGAAGGGCCCCCGCAGCGCCCGCGGACCCGCTCCGGGGGGACTCCTGCGGCGGG
>JANZLQ010000061.1:18466085-18494305 GCA_026212715.1 Elanus axillaris | reverse complement strand
GGGGGGGCTGCCTCAGCCGTGCCCCCCGAGTAAAGTCTGCGGAGAACGAAACCGTGGACTTCCCGGGAATGGTTTCCCGTTATTCTGCGCGCACCGGCAGGGCTTCCACGCTGTAGTGTTATTATTTTTGTTTTTTTTTTTTTTTAAAAAAAAGGGCTTTTTGTGGTGTGGTTTGGGTTTTTTTTTCTTTTTTTTTGTTATTACCTTTAAGTGAGGCTGCAGCTGTGTTTGGAATAAATCACCATCTAGTATTATATATCTTTTTTTGTGAAGATAGGATGACCGGATGGGTACAACTTTTGAACAACTGCTACATTGTGGGAGTTCTTTATAACATGCTGTGTGCTACCGATGTGACAGTTTCATCATCCTTAAAATTTCAGGCATAGAGCATATGTTTTCAGTTATTCGATCCTGACATTTATAGCTGTCGAGTTATAATTATATTCAGTAACATCCGTAGTTTTGCTGTTCCTGAAGCATTCTCAGTCCGTAGAATAACAACAACAAAAGAATGATGTGATACTCTGTATCCGAAGAAATTGGTAAATATTAATAAAAAACTTGAAGGAGCTACAGATGATCAGTATTAAAAGCAAAGCCTTTTCAACTTCAGAATATTTTGGTGCAGCTATTTAGCTTCCAGCATTTTTACTTATGGGGAAAAAAAAAAAAAAAGGTTGTGTAAGAGTTTTTTCAAATCAACGCCTGAGATACCTCCCCCATATTTTGAGAATGCAGAAGAAATAATGAATTTGCAGATAGTGCGGTTTTAGAACTTCAAAAAATTAATGCATCCAGTACTTTTCATGAATGACAGGTGAGGTACATTGCATAATCTGCTTTTGTATCGCATCAATGTAAAATCAGCTATTTAAAAACAACAGGCTGACTAAATGATAAGGTTAAAAATTGTGAGGCTAGATCAAGGCTTGCGGTTAGAAACCTGTGACTAACACGCAGAGCTGTAGATCTGTTTTAAAAAATGATTATGTGAACTTCAGGAAAAAAGCAGTCATTGCATTCGAGCCCACTTTTTGGATTTTGAAGCTTGCTTTTTATTGTTTATCCTGTTTATTTTGGTGCCAACGCTCGACTGTTTCTCTGGAGTACTTTCATTTTTACTGGGCAAACACAGAAACGTTGCTTCAAGCTTTCATTTCTTCATTTTGTATTCTGAATTGCAGATGAACCTTCATTTAGAGTGAGGTGCAAAGAGAGAAGGCACCTGCCTCTGACTAGCACAGTTAGAGGAAAACCACCTAGATTAGATGGCCGCTCTAGTTGCAGAAGTTGAGGCTGGAAATGAGTGTGACCAGCAGCCGTGGGCAGGTCTGGTCCTGTCTGGTGGATCACGCACCTTGCCGAGTTTGGAGGAGGGACGGTAGCGGATCGGGGCGAGCCGTCTTGGCTGCAACAACTTCGTTTTCCTCACTTAGCATTTGTAGTGGCTCAAACGTTGTTCCTGAAATCCGGGTGACAAAGTGTTCTGCTGCTGCTTTAAACGCATTGCCTCCATCAAATTACGTTTCTGAAAGTCTCAGAAATCGCTTATTTGTGTTTTAAGAGGTACCCAAGACAGCTCAATGAGGAAAACGTGTCGTGAGAACTTTGGGGTGAGTGCGTTAGTGGTCATTGCACTAGCGGCAGCCAAGCCTGGTTTGCATAAATGACGCAAAACTTCAACGTGCGAGAATATTGTGCTGATTTAGGGGGGTTATTTTACAGAATTATAAATGTCGAAGTCGGTTTTAACCTCTTCCTTGAAGTAAGTGCCCTGCTATGTAATGTGCCTGCTCAGAGCACCTCTGTAAAGAGCATTCTTCAAAATAGATTTCAATGTTCAAAGCAAAATCTTCCCTGAAGAAGGAAAATCCTACTGTTTAACATTGTTTACAGTTATCTGAAAGTGAGGGGAAATGAAACACTTTAGATTTTATTGCTCTCAGTCTTTTTGTGATGGTCTTGCCGGTATGACCTGAGCGTTTGCAATAAAAGGCCCCGTCTGGAATTCTTTACTTAGGCAAAAGAGCCGTTCCCTCAGCGGCGTTTGGTTCAGGGCAGTGATAAAGCATTAGGCCTTATATTAAAAGATGTGAGAAATGAAGACAGGGAAAGTATTCCCGCTGAAAAGTGTCAGATGAAAGTGCTGAGCTCTGGGCTGGATGGCTGCACAGGGAGCAGGCTCAGGCCCGTGGGTATTCGTGGAATAAATACGGTCTCGCCGATGTCTTCTCATTTTTTAATGCCTCGATATACACGGTTGCTCTATGGATCCTTTAACAGCCGACGGACTCTGACGCTGGCTGTGCCTGGAAGTGGTTACGTAAATAAGCGACTGCCTAAATGCTGACCCATGAAAACGTGTGCGATGAGAAGTTGCGGACCGAAGCGCAGGGTAAAACTTTGCAAATGAAAAGGACAAAAGGAGCGGAGCCTGTGTCAGCATTTGAGTTTTTGTATGGTTTAGAATGAACCCACCGACAGAAGATTAACTGTCACAGAGCTGGAAAAAGAGCAGATGGATTAGCTCATCTCTCCCACAGGATGGCATATTGTATGTGGAGGATAGAACGAATATTTAGATCGATCCAAACTGTGTATTAATTTGCTTTTCGTATAGTTGGTACTAATTTTAAAGGCCCTGCATGGATCAGTGAGCTGAAACTGTGTCAATCACCTCCTCTGCCTCCCCTTCGGAGGACATGTGTGGATTCCACTGCCGCGCTGCCAGCCTTTAACACGTTGCATAGGCGAGCGCCGTCGAACGTCACGGCTTTCACTGACTCTGGAAGGGAACATGTCAGAAGTGCTTTAGATTTCTGAGGTGCTGAGAAAACTCAAAGACAGGCAATTACTTTCCGAGCATCAGGATGTTTTTAACCGAGTCTTGTAGTTTAACTTCTTTTGTCCGAGGTTATTTATAATGGCTGTAGTTTGGTAAGGACTTGCTGCTTTTAACAATGTTCTAGTTTTCATTCAGTACCGATCTCTCAATGACAGAATCTGCTCAAAAAGGCAATCCACCTGGAAAAATCGATATCACTTTATCTAACAAAGCTTAAATATTTATTTTTTTGTTTGCTGAATGACAGCTCACAGAGCTTATACTAAGCTCACACAGCTTAAACTGTTGTAATGGTAGTCATACTCAAGAAGCTGACATCTGAGGCGTGGAGTTGCTCTAAGGGCTTCTAAAGCTAAGGATTGGGGGCTTCTTACCGCTATAAAGTCCACCCTACGAGCGTTTAGAAGGATGTAAATATTTAGAAGGACTGGGGGAGGAGAAGGCGAAGCACGAACGTGCTAGCAAAGCAAAAGCAGAGTGCGAAAGTTCCCCGTTGGGATAATTGAATATTACATGGATTTAGGAACCGAGTTTCTGTCTGCTCTTCACGTACAGAAGTTCCTGTCCATTTTCAGTCACACGTGTGCTTGCACAGAGTCGTCAGGGGCTGCCGACAACCGTGCTCCGCTTGGCCTGACGGGAATTGCGTGTTACTCGTCAAGAAAATGCAAGAGTTTGCGGGAATGTTCTGAAACGAAAGGCTCTTCTAATACTTAATGATTTTAGAAAAACGGTGCCGTGGGGATCCCCTCGCTCCTGTGCCTGCACGTGCGGAGCCCTCGGACTTCTGTGGTGACACCCAGGTCCTGCTGCCGTTCCTGAGCCCTTGGGTAGCGGCAGGGGAGCTCATCAGCGAAGGCACTGAGTTAAAGGTGCTTCCTTACGCCACTTCCCTTCGTGCTGCGCTCGGGAGGGCCCTCGAGAGATGTCACTATTAGAAATAATACGGAAAAGGCTGAGTTGTCTCAGGGAAACAAAAGCTGGATACTTAAGAGTATGAAAAATGCTTGGCTTCTCAAACTTTAGTTCCTTGTGAAGCTAGACTAGCGTAGATGACTGATGAGCTGCAGAACAGTCATCGACTGGAATAGTCATTGCTGAGTGCCGTATGTGGAATAGATCAGGTGTTTTACAATTTGTCAGCATTAACTTTTTTTTTTGGGTCAGCGTTAAAACTTTTTTTTTTTTTTTCCTCCCAAGAAAAGCAAACTGAAGTTTTGCAGTATCGGAGGGTACATGTAGTGCTGCATTAGTTGAAGTGATGCTATTAAATGGAGTTACGACTTTTACTGTAATGCCTAGCAAGAAAAGCTGTGGAAAAGCTGTAGAAAAATATGAAATAGTGCCACAGTTGCAGCTTAATTTCTGTGAACTGCTGAACTTTTACATTTATAGTTACTCCATTTGTAAGAAAGCACTAAGAATTCCAGTAAGGCAAGTTGAGGGGCTTTTTGTAGAGGGGAGTTTGTACGAAGACAGATAGTCAAGAGTCAAACTGTGCTTTTCCAAACTTTAGTTTTAAGGACTCTGGCTTTAAAGCTGTAGGGAAAGGCAGCACTGGAAGATCTCTCTCTCTTTGGCTTGTTTATTCTTCCTGTGGATCTCTCGCTTTTAGCTTGCCCTTCTGACACCGGGAGTTTCATCAGTATCAATGGCCACCACATCAGTCACAGTGAGGGCTTTTAGAGCATCTTGGTTTGTGATTAGAAAACCTCTCCTGCCATTGTTTTATCAGCAGAAAATGAAACTGCAGTTGCAACTGGGATGTGTCAAAAGCCTAACAGCCCTGGTGTTGCCATAGCAAAGGCAATGTTACATAAGCAGCCACTCTGCAAATAGTTCATGCAGCCAAATTTTAAGTATAACTTGAGAATTCATTTCTAAATTAATGATCTTTTCGGGAGGGAGCTTTCCTGGATGAGGTGGTTTCGCTTGCTACCGAAACGAATGTGCTAGTTGTGAAGCTCTTTTAACGCTGCCCGTTTACACCTTTATTTTGTTTGAACATATTGTTCTGTTTCCGAAACATCTGTTAGTTTAAATATGGCCTCACAATATGTTTTTTCAAGTGGTTTTTTTTGCAACAGTGCAGTGAAGCTCTATATTCTGATCTTACTCCGATTTATTTGCACACTGCAGTACTGAACCAAGAAATTTACACATGCCTTTTCTGGTTCATGGGTGTCAAGAATTTTTGCAAGGCAGTGATATAAACCAGATCGCTTTTCAGATGAGAGTTTTGAAATAGATATACAGACGTATTTTTAGAATCTTTGCAAGTAGTTGTCTTTCAGTGCTCAGGCAATAATAAAACAGGCAGTTTTATCTCCTAAACCCAAACTGGCAAATGGTCCAGCGTTTCTGTCTGATCCTCAGACCTGTAGATAACCATTTAATCTCAGTAGAGTTACTGTAGCATTTGACTGTAGTGTATTTCTCAGAGTCCAGTGGTAATATTTGTTACTGATTTCCAGAGGAACAAGGAAAAGCTGTTTCCTGAGAGAATTCTTCGTATATAGGCTTGCATTCAAAGGTATGCAACCAGGAGAAAGAGAAAGCTCGTTCCTCAGGCTTCCTTGTTATGGAGATGATGCTGGTTTGTTGGGGTTTGTGTTCTTTTTTGTTTGTTTTTTTTTTTTTTTCTCCCCAAGAAGTTACCATTGCCTCATTAAAGCATAGGATAACTCTGTCAATGATCACCTGTAGCAAGCGCTTGCCTTTAGCAGGATAACTTAGCCTTACATTTCTAGATCCAAATAAAACAAAACTTTGCTGGTATCGTGCTTACTGCTTAAATAATTTACTTAATGAAAGCTTTAAACCTTCAGTGTAGAAGGTGAATAGTTATCAAGACAAGTGCTGTAAGATAAGGGTTCCCAAATACCTTACTAAAAAAAATTCCAATTCTGGAAGGGCTGTGTCATGAAACTATGAAAGGCCACATTTTCTTCATTAGTCTCTCCCAGCTTTTCAAATGCATCCACTTTTCCAAAAAGGTGAAGTTAGGGAGCTGGAGGTGAGTTGTAGTTTTCAAGAAGAAAAATTTTGGCGGCCCAATATTAGGCCCATGTTAGAGTCAAAATGCAGAGGAAAGCAACTGCCGCGTGAACCTACGTGCAGCACTCTGCGGGGAGTTTAATTTCTTCTTGTGGGACGGTTGGACCTCGCAGGACATTTGCTCTTACATTTAAAGCAGCTGACTGTCCAAGCATCTGTGGCTCCTCGTAATGCTCCTTTCCCGCAGCTGAAGGGCGAGGGGCTGGAAGACACAGGTCCGTTGGTCTGCTGCGCCCAAGATCTGGAACGCTACAGGAGCATCCCCTCATGCGCACGTTTTGCCCTCACCCTCTCTGGGGGTTAGCAGATGGCTGGTAGATGAAATGAATTTTTCCTTGAGGTTTTCAGTGCAAGCATTTCTCTTGCGCAAAGGGAATTCAGTAGATCGAGTCATTTTAAAGCGCTGGAGGCTTGAAAATCTAGCCCTTTTTGTTCTGCTTAGCTGCCAAATAATATTATCTTTGAGAAAATAGCTGTGAGTGTGATCTTGTAGGGTGCTTGGCCGTTTGTCCTTTCCAGGTCAGCCTTTAAGTAGAAGTTTAGGGCGCTTGGTACCTCAGATGAAGTGCCTAGAACAGTAATTTCAAAGTGTTTGGCCTTACATGATTAACATCTGCTATAGTACCATATGGTGGGAATTTCCAAGTAAACTGTTAATTAATATATGAGTGTACCAGAGTAAGCCGTAATTAAACTATATTCAGCTGAAGTGTATTATTTTAATATAGTGGGATGCAAAGTGCTGTACTTTTGTATTATGCCTTTTCTGTTGTGTGAAGAAGAGGGTAAAAAATGGATGAGAAATAATTGAGCCTTTAAATTAAAGGTTCAAGTAGCTTTTTCTAATAAGTGGTTGAAGACTTGCATCAGCATCAAACATCCATTGATTTAGGTGGAACAGGGTCTTTGGTAATGCTGAATTTTGGACGGTGAATGCTGTGGAGACTCCTCTGCTAGGCTCTTACTGGTGCCCGCTGTGGGTGGTCGGTGGATGTCCAGCGAGTAGATAAGCCATTGTCACGTAACGTCAGATATCGCTGATGGGGCCGTGCCTGCGCCGCTTGGTCCAGCACCACCGACGGAACGAAATCTTCTGAGCTAGCTGGCCACAATGGTGTGGAGGAGTGTTGGGGTGGGAGCTAAGGATGTGCATGAGCGGGGGTAACGCCGGGACCTCCTCCTTGGCCCTCTTGTATTTGGAAGGGTGAACATGCCCACGGCTCGTGCCGAGCAGCTGGCTGCCTCACCTCTGGAGGGCTCTTGCCTCCCACAGGGATGATTGTCGGCCGTATAGAAGTTTATAATATTACTGCTTTTTGTTAAAGTATAGAATTTATTTTTGATTTGGCCAAATCCACCAGTTGCCAATAGCTACAGCTATAAATGACCTATTTTAAAATAGCTTCTTCTTCCCCGGCCTCCCTTCCTTCTGTCTTTCCTTTCTCTCCTGATAATCTTCACATCAATAAGGAGGTGAAGAAAACCTTCCTCTGCCTACTGAGGCCAGGTAAATACAGGTGGGACATGCCAGTGTTGTCTGAGAATTCACGAGGTGGCATTCTTTCCTCCGAGTCAACACTGAAACTCTTCATGGGAACGACAAGAGACCTTAGTGTTCCTAGTGAGATGTCAACCTGAGATCTTGACCAGGTGTGGTTACTGAAGGATCGCTGGCATTCTTCATAACAGTGGGAGAGTTAACTCTAGCACCCCGATTAAATTCCGTGTTAATAATTAAAATATTTGTAACTGGATTCCCCCTCATTGATATCCATTACTGACAGGTGCCTGCCTTGCTTTCTTTGCTTGCTTTGTAGTTTTGTTGGTTGCTTTCACACAGTTGATGTTTTGATTTGCAAGGTGCAGTGCCCTTCTCGTCCTTGTTTTGTTTCAGATTTTCAAGAAATATTGGTGGAGGGACCTGTTGAATGCAAAGTAGAAGTTGCTTTCTGGAAAAATAGCTTACGTTGTGTACAGTCAACCACTGTGAATCTACACTTGTCCCTCTTTGTGTACACCTTTTAAATACCAAACAAATAACAAAGTTCTTCCTTATTAGTCTGATGGAAGTGTGACTGATTAAAGCGTGACTGAAGTATGGGGTGAAATATCCCAAAAGTACCTTCTTGACTGTTTGGCATTGGTTGACTTCTGGCTGGCTTATTCCTTCGTTGTCATGGGTAGAACTGTGTGCCCTTCATCTCCATTTCTCTTCAGAGGTCAAGCATGGCTCTTTTTGCTAGGCTTTAATTTATTACAGCTAATATGAAAAGAAATACAAATCTGTTAGTGTGTTTTTATTTTTGTAGTCTGCTTCTACTCGTTTCTAAAACTTTCTGTAAGTGGACGGTGATGAAGTAGTCATTAGTGCCTTTCAGAGGTGTTTATTGTCCTTTTCAAATATTGCAGTCTTCAAATATTTTCAGATAAAATTAACTGCGTGTTAGTTTAACCTAGAGCGTGGAGGCTTATTCCTTCTTAAATTTCTCTTTATGTCACTTAGTATAGTCTTGAGTGTTGTGCCCCACAAGTCCTCCTGAAAAGATCTGTGATCGGTAATTTCGCTGTTGGGTACCGGACTTAAAAATCAGATGTAGCTTTCGTTACTTCAGCCATTATTTCATTGTATGTTGTAAACCATATGGATCTTAGCCGTTTAATGCAGTCTGTGGTCAAAAGCCTATTTCTGGAGCCCTGATAACTGAGTCCAAGAGCACAGTGCGGTGTGAATAATTTGTCATGCTCTGTGTGTGGATTTGAGAGAGAGAGGTTCAGCCTGGAAGCCTAATCATTGCACATAAGAAATTTCCATATAAGTGTCAATCTGAATGTTTAAAGGAAGGAGGACAGTTTATCATTAAAAAAAATAAGAAAGTTAGGTATATGATAGGACTCCCTGAGAGCAAATAAACTCCTTTTTTTTTTTTTTTTTTTTAAAAGGACTGGATATTTCATAGCCTTCAAAGGATTGTTTTAAATGTCTGCTTTAGCAAATGACATTACTGGCATAACATTTGAATGCCTGCATGAGTTATGATGAAGGTACCCTTAGCAACTACAGAAAGTAAAACGGTGCATACGCAGTCATGAAGCTTCTGTGTTCCTAAGATTAGCATGTTTCACTGTGTCGTTTGGTTTGGGTTTTTTTTCCCTTTCTTTTAAATAAAGGATTCGGTGTTCCTGGTAAGTACCTTGGCTTGAACTAAGACAGCTCAAGAGTCGTGGCAAAGCTGATGAATGAGCGCTAGCCATCTCCCTGATGGAGGTGTCAGTACTTGAAAACGGTCTTACCAGCCTACCAACCCAAGGTCTCGGGAAGAGCGACGCACTTGGTGCGAGACAAAAAAATGACTTTTCTATGAAAATATACCCCATGTACTATGTAGGATTCGCTAGATGAACGAAAGATGAAATTTGTTGCGGAAGGCTAAAGGTAATTTTTCAGTTACTAGGAGTTTACAACGTCAGTTTACAAGGAGCAACCTGATTCTTTGCTTGTGCTGTCTTGGTCGATAAAACCCTTTTCTGTAACTCTTTTGGACATCATCGACTTTTTCTCTTCCATCCTAACCGCTGTCCCTCAGCTCACTGTAAGCCACACTGAAGTATTCAATGATGAACTGGAGGTAACTAACGCTAATGAGAGATGAATGAGTAAACCCGAAGAGACTGGACAGTTAGTGAGTGCCTCTGGTGGTGTTACCAGATCGCAGGGTTTTATTCCTTTCTGAAGCAGGGTGCGGTGCTGTGCTGGATGGAGGTGGCTGCCTGGGTGTCGGAACGCCGGGGGTTGTGGGACGGCGGCTTGAGGCTGCAGGGTACCGCGTCCTGCGTGTTCTTCGCCTCCCCAGAGCTGCGCAAATTCCTGCTTGGAGGAGCAAGTGCTCCGTGTAATAGAATAACTGAAAATGTAACTTTGATATGCGACGTGTTCCTTCAAAAAAACCCAAACGTTAACCAAAGATTTGTTTCCTGGTTGAAAAGAAGGTAGAGCTGAATAGCACCTTTGCTGCCCAGTCCCTTATAAAAATATAATTAAAAGACCCTTACTTGAGAGAATGTTTGTTTTTCGGTTGATAATGTATTGCAGGCTGTGTTGAGAATCCAAAGGAAAAATGAACGTGTTCATAACCCTTCAATTGCATATGTATGAAATTAATTCAACTAGCCGGCAGAATTAAATAACATCTAGGAATTGTAATACCGTCTTGTCACTTCAGTAGATTTCCTCACTTTGTTCAGTAATGCGGTCTGTTTCTTACAAGGTAATTGACTTGTATTTATCCTAAGAATTAAAACTGTAAATCTTAAGCCTGTACCCTCTTGTTTAGTGCTCTCAAATACTGTAAGGCATTTCCTGCAGAATACTGTTTTGGTAAATCTTACTAAACCAACATTCACCTCCAGAAAGAATTAAAATGAGACCTCTGAAGGAAAAGATTGATGTGTGTTGGGATTTAGTTTCAATCGATGATAAAATTGTTTCTAAAATTACAAAGGTATCTAATTTACCTTTCTTTTGACAGAACCTTTGAAAGCGTTACGGCAGCTTACAAAGTTGTAGCGCAAAGTTTTTGAGTTCAAAGCATCCCAGTAATGTCAAATGTTATGACTGTACTCCCTAGAAAGAAAATGGCTTCCAGATTACAGAAATTAAAAACCGAGCAAATGGCTAGAAATAGCTTTTTAGTGGCATGATTAGGTATTTAAATCTCAAGAGGTCATTTGTTTTTGTTTACTGCTTACTGTTTTCTGTCACAGTGCAACAGCACAAAATGACAAATCGTAAACAGTTTAATGGTAAAAATCAGCCATCGGTGTTGAGAAAAATAAATCTGTGTAGCTCCTCTGGAAGAACGCACCCTTCTTGCATGTAATCAAGCACCATAAGAACAATTGACTTGAGTGAACTTTTGATGAGTTCTTAAATGTGCTCTCTTTAAAGTTATTATCATATGACAGATGGGGAGTAAACGACCCAGGAGTTCAGAGGGGTCGGATAAGGCCAGCTATAAGGAGTCGTCTGCCTGTTGTTTTTTTCTTTAACCTTTTTTTCCCCCTTCCCTTAATGACTTCTTGCTGCGGCATATGTGACTTTATTTAAGTTTGCTCTGTGTGCTCTAATCCAATTGCTCTGTTTAGTCAGATGAACATTTTTTTGTTTTGAATTTTAGCTTTTGTTTTTAGCATTAAATGTGCATATTTAATTAGGATATGTTATTAAAGATTAGATTCTCACAATGGGATATGTGCCAGCTCTTGAAATGAAGTCATGGTTGTCAGGAGATAGTAAATAATAAGCTTAGTAAGGTTTAAAAGATGTGTCTTGCAAAACATTAGCCCCTGTAATGAGTGCAAAGTGGCAACAGCACATAAATATCAATTATTTTTCTCCAGTGGATCCGTCTGAATATGAGTTTTCTTAATTTGAATTAAATTTTCTTTTGCCAGTTTAATGAAACAAACAAGAAGGGATGTTTGTCTTTTGAGAAACCACAGTTTCCCATCCCAGAACAATGACTTGTTTTGAACCGAGGGGGAACAATCTGACATTCATACACTGTCTTGTAATCTCTGTTCCCAAAGCCACGTTGAAAATAAGAAACTGCTGTCCAGCGAATCCCCAGTTAGCTGCAAGGGGCAAGCTTGGGTTCCCAGCTGTGCTTTCAGGGCTATCTGTATTTTGTTCTTCATTTTATCCAGAATCTCGTAATACTCCTGGGAACAAGGGCTTGCCGCGTAAGGTTCCCTGTGCTTTGCTGGGGGCGGGGGGTGTGTGTGTGTGTGCACACGTGTGTGTGCGCGCCCAGGGTGCCACTGGCAAGAACAGGATTTGGAAACAAGGATGGGTCTGTCTCCATCCTAATTTGATTAGACAAAACTGTCTGCAATCACGCCCTGAAAGATTAAGAGCGGCTTTCGATGACTCTGGTTTTAAATTCAGGGATCTAATTTCTGTCTGTAAGTGCATGAGTCTCTTGGTGGGCCTGGGCAGAGTTAATTCCTCTGCTAATAACCTGTGCAGTGGGTTTTTCATCGACGTTTCTGATGTGTCCCCTGGCCCCTGTGGGAGAAGCAGGAGCTGGCGTAGCCCTTCTTCGGGGAGCACCTCTAGCTGAAAGCAAGGGGGAAGCGGGAACAGTATGTTGGGATACAAACGTGTGATGGGGAAAGCAGAGTAATTTAAGTGGAGAGGAGAAAAAAGGCATGATACGCATGCACACATATTCTCGGTCACCTCTGTTTTCCATTAAATTCTTTTTCCGTTTTTTAAGTTAGATTTGAAACATTTTGGAAATTACACGCCTGAAGGAAGCATTTGACTCGGCAGCCACGTGGTATGAGATGTAACCTTGGGAAAGAGAAATTGCCTTTACTAATGAGCAAATGTTTCACCTGGATTATTAAAAGGAAAACGAAACCAAACCAGTAATGAAGAAAATTCCTTGTATTCAGTAATGCGGGGATGCTCACCAAGTTACCAAAACCTGTGGTATCGGGTGCTAAAACCGAGTAGGCATTATGCAAAGTAACAGCATATTGCTGTGGGTTCCACGCTCCTCAAGGCACTGCTTTTGGCTAGCGCGCGAAACTTAGGTACTTGATACTGGAAAGCCTTAAAAATCCTACATTTCGTTTAGTAAGAAGCTCTTCTCCTGCATGTCTGAACAAAATTACAGAAAATGGTTCTTTATACCGCTGATGTTTTCCCCATGTGCTGCCGGACCCTCTGTATTGTACGCTTTACCGGGGAGTTACCAGTATTTCAGCAGCGGCTGAAGGGGCTGCTTGTCACCCGCTGCGTCCGCCGGCTCCTCCTCTGTACAGGGCAGGGAGAAGGGTAAATGCCTTGTGTCATCTCTGCTTTAAGTGCACTGAAGCATTTCTAACTGACTGGCTGCTTTTTTTTAATGAAAGAAATTTGTCTTCGAACAGCTTTATATGCCCAGCTAATTAAAACCACTCCGTTATATTACTCTCCATATATCCTGTTTGGTAGGCAGAAATTGCTTGCTCTTTGACAGATTCATTTCTTGTTGATGTTGGTTTTGTAGGGCGCCGCCGTCTTGAACTTGTATAACTTAGAAATAATAAGCCATTAAGGCATTTTATATATTGGAAAATACACAGATTTGTTAATTATCGACACAGAAAACATTTTCAGTCTTGTTTAGCATCATAAGCTACAGTTTGTTCTGCATGTGTAAATGCCTCAGCTTTATGGCAAGACTAAGTTGATCGACATTTAGTTTGGTACCTGAAGCTTGGGAATGTGTTTTAAATATAGAAGTCGTTACAACATGGTATGCCTGTGCTAGCAACCTTTTTAAAAACCATCAGGCAGAAGAAAACGCCTTTTTTTAGCAAAGAGATAGGATTGTCTGTACTTCCTTAGGCACTCGCTGTTGGTTGATGCCCTTCAGCTTGTTTGAAGCCTTGTACGTTTTGCCAGTGGTCTCCTCGTTGCAGCGCTTTGATTTCTTCCGTACAGCTCTGAGCGTGCACAGGTGGGACTTGAAGATTGCCCTGCCGCCTGTCACTCCCGATTTGAGACCTGGAGGTCTGAGGAACTTCACCCAGCTGGGAAGCTGGATCGGCTGTTGAGATGGAGGCACCTTCTAAACAAATCATGCGTACCCTGCTTTTCCTCCTATCTTGTTCTTGTGCCAAAAGCTGTGGGGTGGACTGAGGATTAACAACCCTGTTAACTTTTGTCCCAGCTGTCAAGCAGTCCCTTGACAAATTCTTCTGTGGTCATCTTGGTGCAGATTCTATAGCACGTTGAAAAGGGAAAAAGTCATTATTAGTGGCTTAAAATTTCACAGATTTCTATTCAGTATGTTGTTGCTGAGCCTGTTGACTGAACAAGTCGGGTTCTTTCTGCAAATACAAGAGCCTTAAAAGTGAAGACTGACCACCCCCACCTCCCCCAAAAGAAGGGACGGAGAGGGGCTTGAGTAGGCACCGTCCTCCATCCCTAAGTAGAGAGTCATTGACCAAGGACGTTACAGCCTGAGTGGCATGACAGAAAAGGTGAAGTCAATTATTGCGGAGGTTATTTGGGGGATCTGGTAACCAAATTATAATTGCGCACGCTTCTGGCGGAGCAGCAGAAGCCGTCACAATTTGCCATCTGGTTGGCCATTATTCTGACTGAATGTAGGAGGGGAGAGAGTGTTTGTAATTCATAACGTGGTATTTTGGGAGAGGCTTGGTGCCGGGAACCAATTGGATGGGTGCCTCTTGTCTTAGGCTCTGGAAAATGTAGGCCCTGTATAACCTAGTTTGTCGCGTGCAAAGAGAGAGAGAGGCAATGTATGAATAGAGGGAGAAAGAAGAGTACTGCAAGGTTTTTTTTTGTTTTATACAGATTATCCGATTAAATGATTCTGAGCAATAGGAAAACCCTTTGGTGTAAAATTCCTGCCTGCTATAAACTATAGGTCTGCTTTGATCTTCCACAGTGCTTATCGCTGTTACCATGATAAGCGAGACACTACAAAACAAATCTGTGCTGATGAAAAATAAACAAACACAACACCAAAACCAGTATCAGAAGCTCCCTGAAGCTTGAGAAATATCAGAGCTTTGACCAAATACTGATCCACAGCGTTGCTGTGGATATGGGCTGGATCTGCATCCCGTTTGTTACGGGGCAGAGGGGGCTTTGGTACATATAGCTCAGTAAGTTACCAATTATGAGTCAGGTCATAAGGATTTTTAAAAGTGCTGTACAGATAAGGTTAACAGATCGCTTGGTGAGTCTGTATAGTATGTTCATGCATTAAAACAAGCTCAAAATACCAGTTGAGGTCCTGAAGAGTACTCATTATTAATAGTCATAGTAAATGCTGACATTCTTGTAGGCTCTAGCTTTTACATGCACCAGTGTTTGTGATGGCTTTTAAAGGAACATTTTCATGGGTATTTATGGACTTTCTCAAGTAAAATTTGAGATTACATCATCTTACAGTTTGAGACTAAGCCTCCTTTGTTTCTCTTTCTGAGTTTGCATAGAAGAACTGATGATATTCAAATACCAAGACTGGTAGGAAAAGAAGCATAACATAGAAACTAGGGAAAACCAAAGCAACTAACGTAACGTGTCTTCAATAAACTGTGCACCATTTTTCTTTTTTTTTTTTTAATTTCATAATGGCAAAATATTATGGCAACTGCCATGAACATTTACCGTACGCCAAGGCAGATCACAGGGCAGAGCCGATGGAGACGCTTTTATGCTTTTGGCAGAGGGACTAAATAAGGTCTTCCGTGGCGCTTGCTTTGGCCAACGCTTGTGCAGTTCCTGGTGTGGGCGTCGAGCTGCCGACGGACAAGCACGGTCAGCCTCCGTGGAGGCTCTGCGGCCGTGCCGAGGCGTCTCTTACCGTAGCCCCGTGGCTCCCTGGAGCATCCATGGGTTATTCATGTGCTCACCGGGGGCGAAATTACCTGGCACGCGAGACAAGCCTGCGTCCGAAGAAAGTGCATGGTCAACAAAGAAATGGCTTGCAGGTTGGTCAATCTGTACAAGGCAAGGGGGGTTCAATGCCCTGTTTTTAATTAGAGTTCGGTTCCTGAAATTGGTGGCTGCCCTTCTACAAAAGTGTAGACTGTGGGGCGCGGAGGGCGGGCCGAAAGGCTCCCGGGTAGGTAGGCGTGATCTGAGCCAGCTGGGAAGTCCTGTGAGACGGTCCTACACGGAGTAAGTCCGCGTAACCGGTGCTCAAGCTGCCAGGTCTGCGACGTGCTGATTCTGACTCAAGCAAAATGAAGAAGTAAAATTTATTCATTGCTCTATAGGGAAGCTTTGCAACAATTGACGGTTTTGTCATGTTTTGAATGCTCATTAGCAGTTCAGATTAGCTATTAAAGGACATGAAACGTTTAATCACCATGTCTTTTCTTGTTAGCAGTAGTCACTAGTGCAAAGCTTTTTGTAAAAAAGAGATTTGTAATTAAGTGAAAAAATTGTACGTTAACAATTTTACTTGGGGTGCAGCGATTTCAAGTGTTGAGATTACTAGCCGAAGCTAACTGTATTTTCTTCTCCCTGAAATAATGTTTTTACACTCTTGAAATCTTAAAATAGTAATAAAATAATTCTAAATGTCATGCAGAAGCCCGGAGGATGCTTTTTTTGCTACCTCCGAATGTTTGGGCATTTTTAGTGTTTGGTGCAAAGGTGAATACTTCTACTCATGATTGAAACTAATGATTTCTCATCTTCTGAAGGTCTGCTGTTTAATGAAATATTATAAGCGTGATACAACGTTGGTTCTGTAGCAGTGACACACTCATTGAATTGCTTGTTTCTTTCCTAGTATGAGTTAGCTATTAAAAAAGCTACTTGGAATAGACTTCTGACTAACTTTAAAAAGGAGCTCTCTCAATTTTAAATTTTTAAGGAAGACTTACAAGCCTCAGAAATCCTCAAAATACTGAAGCACAGTCTTTTATTATGATTGTAGCCTGATATTTGAAAGGTTCCAAATGACAGTAAAATAAAACAGCTAATGCCTTCAGGGGTCCATAATTGTAGGACCTTTTTCTTAAATTGCGTCTGTTCCTCTGCGCAAAATTGGCACTTAATCAAAATAATTTTCATGTAACTATTTGTATTCTAAAAATACAGAATGTGTGAAAGACTAAAAGCGAACACCCATTTTTTAATAGTATATTCCAGGGAACGCTGAAGGGAGTTGCCATGGAAAACATCCGTAAAAGTTTGCTAATCAACCCCAATCCTTCCTTTCTGCGGTTCTAAGCCTTGACTGAAGCCGCGGCGGGAGAAGTCTTCACAGTGAACGCGTGCTGCGAGGATTCCTGCCGGCTCCGCTAACCACGAGCACGTGGGCAGGTCCCAGCCCGCAGCGATGCTCCGAGCAGGGGTCCGATGGCTTTTGGCTGGAGACAGGGGTTGGCCACACCACGGTCTTCCCCAGCGGGATCGGGCGCAGCGAGGGACCCGAAGCCCTCGTGCTGCCAGGAGGAAGAGTAGCGGCGGGGTCGTAGGTGGGATTTGGGGACGGGAGAGAGAGGTGACTCTCCCGGCTGTTGTTCCTGCTTGCACTGCTGAGTGGGGACCGGGCTGAGACGCGCTGCTTTCTCCTTGCCTCCGCCACCCCGGGGGAAGGCAGCGGACCGCAGGTGATGACTGCTGCAGTCGAAGTCTCGGGAAGAACTGCGATGCAGGGAAAGAGACTTGTTTCCTATAAATGCTGAAGGGCAAAGTTTTTGTTCAGAAGTAACTGTGAAAACCTGACCAAGGAAAACAATACCTTGTTAGGTTTTTCCTGCGTGCCAGCAGGGTAAATTTTCCTGTCGGCATTTAGAGGGTGCTGAGTAATGAGGATTGGGTTTGCAGAAGAACATCATCTCCTCTCCTCTGGAGCTTAGCTTCTTTCATACAGCGAGGGGAAAAAAGAACCTCTCTGCAGGCCCAGCTGAAGTGTAACCTTGGTGGTAAGGAGTGGGGAAGGTGAAACTGAAGAGCAAGATGCAAACAAAACAAGGTCAGTTATTACTAGAACTAAACATTTTTTTGTGGGCTGGACAATCCAGAAAATATTTCTTTGAAAAAAGGGAAGAAGCATTGTATATACTTTGCAGCTTGTAGAATCGTAAAAATACGTTTATCCTTGGCAAAGTGTCTTAAGGTCTCGGAAACCGATGTTACAAGCACCTCACAAAGAGACACGTGGGACCCTGTCTCTTGAGATTTCAGCGCAGGGTTTGAGCTGGAGGCCTTCTTCCTGTGGGCAGTCTGTTACATTTTGAGATTGTACGCAAAGATTAATTCCTTGACATTTCGTTATCAGCTATTGCATGTTCAAAACACTTGCTGATTTGTTGGGGTTTTTTTTTCCCCATATACATAACATGGAAAAGTCTTGAAGACCAAATTCAGAAAAAATGGGAATCCAGTTATTTTACTAGCACTAAAGCATTTCTGGGCAAAAAAAACCAAAAATGAAGGCAGTCAATAGGCCTTATGGTTGTCGAAAACTGTATTAGAATTAATTTTCGATCACATTCTGTGTATTAACACTGGTTAATAATGGGTGTTTAGTGGGAAAGCTTTTTTTTAAACATCTCCAAATGCTGATGCTTTTGAGATCTTTCACAATATTCTAAGGTAATGACGTTAATTACTGAGAGAGACTGGAAAGGGCTTACTTAGGTCTGACATTTATACCTTCCATAATATCAAGTAAATGCTTTAGTCTCTGCTTGCTAACAGCTGAAAGGACATGAGTAACTCTGCAGCTTTCTGCTAGAACTAAAGCTTCATCACCTAACAAGTTGCGCAAGCTCACGCTTGCATAAAGCATTAGTGTGATCTGCCCCAGTTTTGGTAGGAGTAGTCACGTGCTTGAAGTTAAAATCGTGAATGATCTCAGAACCGAGGCCCGTGTTTGAGAGCTGCAGTGTAGCTGAGGTACATACACCTTGGAAACCTTATTCTGGGGAATTTCTGATTTTGACTTTTATTTCTGCGGCGTTAATAGTGCATTCGTGCTAGTATCCAGCATTCAATTTGCATGTAGTTAGTCCTTAGTTACTCTACTGAGGGTGGTATGGTTTTGGGTTGCCAATAGCTGTGAAAATAATGTAATGATGAATGGTTCTGCAAAAGTACTTGTGTACTGACACTATTCCTCTGTTTTATCTGGCATGAACGGTTTGCTTTCTGGGAAGCTAAAAAAAAGCAGTTGTTGTTTTTTTACGTCCGTACCCTCAGAAACTTCTAGTTGTTCTCATTCGAGGTGTTTTTAAAACATTACTTTCTCATTGCTTTTGTTTAATTGCTTTTAATTGTTTTAAAATGTGTGGGCATTTTTCTTCTTCGAGATGGGAATAGGCCTTCTTGAAATGATGTAGAAAGTACTGTTGCTACCAACTGTCTTGGATATAAATTTCAACTTGCTAATTGACTTAGTAAAATTCTTTCAAAACTCAGAAATGTTAGGATCTAATGATTTAAGTTGGGCCGTGAAAGCCTCTAATCCTCTGCATCCAAATTAGCCTTCCTCATCCTATGTGCAGAAAGGAGGGGAGAGACATTTTGGGATGGAGTTCAACAGCATCAGGCCAAACATTGAAAGATTGTTTGCACAGCTGCGTCTAAGCAGTGACCAAACTGTTAAACAACCTAGCGGGGGGAAAAATGAATAGAAACTCCTGTTGGCCAGAGGACTGAGTTTCCTGGACAGTGCTCAGGACGTTATGAAGTCATTGCACATGCTGGGTCAAGGCTTTTACCCATATTTTCCCCTTCCTCTTGGGAATAATTCATGCTTTGCTTTTTTCACGATAATATAATTGGCTTAAAGCATCTGAACAAAATCCCGTGTTGAAGAATGATGCATTGTAGCATACTTACCTATAACTTAAATTAGGGAACCTTTCCTGGCCGGTAAACAGTTTCACTGATGTGAGAGGAGACAGTGCCTGTATATCTGTCTTGCTTCCTTGCGAATTGTAGATTATGAAACTGGACTACTGAGCAGTAATTTAATCAGTGGCATCAGAAGAGCATTAAGCTGCATTAAACGTTGGGTCACCATCAATGTCAGATGAGTATTAAATTATGGCTTGCAACTTAGCAATACTGATGCAAAAGGCAGTGCTTAGGTTCTTGGCAAGCATATAACAGTTTATTATGGAACAGATGCTTCAGAGCTTAACATATGACTGAAGTGTCAAGTTGTGTCAGAGAAGATGGGCCCAACACTAACGTGGTGCTCTGACTTCGTGAGACGTGTTAGCGAATCGCTCCCTACCTGAGTGATGTGGGTTAGAAGTGTTTCATTAATAGGATCTCCTGTTGAATGCTTGGAAGCCAAAGCACTGCTCTGTCTGCTGACGACGGGCTTATAATGCGAATAGGTTATTATAAAATTCTCCCAACAAATGGTGGGGATGCAGTTGTCCTGATAAGGAGGAAGGGTCCCTACAGGCTACTCGGAGTTTGAATTTTTATGTAGAAGGTACATCACTGTTCTTTCTGGTTCTGGTGCACCATAATATTGCCAGCCTTCTATGTGGAGGATGCCTCTATTGCTAGTCACAGATTTTCCAAGTAACGGCAGTAAGGTGAAACTAGTAACGCTCTGTCTGGGTGGCTTGGCTGGTGTTAGCAGCAGCTCTCGTGCACCAGCTAAATCATCAAGGCTCCTGTCAGTCTGCTGCACGGCTCCTGCCACTTAGGAAAGCTGTGTGCTGGAGGAGATGCTGACCTCGGAGCTGTGCAGGGAGAGAGAGAGGGGAGGATGAGAAGTGGATGCTAGAATAAAATGGTTTCTCCATTCCTGTTTAGGTGCAAAGAGAGTACGGAGGAGATAAAGAAGAGAGGGAGTGGGTCGGGCTGGTAGAGTATCAGATGTGTGGCGGAAATTTTTGCTGGTGGTGGGGCTGGGAAAGGAATAAATGAGAGTCACGTTGATACAGGTAAAGCTTACCTGGTCTTTATGCAGCCTGTAGCTTGGTTGTAAGATGGGTTCTTCAAGTGGGAATCCTAGCAAGATTTCCCTGCCCATCCGCCGGAGATGGCGGTTAGGGTTCTCGCCAAAATCTTGCCCGTGGTTAAGATTTTCTTATCTGATTGTAACCACAAGTTGGCCACATAGTCTTACAGGCACAATATCACAGCAGGATATTGTAAGCCATTTTAGAGGTTTTCATTTATTAAGGATCACATCCCTGGTGCTCAGGCGTTGGCAGCCAAGTTCCTGCTGCTGTGCCAAAGCCATGGTACCCTGTTCTGTGGCAGCTGCCGCTGGGAATGGTGCAGTTTCAGCGGAAGGAGCCTAGAGCAGCAGAGCAGAAGGCAGTGGTCTTCATGGGGGGGTCCTGTGGTCCGGCTGCAGGATAGGCTGACGGAGGTAATGGGGCAGTGTGTTGCGAAACCCCTCCAGTCAAAAGTCTCCAGAATCTCCTTCTGCCCGTGATTTTCACCCTATAATTTGGTATTCATTTGCTGTCCCAGAATCCCAGAAATCCACATGTCCTACATTGTTATAGTGTTACTTCTCTTTTCAAAAATATACCAACAACTTGTTGAAATTTTAATACTAAACTATTAAAGCTTCAGATTTTTTTTTTTCAATTTTTCACTTTCTCCCTATTGCAGTTGTGAAACTGGCTGTTATGCAGAGAACCAGGTCTGAAGGGGACCTCAGCAAAGCAGAACCTGTCATGAGCAGAGGAATTGCACTTCATAGGCATTAGAATTGCTATTTCCTATCTACCAGTGCTTAACTTCATGCATGCTCTATTATTAAAAGCCCTGTTATTTCTGAAATAGTTCAAGTTAGCAAAGAGATTCTAAAAGAACTGAAGAGTGCTAAGGTATTACTGTTTCTTAACAGGAGGCTGAAATAATACATAAGCATGTGATGCAGTGCTGGATCAGAACAGAGCTGATAAATATGTGTTTGACAGACTGGTTGGCATTTGGAAACAGTGATGGAAGTGATGCATTTGATACCTCAGAGCAAGTACTTGGAAATAAAGATGTCCTCTGCCTTTCAAAAAACCCCACTCTTGGAAGTCTCGCTCAGGTTCAGAAGAGTTTATTTTTAGTGAGACCAAATGAGTTTGTGGCAGGTTACAAGGAGTCTTTTCCTTCAGTCTTTAGTGACAAGGAGGAAGGCATGCAAAGTCAGCCAGAATTACTATGATCAAAATAGTAATTATTATTAATTCATTCATGTTTTACAACTACTTCAAATGTCGTCTAACCGTATGTTTCAGGTACACTCTTAAGAATAAGTATGGAATAAGGAATCACTCATACAGTAAGAAAATTAGTACATAAAACAAGTGCTGTTACACTGTGCAGAGAGACAATTCCGGCATTTTCTTGAACTTTTTGGGTTTGGGTTTTTTCCGGCTTTTGATTAGGTCTGGATGAGGTACTAACCAAAATACTTAGTGTTTTCCTATGGATACACCCTCTCCATCACTTTTCGATTTAAAGTAAACAATGCTTAAAGGGGCAGGAGATGATGGAGCAAGACCAAGAAGTATACTGCCGTTGGCTATACACAGCTGGCACAGAAAGTGTTAAACAGCATTTACCTCCTGGTGATGTCTTGT
Source organism: Elanus axillaris (assembly GCA_026212715.1). NCBI lineage: Eukaryota > Metazoa > Chordata > Aves > Accipitriformes > Accipitridae > Elanus > Elanus axillaris. Next base: position 18,472,296 of record JANZLQ010000061.1, on the reverse strand, counting down.
GGAAATGGGCCGGAATACCCACAATCGGGACACTGCCCCACGCTGACTGATACAAGTATTTAGTTCTACCAGTCAGGGATACTGCAGAATAAAGGGTGAAGATGAGACAAAGGAAACCCAAGCTCAAAATTAATTCAGTGGTAAAACTTTATATGTTGTAATTTTTTTCTTCCTTTTACCTGATGAGCTATGACAACAATATACTAGAGCTTGTGGAACTGCAGCCTCAGTTAAATCTCCGCTCTGGTTTAGCTTGCCATGCCTTCCACGTGGCTTGGGGCAAGGCTGTTTGTGAGTACCGGTAAGCAAAACGCCCAAGAGCATCGCTTTACCTTGTGCCGCCTTCTTTAGGGCTCTGTAGGAGCAGAGCTCTCGCTGACAGCGCGTTTTCGGTGATGTTTCTGGCCTCTTTCTACCTGAATTGCTTGGGAAGCTGAGCGCGATGCACATCTTCCACCTCCCCATAGATGGTTCTCAGCGTTGCCTGCAACAAGGGCAAAGCGTGGGCAGTTCAGGTTTTCCTTTGGGTTTCCCAGCACTAGGCCTCTGAAATGGTTAAGTAAATGTGTGTACATGTTTGCATTATAAAACGTTAGTAGCCCTAAACGGCAGCATTTTGCACAAATGTACATCTAGTGTATAATACTAATATTTAATGGAGTACCTAATCCTCTTTTTGGGAAGGGGCTTCGGGGACAGGTTTCATACCATTAATTTAGTGCTGCGCAGTTAATAGTTAAATTGTTACAAATTCTCTGTGACACGTGTACACATTACTTTCCACGCGAACATTCATTTCTCTTTCCTGGGGGTATAACATTGATGAGACTTGCAAGAGACTAATATGTCGCTGTAGATTACTTCAGTCTTTGAAGGGTCTAATTCCTAGTTACTGCTTTTTGCTCATATCAATAAATTGTATGAGCGAGTGATGATGCAAAATGAGAAACTAGCTAAAGCGTAACTTAGGTTGTCACTTCAACAGATTTAAAAAAAAATTTTATGTATTTACAACTTAAGCAAAGCTGACAACATTATTATAAAAAGTATATTGCCAAAGAAAATAAAAAACTAACAAATGTATTTTGCCATGATCCAGTTGTGTGGGTTGCACTCCCACTTTACAGTCTTATCATGCATATTGTAAATTTTACATTATGGAGTGTGTTCTTCTCTTCTAATGAGCGAGAGGGACAGTGGGGAAGAGCAGGCATGTAAAGTTGTCCTTGCATGTACTTTTATGTAAAGCGCTCTACTTTGAATGCAGTTTGAAGCAGATTGTCTTAGCCAAGAACCTTAAAACTGACATATTTTCAACTTCTTAACATACACTGGATCTGTGCATATCAGAATGTAATAAAGCTGTTCTTGTAGGACAGTTTGTAAAGTTATTTGAACATAGTCTGTCCAGTTATGGGTGATGTCGTTAGGGCTGTCTCTTAATTCTGAAATCCTTCCTGAGAGAAGACAGGTAGAGCCAGTGAATGCTGGATGATTTTGCTGGTATTAGAAGGAAAATAAAGTGTAGGGGAAGGAAGAATAATCTGGAGCATGGATGGAAGTCATCGTATAAGCACTCCCAAGCAAGCCTAGCATCTTTGTCCACTGTTGCTCCAGAGAGAGGTTCAATGTAAGCATCGCAAAACTGAGGAACTGCTCCTGTTGCAAAATGAACTGCATTGCTTTCAACCGCGCTGCTGGGCTGCGTGAAATCCACAGACCCCGCGTGATGGCATCACCAAAAAAATCTTGAAACCTTATCCGAACCATTAACAGATTTCTCCGGTGATGGGAGACAGTGCAAAGTACTGAGGTAAAGGAAAGCTTTAACAACGGTTGTGTTATTTCTTTGGGGACGCAATGTTCCAGCTCGCTCCGAAAGGATGCCTTCTAACATAATAAATTCTTGGCAGCAAAGCTGGTTTTCGTGGTGAAGGACTATAATAAAGACTGTGGCAGAGCTTATTGGACTATTTTGCGTAATAGCATATATTAGTCCGCGTGAGGGACGGGGAAGAGGAGGGCCCTTCTTGTGACAACAACAGTGTGTTTAATGTGGCTGCTTTGGAACATGCTGTAAAAATGCAAACATGGGAAGGCATCTGAAAGAACAACCAGTACTTATTTACTTACTTGGTTAATGTCAGGGGTGTGTTTGGCTTACATAAACATCTTCTGACTGTCTTACATATTATACTTGTTTTTTCCCTTTAATATATGATTCATTTATATTTTGCAGAGGGGTGGGATGGTTACTGAGACTTCATATGTGAAGTGATGGAAGTGATGAATATTATTGAAGTATAGCTTTCCCGTTCTTCTTCAAGACACTCCTACACATATCAAAGTATTTGACCAGTGATTTTAAGTTACAGATGTTTCTTTGTCGTGTGGAGGGGGATGTACAGCTTTTTCTGCCCACAACTCTAAAACCATCCCAAATCTCACACTGTGCTGAATTGTGTGAACTTGTGCTAAAGAGAGCTTCAAGCCTGGGAATTGCATGGGCGTTGCGAGAAGGAGGAATGAACGGGAGGGAGTTCACTCAGAGTTTGGAGAAACTTTCCCTCCTGCCTGCCTGCTGTAGGCTTGGACATTTGATGGCTTTGCACTTCCTATAGTCAGATGGGCTAGTGTGAAGCGCAGCTGCAAATAATCATGGGAGACAGTGAAAAGCTATGGAAAATTTAAGACTTTCATATCTGAAGTCCCAAGGGAGCGTTTCAGCCTTATAGCCCCTTCTAAACTGTTGAAGAAGCCAACACCACACCTATTTAGACAAAGCCTCCCATCCTTCGGGGATATGGTGGTTGCATTTCAATGCTTACAGTCATATTTGGGAATTCGGTAATTTGTCACTGCTGCGCAGTGCAAAATTGTTGGGAAGGCAGGTGCCAGGCAGTAGTGCAACTGCGGTTGGAAATGCGGAGCCGTCGCCCCGGGGCTGGGGCAGATGGAGGGCTGGTTTGGTTCGAACAGACCATGCCCTCGCTAGCGCTTTCCAGCTCTGGCACTGTTCCGCCGGTGGTGTGTGTGAGCCTGCTGGTACTCACTTCAGCTTGTTTTAATGTCAGTAGTATTCACTGCTTGTTTGAGACGTGTTGGAGAAGTAATAAAGCCACATGCTGTTGTTAGATGGACAGTTGTTCTCCCTGTGTAAACCAGTGGTGTTGCCTTTTTGTTTGCAGGCACCAGAATATTATATGTTTGGCAGTAAACTGTTTTTTAATCTTGTAAAGTTACTTTGCGCTAGTACAAAGATAAACCTCTAGAAACTCTATAAAGTCAGAAGGACGCTACTGGGAAAACCTTTTTGTTGTGCTCATTCATAAATTTATAAGAATATAAACCTTTATATTTTACAGGGAACCAATTAGTAATAAAGTTACTCCTTATCGTCTGCTGTATGGTAGCAAGTTCTTAAGAAACATCACATCCCTACAGTGGTAGTGGTGCAGACAGGTGTTGTACAAGGAATCATTTTAGGGGAGAAAAATGGTAGCATTTGAAATTTTAAAAAATTATCTGATGAAATGCAAATCAAATGGCTGTTAGTTAATGGTATTTAGAACTCTAATTTTATAATGTTGATTGCAACTATCTTGGCATATAGGCATTTTTCAATGTATTCTAGTTTAGATGCAGTAATTGGAGCAGAAATGTCGTACTTTGAGGAAGAAGTTAAACATGGATCGGACCCAAGAAGACTTCCCTTTCCTGGGGTACTCTGCAGACTGCAGTACGTGTGAAAAATGGGAAGGAGAATGATTGTGAAAGCGTGAAAACCGCAAAGTGAAACAGGGCAGAAATAAAAGTAGCTGTTGAGGGATCTGCCTTTATTAGCTAGCCAGCTGAATTTCATGGAGAAAGAGAAGATTATCATCTTGGGTCCGGGTCGTGTCTCCTTGTATATTACTTTATACAGTCTCTAGTATCATGGGGCCGTGAATAAGACTGGACTGGTTGGATTCTTGTGTATCATAAAAATGTGTTACTATATGTAAAGTGACATGCTACTTTCTCCTCTTGCTTTTTTCCAAAGCTTTTATGGTACATTCCATGTCCTCAAAGCTGCTTCAAAAATCACGAGGGCATAGATTTAAGTAGGAAAAAAATTGAGACAAAAATGGCATGTCGTCTTTGAAATTTTGGGAGAGTATTTCATTCAATGTTTATAGTCTCATGATCTTGGTAATGCTCGGACAACTTATTGGAGCACTTCTGGTTTTAGGAGAAGATGGTATTTTGACAAACATCCCCGCCCCACCTTAGCCTATCTGGTCCTTGTTCAGAATATGAGTAGGTTTCCTTGGGGGGGAGGAAGAAAAAGAAAATGAAAAAAAAGCATTACAGTTCAGATACTTCCAGTTTATCTCTAGATGCTCCCCAAATTGTGCTGAATTTCTAACCCTGAACATAAAATCTGTCATTTTATGCATCGAATTACGAGAGTGGATGTCTGCTTTCTCATCCCATCCCCAAAGTGGCTGCCCTTGGCCCATGCAGCTGGGTGGAGCAGAATTTATCAGGAGTAAATGGATGCATTCCTTTGATTAGCTTCATTTGAGGGATTCCTCGTACTTAATGATGCTGTGGCTTGTTTGACTCCTCTCCCTTCCACTAGCAAAGAGATTTCCGCTGCCGTTATCAGCCACACGAACTTTTCAGCACACGTCATCATCATTTCTCGTGTGCAAAGGCCACAGCTGTAGTTGAACAATGCGGTCGTTGTAATCCAATAATGGGAGTCCTAAATATAACAATAATTATAACCTCTTACATTGAGAACAATATTGATAATCAGGGATACTAATCCTTGAATTTCATAGAAAGAGCTCGACAGTGGTTGTCACAGTGTTATCCACGTTTTAAGATTTCAAATACTTCGCAAAACTTCTGTGTGCTTGTGTAAAGATTTGGCTTTGCTATCCAGATGGGCATAATGGAAACAAAGAGCACCCAGAGAAATATGAATGATTACATTTATCAACAGCTAAACAGAACACTTTGGATATTATTCTTGTAATTAACAAGTGTAACTTGCCATAATAAGGGCTGATTATAAGTAGTCTAACAGCAAGGACTGGTTTTGTTGAAAATAAGTCCTGTTAGAAGCTGCACCCAGTTCGGTCTTGTGTGTCTTTAAATCGTGCTTGTAGTTAGTCTATATGTACACTTTCTGTCTCTCTGTCTCCCTTTTAAAATTTCTTTTTCTTTTTTCAAGAAAACCCTTGTAAAATTTGGTCAGTGTGAAATTCTTTGTAAAGTAGAGCTGTTGACGAGCCACATATGATCCGCTCAGTCTTGACAATTCTGCAATTTTCTGATAAACAAAATTGCGATTTATTGCCAGCGTGGTCGTACAACTGATATATCCAGGTCTTATAAGAGTTCACAATCATGAAAAGAGAATGTATCTGTAGGCACGGAAACAGCAGACACTTCAGAGTGAGCTTCCTCGCACAGAGTTTGTTTTTTAATTACAGAATTCGTAGTGACTTGAGACAGTACTTCTTTCACCTCAGACTTCTGTCTCAACCCGCCGCTGTTGCAAATGCGTTCCTTGACTCCCAAGTTCTCACCTCGCATAGTGCCATCTCCTTCTTCACTGGTGGCTTTTCCTTTGACCGACCACAGGCCTTTCTCCTGGCAAGGACCTTAAAAACAAGAGCAACGTGCAAGGTCTAAAATAAAATATTTCAGTTCCTCATTCTGCACATCTCTCCAGGAGCCCAGGGTGATCCCTTCCTTAACTGCCTCACTGCTGTACACAGTACCTCTGGTCTAGTAGCCAGGGTCTCAGCTTTTATAATACCTTCAGGAGAGGCTGAATTTGGGTTACGTTGCTGCTTCTCATGTTCACATCTTCTGTCTTCCGAGTTCTTCATTCTACAAACTTAACGTGCTTTGCTGGATGTAGTAGTGTGTATCCAGATGTTTGGCTTTAATGCTTTTGGAATTTTCTTTGACTTGGATATATATGGGGGGCGGGCGGTGTGTGAGAGAGAGAGAGAGAAAAAAATATTCCATAGAGCGAAGGACAAATATGTTTTGCAGTTAGAGGGATTTTGCCTGAAATTGCAGATGACGAGTGCGCAAAGTGGTTGTCCTGCTCTTTTGCAAATCCAGGCATTTGGCAATTCTATTTTTCATTAATCCTGTACCCATTCATAAATCCAGGGCCTGCAATTAATTCCCCCCCCCCCCCAAA
>JANZLQ010000061.1:18436747-18456888 GCA_026212715.1 Elanus axillaris | reverse complement strand
ATGAGGTATTTAGAAGCTCTTTATGTCATTGGAATGTGTGTCTAATAAGGTGGAGGCTCACAATGTGGGTTTGCGCAGGGGAAAAACTAAGAGGCTCCCACTTTTCCAGCTGATCACAAAACATGTATGAACTTAATTATCCTTGAAACCTATTACCCACCCATTTGGGAAAGCAGTTGAAAATGGCTGATGGCTTCAAATGGTGGAAAGGAGAAGGCAGGAGAGAAGTTGAGACCAAGGGCAAAACCACCCTGCGTGTGTGTGCAGGAGCACTGTCGTGATTGCTGGAATCTCCGTCCCTTAAAGATACCAGGTGTAGAAGGGGTAGACAAAAGAATGGAAAGGAGGAGCCAGGAGAGGGCTGGAAGAGGAAACGAACGGGAAGGGCATGTGGTCAGGTAGGTGCACTGTGGGGCTCAAAGGTGTTTTCATGTGGGTGTTGTAAAGGAAGAGAATCACAGGGAGATTTTGAAGGAAGAATAAATAAATTGCAAGAGAAACTGAGTTAAAAAGGTTCCACAAATAGGGAAATGTATGTTGGAAAGGTCTTGGAAATGACTGACCGAGAGGTGAGACAGTGGGACACTGAGGTCAATGTCACAGCAGGATGTGGGGCAAGATGTGGCCTCAGTCCAGGGCAGTTCTTCGGTTCTCGTTTAGCTTAAAGAGCCTGAACTGGCCAGCACGCATGTTGAAAACTGCAGCTGTTCTCAGGGACTTGTCTTAACCAGCTGTAGGAGCTACCTGAGACTTCAAGGTCCAAGAGACTGTGAAAGATGTGGCTTTGGAAGAAAAGAGTAGAAATTGGAAGCTGATAGAAATGGCTCAACCAAGTCAAGGAAATAATGTTTTTTCAAGTCGGGAGAAGTGGTCTAATTAAACAAGCAATTCCTTCTACTTGGTCTGTGTCTGATGCCTTGAGAAGGAAAGTGTTCTAGCAGCCAATTGAAAAGTTACAGTGCATGGAGGCTTTATTTGCATTTATACTTATTGTTTCATATGTTCACAGTCAATAATACTGAGCTTTATTAAAATTATAATCAGTGGGTATATTAACAATGAAGAGGGTTTTTGTCAGATTGATGGTTCCCACTGTCTTTTATGAAATCCAATCAGTGATCCTACAATGAAGTTTCTGTTGCTATTTTGGTTGAAACTGCTGGCATGTTGCTATACCAAGTCTTGCTGGACTTTTCACTGTTGAAATTGCGGCTTGGGATGTAATACCAAAATACATTTCCTTTGGTAGTAAATATTTAAAGAAGCCTTTGCCATTTCCCCCGCTGCTTATGCAGTAGTGGCTGTATAATTGTGCCTGCAGATTGCCTGCAGGGAAGTGGTCTGAACTGGGGAGAGGGAGGAAAGGGAATTGCAATTTTACCGGTCTAATTTGCAGCAATACCCCAGAGAGTCATTGGCAGAAACTGATGTGAGGGAGTCGGTTTATAAGCTACAGAGACCTATGGAGGAGGCAGCTTGAGGACCCCTTACGTTTTCTGCAGGAGCAAAGTCCATATAACATGGACCTGTCTCCTTATCTTTCCAAGTTGTGAAGCACTTTTCAAAAGACTACATATTAGTTATTGATTTTTAATAGTCTTCTCCCTCCTGCTGGCACGCTTGCTGCCTGCTTCACATGCTATTTTCAGTATATCTTCCCTGTGTAAACTTTAATGTAATGAAAAATGAGTAATGTCTCAGTCCCTTTGCCTGTTCTTCAATGTCAACAAAGTTTATTTGGGGCATTTCTAACGATCTTCACTAAGAGCAATGATGGTAAAAATGTCATTATTTTCCTCGTGAACCGTGAAACCAAACTAAATTGTAGAAGTATGAGGGAAGATGATGCGGTATTAGAAGCCAAAGCCTACCATGCGATTTTGTTTAGAGAAATGCTGGAGGCTTTCAAATGTCAAATAGATTCCAGTTGTGTAATTTGAGGATCAAATTGTATTAACATCCATACTTAAAGTAAAATAAAACCATTTTCTGGCTTGCTTCCATTCGTCTTCAGTAAAAGCGAGTTCATAAATGAACATGACCTTTTAAAATCAAGGTTTCAGGTAGGTTTCAGAATCCCAACAGTTACAATTTTGAAATGAAAAATATCAGTGGTTTTGTACATCTTGGCTAGTGTACTGTTTTAAACAGAAGTATGGTTCATAACCAAGCCGTTCAGTTACCTTTTATCCTTCGATATGCTCACGTCTCCTGAACTTCAGTAATAATCTGTGTGTGTGTCCGTGGGTAGGCCTGCTGTAGTGTGTACCTACTGTACAGTTGCCGTATATTGCATAAAACTTGAATTGGGATTATGTGTCTGTGTCAAAGAGCGTTTGTAAGGCACCTTTTGGAACTTAACCCACATGCTGTCTGCTACGTCCTCGCTCTCTTGTTGCTTTTATGTTTCTTAAACTCTGCCTAGCTTCCAAATTCTGTACTTTTTATGTTAAAGAGAGTGTACTGCTTTTCTCCCTGGAAAATATGGGCAGAAAGTATATGTTGTTGTATGGTGTATTGCATCAAACTAAAGCTGCTAGACTTGAGTATGCACCTCAAAGTTCATTCTATCTTGCGAGCCATCAGGGCTGGATTGGGAGCCCTGGAGAAGAAAGAGGGCATTAAAAGTAGCAGGAGAGGAGTTCACATGGGTTTATTAATGGACAGTTCCAAATCTGCCTGCACTAAAATTTCAGTAATTCTGCATATGGAAAAGAAATTTAGAAACTTACTAAGAACCAGTAGAACTATATTTGTAGTTCTCATTTCGACATGCTTATAGCAGAGTTCACTGTACTGGAAACTTGTCTCTTGGCTTAAATGAGGAAGGCATAATACCGATCAGCACTGTGAAACTCTCAGAGGTATATGGGAATATGTCTGCTCGAAGAAGTGATAAAAGAAGGCAGTTGGGGAAGGGACTAGGCACCCAGCTTAATGTAAAGGCAACCACACTTAAAAGTATTGCTTAGAGCTCTTGGTCTATTGTTAGTTTATTCAGACATTACAGTCCTTGTGGTTCTAACACAGACCTGCAGTACGGAAGTCAGATGACTGCCAGCCTCGCTAACCAAATGAGGTTTAGCCTCTAGAAAGCTGGCAAGCTTCTAGGCAGGCAAGCGTTTTAAACATGGTAACCTGAAGTTTTAAGGTATAGGATACTACTAAGGTAGGTGACTTCCCTAAATGCTGCGTTGCACTTTTCATTTCACTAAGCAGTTCTGATTGTAGCACAGTGGGGGGGGGACGTTAGGTTGTGCCTCCAGTTTCACCTCTGCAGCTGCTTCCGAGCGTTGATGCGTCTCTGGCTCTAAATGCTGTTCTCCCCTTTGGATAAAGATTTTGCTTCTTCTGAGTCCCTCCAGTACATTTACCAGATATTAGATCAGGTCCCAGGAATCCCAGTGAATCAGCCAAAAGCTTTTCTGATCTGATTCACATCTGGACACCATTCATATCACAGGTGGAAGCGGTGCCTCTGGTTGCCTTGATGAGAGGGTATTCCCAAACAGATGCAGAAGGCAAGGTGGGTTTTTTTCTGGGGGAGCGAAGGCAGTCCAGAAGTAAACTGCAAGGCTATGAGAAGTAATGCTTTTATAAATGGAATTTCTTAAAGAAGAACTTAAAAACTGCAAAACCAAGGAGAAATGAACATTTTCCATGGATATGTATCCTGTATTTTACAATTTAGCAGTAGGTTTTGGGTATTCTGTGTGATTTTAATATCTCCAGAAATATTGTGTATTAAGCACATTGTGCACCAGTGAAGCAAGTGGGCATATGCTAGTGCTATTCAATGTTTTTCTTCTTTTTTTTTTTTTTTTTTAGATCGCCTTTTGCTGCAGTCACAGATTACTCAGTAACGAGAAATAACGTCATACAGCTCTGTCTGGAACTGACAACAATAGTACAACAGGTATGAGACCATCTGCTTAGCATTTTATTTTTTCCTGAATTGTAAATCGCCATTACCTTGTCCACACAATTCTGTGTTGCTCTGTCTATATCATTGTCTAACAAAAATAAGGGAATACTAGTACTTAGTAAATGCCTTATAAAAATTCTGCTTCCTGGTTTTATAATACTAGTTTGGCTTGTGCTGTGTATATGACTCTGCATATCTCAGCAGTAGGATTCATCTTGGGTTCTGTAGTCTAATACCATCACTATAAATTTGTGAAATCTACTTGATAGTTTGCATATTTAAGTTCTTATACTTTGTCTTTAATTTTTAATTAACTGTCTGGTTCAAAAGGTCTCTATATATTGGACTTTAGTCATCTGCTCTTTCCTACAATTCATAACACGTGTCTAGATGATAAGATGACACATATCCCTATGAGGCTAGAATATTTTGAATACATTTTGAATACATCCTACCCTCAAGAAATCCAGACGTAGGTACTGTGAAGCACTTGCTTAATGGGCTTCATTTGGGAGTGCAGTCTGGAGAACCTTTCCCAGCCTTCTGTTGCTTCTCCGTGTGTCTCTGTCTATCTTTGCCTGTTGTTCTGCTAAAACTCAACAGTCACTTTTGCTGCAAGTTCAAACTACTGTTGATACCAAATTCCGTAGAAATAACCTGGGAAGTTAAAGTAGTTCTGTTCAGTCGAGCATCATCGTTTACCCTGACGCATGCATTTCTGAGACCAGTCTGCTACAGATGACTATGAAGGGTCTTGGTACCATCGTATACCATCAGCTGACCAGGCAGTGCAGCAGTGCGCATCGTGCGGAGGGCAGAGGGTCCAGAGAGGGTTGCCTCTCCTGGTGGTTCAGCAACGGCAGAGGGAAGCGACCACTGCTGCCAAGCAGAAGTTGGAGGGAGCGTTTGCACTTGAGAAGGTGGAGTGGAGAAAAAAGGAGAGAGTGGGCTAGGTAGGAGCATTGAGGAGACTTTTTCTGGTTTGCAGAAGCATCACGCCAAACTGAGCAAAGCTAAACTTCTCCTATGGCTTCTTGGCATGACTTTGTACGATGATACTTTTATAAAAGGAATGCATTTTTCTCTGACCCTTTCATAAATATATGCAACATGATGATTAGTTGGGTTTGCCTCCCACCTGAGTTGGAGAAGACCGGTACGGCTAGTCCTGTGTGTTCAAGCTTGGGAAATGGAAGTTTCTCACTTTTCTATATTATTATTATCAATAATCATTTTCCCTCAGTTATGTGTGGGGTTTTTGATGTGGAAATGGAGCGTGGCCTGTTCCCTCCCCACAGGCCACACGGCAAGGGTGCCTGTTGGCTTCCAAAGGCCAAGGGGTGCCCCGCCAGTCCCGTCCTTCAGCCGCCCCGCGCTCCTCCCTGGGCTTCTCGCCGTCCCCCTGCCCCAAACCGGGACGGAGGTGCCAGTGGTGGTGGCTGTGGAAGAAGAGCCCAGGCCTTCGATTTCTTGGCTGCCTTTCGCACAACACGTGCTTTTTATCTGTTTTCCTGGGGCTTGTTGTGCCCTTGTTGAGCTGTGAGAAGGGGTCAGTCCTGTGGGAAGAGGCGGCGTGGAAGGCATCCCTTCTCCTTGGCCAACCTGTTCATCCTCCACAGAAGCAGCTGTGCGTCACCATCTAGTTTTTCAGCTGGGGGCAAGAGCCACCTGATCCATTTTCATCTGTCCACTATTAGTGAGAAAAGTGGGTAGAGTATCAACTGCTGCAGTATTTCCCAGGAATTAGCTCAATATCGGTTCGTTTTCTCACAATTTCATCCCTATCCATGATACTGCTAATTCACTATGGTGTAGGTAAATTCTTCTCTATGCACGTTTTTCTGTGTGAATGAGAGCAAATGTTACTGTTTAATATCTTTGGAGAACAGCAGTTTTATCTTCACCAAAACTGACGTGGTTCCCCAATCAGGAAACAGTTCTGTACATGAATCCATACTTTGAAGTCAAAAGGAGCATTTGTGTGCCTAAATTTAAGCATGCTCTGAAATTGAATTGGGCTATAGTCAGAAGAATGATAATGAAAAATTCCATTTGTAAGTAGCCCCAAACACACGTGGTTTGATCTCTACTTAAACAAGTGCGTTCCAACGTAGCATTTCAAAATGCCTTTTCTAAGCTTTTCTTTTATAGGATCACTGAACACATTGAAAATCCTCATTGTGCTTTCTTAAGGCTGTAAATGGAATGTTTCAGTATCACCTTATCAGGTGTTTTTTCTGTCACAGAACCCACTTTCTTTTGTATGCAAAGTACTTTATAGTACTTCACTAACTTACAATAATTTATAATTTAATTAATTTTTTTTTTAGTTTGTGAAAGTCATACAGAAAGCAGTGTTACAATTATTTTTGTAACAGTAGCTAACAATAGGTTTTTATAAAGCTTAATGGTTTATTAAAAAATATACAGTCTGTACATTTTCTTACACCTTTGACTTTTTTTTTTTTTTAAGACATTCATTCAGTTTAAAAATAGAACTCCAGTATTCACCTCAGCAACTGAGCACTGACAGGACTGAAAACTGGGGGTTTTTTTGTGTTGTTTAAGTTACAGCCGATGTTCAGATTTATTAACCAGAAATGACTCTTTAGTCAAGATGGAGGAAAAGCTAAAATTAAGCTGGCTTGCTTGAATTATTTTGCACGTTTTGAGGCTAATTGTAATGTCAGTGTTTCTTCACAGAGTTAAGTGTTGTTGGGTTCCTCCCCTGCCCCATTATCACTGCTAAATGGATAATGAAGAAAAAAAAAAAAGACAGAATTATGTCTCTCTAAGTATGAAGCCTAAGAAAATCTATTGAGTGTCTGTGCTTTAACCTTTAAAGAATTAGAAAAGTTGGAGTTATAATACCTACTTAGAGACAGACTTTGGAATAAAATGCAGAATGGCACATAATTTGTTTCAACCATTTCATTTTCTGTATGTGTTGCACATTGCCCAGGACCCAACTAACAGGCCAGCGTGCGGTGGATGGATATTTGCCAGTGGAAGCAGGTCCCTCAGAGCACTGCAAGTTATTATTGTAACCTGCTTTGATTTGCACTAATCATCTGCTGCTATGCAGCTGTTTTATTTTGGCTTAAGGATTCGTCCGTCCGTCCCCCCTACCCCGCCCCGGACTTTAGGATGTTGTTTCATAGGCACTTGCTGCAGGTTTTCACTCTTAATACCATCCTCCTTGCTGATGGCTTGTTTAATTCAGGGCCTGCATTCTTGTTCCATTTTTATAATCATCTCTTCCCTTGCAGCAGAACACTGGAGGAAAAAAAAAAAAGATTTAAATAGCAACCAGATCCATGTACTATCATGATTTTTGCTATCATTCCCTTGCATTTCTCTCCTACACCTGTCTGCCTTCCCACAGGAGTCAGAGGCTGAGCGTTATCTGTATTCTCTGTTTATACTGCAATAAGTAAAAAAGGCCTGTTCTTTATTGATGGTACAGGATAGGTGTTAAAGGGATATGAGTATACGTGTTGGGGGGGGGGGGGGAGATTGTTTTGGGTTGTGCTTTTTTCCCTTTTGGTTCATTCATTAATTCAGATTTATGTTGTCAGAATTGTTCTAGTCACAAATGCATACAAGGAAGAACAGAGTGACTCCTTGTCTTCATGGTGTTCATGGAAGTCTTGCTGTTGACTTAGTTGGGGTGTTCAGCTTCAGAGGGTGCCAGGAACTGGTCCTTTTGAGTGTGCTTGTTTTGATTTAGAAAGGTAGCAGTAGCTACAATGATAACTGTAAGGAAGAGAAGATTTATTGCTTTCTTAGGAAATCTGTAGGTAGCTTTTATTATCGTTCTCAATGCTTTTATTCCTCAGGAACCCATTAAGATTTCACTAAAGAAGTTTTCTTCTTTAAAATTAAAACCCTGGAAATCTTGGGGATATCTGAAAAACCTAATTTTATATTGACTTTGTAAGTTGTCAGACACTTAAAGAAAAGTTTACTGCTGAACACCATAGTTCTTATTACTGCTGTTTAGTAGTGATCATTAGTAGCACTCATCACATATTTTTTACTTTCCTTAATCAGCTTTCACAATGATTTGCTGTGTTTATTTAGTTTTAAAACCACTGATGTTTATCTCGCAGCTTTAATGTCTTGTGGGATTTACTTAGCAAGATGCTCCAGCAGAAGCATAGCTGTAGGCCTGTAAATACTCCTTTATAAAAGCTCCACTGCAATTACTTCTCTGCCTAAACACCTTTTTGAAGAGGAACTATGTGGTGGAAGCAGCTCTGTGTCACAGGGCTGGAGATGAAGAACAGTCACTTGGCTGACATGGATCTGGCTTGCACTGTTGCACAGAGCATACTTCTGACATCATCTATCTCACACCAACATTTGGAGGTAAACTCAGATTTTGGATGACACGGGGTGAGAATCCGAGTGATGCAATTTGGGAGGTGGTGGCCAGGATGGAAGGTGGCTGAGAAAGACCCTCCACAAATACTCTCGGGTGGATTTTGAGCTAAAAGAGCTAATATAGAGCACATAGAGAAGTGCCCTGTACACTGCCTCAGCTGAGTGATTTGGAGCTTATTCCCCCTTTAAAGGTGTTTGAGATACAAAAAAAGTAAGTGTCCATATACTCCCTGCCCTGAGGGACTCGGTTCTAATGCTAGAGGGGTAATCTTTGTTGGGCTTCTAGCCATTGCTATCTCTCAGAAGATATTGAAAAGGATCACAAATTACTTCGAGTAATGCGCTATTTTTGTATGACATGGCATTTTTTATAATCAAATGGCTGTAACTTACATGATGAATTTCAAATATTGAGTCTCACTGAGAAACTTAAGTGCAGGCTGGTGTTCTATTTTAAAGGATAAAAAGGGAATTTACTTTCTTAGCCCTCCGCCCCGACTCAGAGTCCAAATGCAGTAATATAAAATGATTCTGTTAATTTTGTTAGGACAGTGTCAAATACATGAATAGAGAGGAATAATTAATATCCTTAGTACTATTGTTACAAAATATCTCTCATATAATCTTTTCTATCGCAATTCCTCACTTTTTGCTTTTAAGTCCTAGTTATTAAGGACTTTGAGGACTTGCTAAACATAGCTTCAAAATTTTGAATTTTAGGTCATACCAAGTAGCTAATTACCTCAGGTATCTTTAGCTAATAAACTGCCTTTCATAGTTTAGTAGTGTGAATGTTTTGATTAGTTCCTCATTAAAGCTGCTTTGCACTTCCAGATTGTTGGGACTTTTGAAGCAACATGTGTTTGATGGATACAGTTGTGTATTAAATTTTAAAGTTTTGAAATTAAATTTTCAGCATTATTCTTTCCACGCCAACTTTGTTCTCAAATGCTTGCAGGAAAATCTTTGTTAGACTGCTGTGGTAATAATTTCCCCCTGCCCCCCTTTTTTTAATAGAAATACTTCGTGGTGAGGAGGCCATGTTATTGAAATTTAAATATATATATGTATGCGTAGTACACTGCTTATACAAAATACCCCATTTCTGATAAGTGTACAAGGAGGGGGGGAAGCATACAAGTGTGTAGCTGGATAGATGTGGTGAAAAGTTAAAACCAGAGCAAAAAAGCCCCCCTTGAAACAATACCTAAGCAGTATCTGCCTAGAGTACGTGGAATCCAAGTGATACTTACACGAGAGTGTTGAAACTCATTGCGAGTAATGCTGACAGAAATTTAGACTCACCTTGTATCCTTTAAGTGCTGTTCTTATGCAAGATTTTCTGTTGCATAAGGTTCAAAGCAGTGCTCAGAAGCAGTGGTGTTTCAGGATACGTATTACCCTGTGCGGTTGTTTTCTTCGCATTGAGAAGTCAATGTATAAGGTAAAATAGAATTTAAAGGATTGTCGGAAATACGAAACTGGTTTTTGTTTACAAGACACTCTATCAAAGTAGTTTCAATTTATGCTCTTTAGCAATTTTTTTTCATAGTTTTTTTTCTCGATGGCACACTTTTATGGAAAATTTCAGATGTAATTTAATGTAATGTAAAAAGTACCCAAGGTGCTTAACATTGATGTCTTTTTTTTCTGATTCTGGTAGTTTATTTGTGCTATTTTATTATATTTCTTTTTTCCCTTGAAATGGCTTACTTGTAGATATATTGTTGTCTTTTGATTTAAGTTTTGAAGTCCTTTTTGAAATGGGATTAGGCACGGAATAGCTCAAAGGTTAAAACATCAATAATAGTCTATAGGGATATGAACCACTACTAGAAATAATTTGATGCCTCATTAGCTGTCATTGAGATATATGCTGTAAAGAGATTTTTTTTTCCCTAAACTTGTGTAGTCTGTGATGTGACATTTTCAAAGTAGCTTATGAAGCCACTGCATGCTTTAATAAAAACCCACCCTGTAAAGTCCTGTGAATTTGCTAGCTGTGTTCTCTTTTCCATTCTTAGAGAAAGTAGTTTCTTTTCCTCATCTATGGAAGAAGAAAAAAAAAACCAAGCCAAAACCCCCAAAAGATTGCTGAGTACATAAGAAGCTTAGTGACCAGAAAGCAAAAATGGATTGCTGTTGGCTTGTTTGTTTGTTTTTTGTTTTTTTTTTTGTTTGGTTGTTTTACTTCCAGATAAATGATTGGCAGCCTCTGAACATGGGGGAAAATGAAACACAAAGCAGATTAATTTGTGGGAAAAAAGAGTAGTCTTTTTGATGGGGCATATGCTGGTAAACCAATGCAGCTGTAACATTTTTCCAAGAAAAGGAGCCTGAGTGGGTCAAGGTGATGGTGAAAGAGTCAGGGACTGCTGAGTTACTTCATGCACTTAGGGAAGCACTTGCAGAAAGTAGCAGAAAGTTGGTGGAAACTGAGATAAAGTGTAGACAGAGGGGAGAAATGTGTTTTAGTATCTGACTGTTTCCTTTAAATAAAAAATTTTTTTCTTAGACCGACTGTTGGGGGCACTGTGTCAGTGCGTGCTGAGTGGCATCAGTTTCCATTTGAATAGAGGCTGGCAGAGGATATGCCATGCTTCCTGGTAATTCTTTATAAATGCTAAATTTAATCATTAATGATGATGGATTAAGGTCGTATCAGTAGAAGTGAAGACTGAGACTTTGCATTTCTTTTACTTTGGAAACAGATTCCTTTTCCAGAGACAGTACAGTCTCTAACCAGGTGCAGCGAAGCAAGATTTCACTTCCATATAGAGACTTAAGGAAACTATGTGTTGCTACGTAGCTAGTAGAAGCCCTGAGCATGAAAAGGTGTAGGGTCAGTCTTTGTTTCAGGAATATAATGTACGTTTGCTTAAATCCATTAAAAATACATCAAGAATTTCAGATGATCCAATATGAAACATTCAAGTCCTAGCTGAGCCTGAAATGCCATCCACCTGAATATCATTACTTTTTCTCAAGTTTGATTAATTTTATTTCCTCTTTTGGCAGAGTAACCACTTAGGCACTATATGAAACATGAAACATTTTGCTGCAATTGTGTTTTATAAACCAGAATTATTTTTCATGACAGTACAAGGCAAAAAGCAGAAGTGAAAAATTAAGAAGGTATTTACTTCTCAGTGGTCTTGGAAGTGACAATGAAAACTTAAGAACTGCACAACACATCATGCTACAAACTATTTTGCATGTCAGTAATAAAAGATTTAGTTTTGAATGCATGATGCTTATTTCTCTGAATTAGAGGTTTGGAAAAAAAGGGCGTTATGACTTTGTTTTTTCTCCTTTGGATGGAACATTTTTACCTCATTTCTAAGCTCTCATCTGTCGACAGTTTCAGTGGATTTTATTTTTACTTGCTGAGAATGTTCCTGCATAGAAAAAACTCACCCTAAGAGCTGAAATCCAATTTAGACCACATAAACACTAAGTTTCTAGCAGGATATATGAGCAAGTATCAATGTGATTTCAGCCGGTGCTAAAGTACTTGCTATGGTTTCTGACGTAATGGTATACCAGCTCATTCTAGAAACGGTGTAGCAGGAAGAAGTGTTACTCTCTCTATGCAAATTAAGAACTAATATGTGACCAGATCCCAAAGGGAAAGCAAGATGATGCCTTTTACAGAAAGGAGGGTAGAAATAATTGGAAATGGAAAATTACTTTGGAAAGATAGAAGAAAAGAGCTTAGTGTACACATTGCATCTCTCTTAATCCAGCGAGCAATTTTTCCCAGTAGTTGCTTGATCTGTGAGTGATCTGTGTAAGTTGTATTAAATTCTTACATGAAGTATTCTGTTACTATGGTGATAGGTGCCACTCCACACAGATTGTTTAAATAAAATTAAGGCAATTCTTTGTACTCGGTAAGCTGGGTAATTGCTATTCGTTTGTACACAAGGGTTGTGAACTTAGAGTATTGCAGGGCCATTAAATATTCAGGGAAAGGCTCTCGACTTTTAGAAGCATTTGTGTAGGTTGTATAGGAAATGTCCTTTTATGTAGCAGTTATTGAATAGCTCGTATTTTATTTTTCACAATAGAGATTTTTTTCCTCTTCCCTTAGCACCTTAAATGGCGTGTGCTCACCATTCTGTTTTCTCCCGTCTCCCTTGGTTCTTACGCGTGTTTCCAATGAGGGAGGACAGAGTGGGTTGCTGCAGACAGAGATGAGCTCTGGCTTCGCTGTGGCTGGGCAGGGAATGATAATAGAGTGAGGATGCCATAGACCCCGTGGCAAGAAACTGCAGGGATTGAATAATTGTAGCATAAGTGGGAAAGAAAGAAAATATTTCTGAACGGCAGTGGGAAGAAAATCGACAGGATTTGTGTGGGAAGCGAAGAGGAGTTGAAAATGGCACCCAGGTTGTGAGCTCGTGGGACATAAGGTGGTGGAGTTGTTGACAGAGATAGGGAAAGAAGCGGGGAGCCGGGAGGGTTTGGGAAGAAACGTGATTACAGCTTTTCAGCATACTGCGTTAGGGCTGGTGGCAAATATCCAGAAGGAGATTCTGAGCTGCGAATGTGAACAGAAGGGACGAGAGATCTGTGACTCATCCGCACAGAGATGATAATTAAAGCAGCATGATTTTAGGAGGCTGCTGAGCAATAAGGGAAGAGGTTGCCGAAGAGGGGAGAGTTGAGGATAGAGCTCCCTGGGACTGTGGCAATCAGCAGGAGGGAGAACAGCCATGGCGGGAGAGCCTCTGGGGGCAGCTCAGTGGGAAGAAAGTCAGGGAAAGCACATAGTTTGGGACATCCACTTAGAAATACAGTATAGGTTTCTAACAATGGCTGTGTAATTTTAAAAATTAATTTTTAAAATGTATGGCAGCAGCCAAGGATTACCTATGCAGGCACTGGTTGGTTGTACAGCTTAAAACCTTGCTCGTGCATTTTAGGCAGTGAGACGGGAAAAAAAGGTATTTTCTCTTCCCCTCTCTCTCTTCCAAACATTGTAATTATCAGTGTCCCCAGGACCCACACCTTTGGTATCCAAAGCCCTGCTAGACCTCCTAAAATCTACGATGTGGTAAAGCACCTCCGGAAACCTCTGCCTGTGTCATGCTCTTAATTCTTTGCCTGCTGCCAGAGGAGAACGTTACCTGCTTGCCAGCTTCTGCAGCTTTGGGGGTATTTAAGAGTTTTCTGTTTCTTGTTTTTGTGAAGGGAGGCTGGAAGGGAGAGGGTTGAACACAGCTGTGTATCTGCCGATTTGTATTTTATTATTCCAGTAATTACCCAGACATACCTGCAAATCAGAGTCTGAGCAGAGTTCCCTAATACCCTTCAGTCTGCTAACTGCGACGCTCTATAGAACACAGCATTTCGCCATAGCCCGTATTATATTGATCAAGTTCATTGTTTCAAAGCTGTCATTGTTTAGTCCTTCCATCAGCTGTACTAGATATCTTTTCCGTGCATTTTCTAAGTAGTGAAAGGCTAAATTATCTCAACCCATCTTACCCTTGTACCTGTTTGGAAAATACGTACCACTGTCTTAGTCCAAGAAAAGCGATGGAGGGTAATAATAAACGAAGGTACTATGAAAGCTATACAACTTTTGCCTTCTTCGTGCATTGGCAAAGCTTTAGACTTTGTCATCATTGTCGTTGAGAACTTTTGCGAGAACCTTCAGTGATGACTCCAGCAAACCTCAGTCTTGTGGCTGTCTTGCCATAGCTGAATTGGGCAGAACTCAAACCAGATAAACCTTTCTAGAGCCAATGGCGTAAATTCCCTAGAGCTAGTGACACTTCAACAGGCTCGGAGTGGGCTCCTTGAAGCCAGAACAACTTATTTTGATGGTGCGGCGCTGAGACTGAAGAGACTGGGAGTTATGATCTGAGCATTCTCAAGTTAATTATTTTTTTATTGTTGCTAAGTAGCAAGACCCGACAGACCATCCATTTGACATATACTGGTATTAAAGGATTCAGTTACCGTTTTAATCAATTTGAAGAGCAAAGGGATTTAAAGGATGGCTTGGCTTAATTCCAACCAATGGCTACATTGCTCAAGAGAGATTTTATGCCAAAGGTTTGGCAGCGCATGAGAGTCTGAACCCTCTTTTAGCAGTCATGTAATTCATTATTTTTGTTGCAAATAGAGAACTGGAGTTACATAGTTTAGAACATTTTGCGCGACTTCAAAATAATGGTGACAGCAATTCTATCAGGCGTCTGCTTTTAAGCAGTACATAAAATCTAGCTGTTGCCCTCTTAAAGCTAGACATGGAAGATGAGTGGGATTGCTTATGAAAGATGCATTTCCCGGGCAATTTCACTACCACTTTTAAAACTCTGTTCCTAACCTTGCCTACATTTTCTCAGCAAAATTCTGGTAAAAACAGTGCAATACACACACACATATATGTAAATTGCCTTTGTGTAAATTCAGTTGGACTGCAGAGGAAAACAAATGAAAAAAACAGTGAAGAAGCTGCACCAGAGGCAGCTTGAAAGCGGCCTGGAGAACCAACGCTCTCATGGCAAGCTCTTGTTCTTTGCAAGTTGCTCCAGTGGGCTCCAACTCTGGGCACCACACAGCCTGCTTTCGAGCAATGCTACTGTCGTATGAATTCACAAAGGACATTTTTGGGCTAACTGGTTACTTGAGAATCAGAAGATCTGGGGTTTTTGTTCCTGACAATGGTGTAAGCTGCCTCTGTGTCAGTTCTGCCTAGGAAATTTCCTTGCCTTGGAGGAAAAAATAAATTAGGATGACTAAATAGACATGAGTAACTAAGGCATTCTGCTGAGTAAGAAAATACAGTGCAAGAAGTCCACGCTCTCTTTTGAGCACTCTGATCTAAGGATTACTGGAAATGCGGAAATGTTGCTGCTTTGCTGCTGAAAGAACGAATGGACATATTTCTGCAATTCTCCCTTTTTTGTATCCCTTAACTATTTGTATGTATATATTGTATTCTCTGAGCTAGTGTAACTTTATTCTGAAGTTAAGTCAAGGAGCTGACTGGAACTTCAGACTGCCAAGAAGAGTGCAGTGCAGCAGCTGCCTAGAATATGTGGCAAAGCCAGGAATAATAATGGTAGTAGTAGTAATGATGGTACGTTTCAAGATTACAGCCTGCAAGTACCCTGAGAGGAGAAGTGTTTGACAAGTAATTGCCGTAGGTAATTTGACAGGTTGCTGAATTGGACTTGTAAACCAAATCATATATATGCAAAAAGAGAAGTGTTTTCTGCTGAATATTATCCCGTAGTTGTAGTACTGGAGAACTGCATGTACGTTTTTTTCCCTGTGGGATATAGGAGCAGTAGGATGAGCTGGCAGGTCTTCTAGATCTCAGTACTTCACATTTTGAGTTGAGATTTAATCAACTCGGCTGCAAAGAAGAGGACTAAAGAATAAGGGAAGTACTGGTGTAATTAGGTGCCCCCATTCTGTGACATACTAAGACAAACGTTTAAAAAGAAGGCAATAATAGTGAGAGGAGAAGGAAAAAATGGAAAAATAAATCATCATAAACATTGGTTTTGGAAAGTAAAATCCACAAATATTTGTATTCTGTATATGTTGCCTCACGTGTGAACTGTTCTGGGGCAGGCTGGGGTGAGATGTATACATTTTGCAGCATTGTCACCGGTCGGTGCTGTCTAATTCAGTGGGTTTAATTTAAAAGTGTTCGGAAATTATTACTTAAGACATTATGATAGGATCTTTCCAGTTAAAACTTGTAATTTTTGTAGAAATAATGCACAGTTGTGGTTATGAAGGTCAGAAGTTCTGAAAGAAATGTAAGCGATGCCTCTCAGTTGCAGTGTAGCATAGGACTTGCTATTCTTAAAAATAGGTTTTAAAATTATACTGGGACTGAAAGTACAGAAAAATCCTCTCCCTGATTGCTGTGGTTTAGTCTCGCTCTTCTTACCTTCCTCCCTTACTACATTTCTTTTTCTTTTTCTTCCAGTTTGGGACCTCATGTTTCCCTTTTTTTTAGGATCTTAGCCTAGTTCCAACTGTCTCCCCAAAGGCCACTTTTGCCATTTTTGATGCCTGAGGTAGAGCTGGAGAGAGTGACCACGAAAATCTGATATTAGTAATTAAGTTGTTCCACCATATTTCCCTTTTATGTCTCTTTCTTTGGTGATCATGCCGTCCTGTTTTTTTCTCTGAAACTGTTAATGGCCAATGTTTGACTGCATCTTCAGGAAGTATAAATTAACACAGAACTGCTTTTGTTGCTTTAGTAGCAATCTGCGTTATTAAACTTTTAGGAAATAATGTGCATTTAGAAGATAACCTTATGCTGTTTCAGCTGAAGTTTTGTTTGGTTGGTTAGATGAAGATCTTATAGCCTAGCTTTAGTTGTAGTTTGTCAGTGAATATATGTGTGAAGTTCAGAGAATAAAGAGGTAAAAGTATAGTAGTATCCCCTCCTTGCTGTGTCTGTGTATTTCAGTTCAGGTGTAATCACAGTATTGTTTCACTAAGTGAATGGCAAATTGTTAGCTTGTGTAGGAGTAAAGCTTGGTTGCGGATTTTTTGCGTGTTCCTGCTTTTCTAAAGTAGAAAAAAGTTCATGTGAAATCTGTTTCTTACCTTAATTGCAATGTTTTGATACAGTGGTTAAACAGATATCTAAGAAGATCTTTCAGGAGTAAGATAGCGGCTTGTAGTCTAGGTATGGGAGGAAGAGAGATTCGCCAGCTGTGGGTGGTATGCTATTAAGAATACAAATTTATTTCTAATTGCATAGTTAGTGACTCTTTTTATAGTTCTCAAGTGCTTTAAGCTCTTTTAGTTGAAATGAAATGGGTATGAAAAAGCAATAATTGTAAATGGTAAAGGCCCCCGGTAATGAGCATTCAGCTTATCATTCTGCCTAAGGGATGTTTGAAGAGGATGGGCGCTGTTATCCTCAGCACTTGCTTAAAGATAAAGCAGAAAGCAGTGGAGTGACTTTAAGTCTAAGGGGAAATAAACTGTTCGCTATGAAAGGAAGTGACATACGCGTTTCGCTCTTGGGATCATTCAGAAGCAGTCTCAGGCCCCATCTCTAGGGGTGGCTGCAGGAAGGTAAGAGGAGCTTGCTACAGCGCAGGGATCAGCTTGGTGACCTTTTCTGGATTTCTTTGAATCCTAGACTTCAGGGCTGCTCTGGGCAATGCCGGCGTGGATCTTCGCAGTCCTGCACATTTCCCTGAATTCGTGTTTGAATTGTGTTTAGCTGGAGTCATTCGTGTATGGATAAAGTATATTGTGGAACTGTTTTTTTACCTCAGCATTGTGTTTGCTCTCCTCCAGTTTTTCTGTCTTTTATGATTTACTGAACTGTTAATTTTTCTCTTGCCTGCGTATGAAGGTGTAGCATCAACAACCAGCTGTCTGTTATGCGATGAACTCATTTAGCAATTCCTCTTCCCAGACCATGGATTTGTAGGGAATTTTGTGTTGAAGAGAGGATTTAAGGGTAAGGCCACCTGCCCCTCTACATAGACTGGATGCCTGAGAAGTTTTCCACTTGCTTTACTGTCTTTTGTAGATTCAGAAATATTTTATTTTTCATATATATACTCCTGGTTTGTCAGACAAGCATATTTCTTTAGCTTCCTTCATGATTGTGTGGAAGAGTTTCATTTCAGGGATGTAGCAATGTTTCTCTGTTATTCACTGGTTTCTTGGTTGTGACAAACGTCTACAGCATTTAGGAACCCAGGATCCTTCTTCCCTTAGTAGTGAGACTTCTCAAACAATATCCTCGTTAAGCTGAATGTTTAAACTCATAGTAAACTCTTCCTATTACCAGTGAAATAATTATGTCTGATTAAAAGCACTTTTTTTTCCTTCAATATAAATGTTACAATCCCTTCCTGCTATTTTTGCAAAATGATTCATAAGAAGCCATGCAGAACATAGATGTATCCAGACTGAGTGTGTTACATGCCCTCCCACATATAATGATGAAACGTGTGTTTTGCTACTAAGATTGCAAATACTTCATTGATGTCTGCATATAATTAAACGTGTTAGATTTTCTTTCCGGCTGCACTTACTGGCAAATGTTTCCTGAATGCCAACAGCTGTTATTAGGAAAATACTCCCTGATCAACCTGCTGCTTCTGCATAGGCTGCTTCATAAAAAGCTTAAGTTTTTCTTGCCTGAGTATCACTGGAAGGGTCTGGTGGATTAAAAGTTATATTTTTTTTTAAAGAGCTGCATATAACAAAGCTGGTTTTCTAATCTGATAAACTGATTTAAAAATGAGACTGAAACCGTGAAAACTTAGTCACATTTTTCATGTGAGTTATTACGTAGCATGTCAAGCGTCCGTTCTAGACAGAGCTTACACCAATCACCATGAAGCTGCAGCATCTGAGGAACCTAGGAAAGAGTGGTTCTTTCACCAATGTTGGTTGTATCTCACGTACTCTCTGCCTTCCTCGTTCTTTTTCTCTATATCCCCTGAGATTTTGGCCTCTCAGGAAAACTTTCGCAGCCCCCAGCATCCCGTCTGTTTGTCTTGCTTATAGAAACTGCCTCACAGGCTACGTAAGGTGACAACAACGTGCACGCAGTTCCCAGCGGGCTCTATGTGATGGTCCAGCTCAAGTTTCCTGCGCGTTTGGTATTCCGCATTTGTCTTCCCTCCCGTTGCACGGACCCTTACCACGGAACCAGTGGTTCCCTTTTCTCTTCTTCCTCCTCCCAGGGTTTTCCTTCTCTTCTTCGGCAGGGTGGGCAGACGTGTCAGTTCAGCTCAGCTCAGCTTAGTTTTCTTTCTCAGTTACTTAAGGCTATTGCTGGTACCTCTGTTTTTCAGTTACTACTAGAAGCGGGTCGTTTTTGTCCACGGTCAGGGACTGCTGGTTGAAGCCACTTGTCTGGCATACATGCAACTAGCTGCTGTGTGCCGAAGGAGGTAAAGTGGAGGAAGATGATCATCTGTCTCAAGGAAGGAAGGAACAAGAACTAGTGAAACATTCACCAGTATTTCTTTGCTCTGGTGGCTTTGCACTTTGGTTACATGCATCTTTCTTTCCATTCTGTTTGAGACTCTGAAATCTTTTGTTTCAGCCTAAAGACTTTTCAGTGCAGTTTAATTCTTTTTAAGGGTAAATCTAGGTGAATGACTGGATCAACTAAACCTGCCTTTTCTGCTTTACTTTTTCAGGATTGCACGGTATATGAAACAGAGAATAAAATTCTTCATGTGGTGAGTAGTGTTTGGATTTCTTTTAATAGATATATTTCTATAGTCTACATAGAATTATAGAGCTGCGTGTTTTGTGCTTTTTCTCTGCAGTGCCAGTGTGATAATGAACTCGTAGTCTGGGTGTGACTGAGTGAATGCGTGGAACTACTTTTGAATAGGTGATGTTGTTATGAAAGCCAAACTTGGCATATGAGAAGCCAGGAACTTTGCAAGGGCTCATGTTTGTCTGGCTCAGGCCCGTCTGTTACTTGTAAACCACGGTCAGAAGAATAATTTTGAAAAATTATTTGGGGGGGGGGTTGTGGCCCTGTCCCCCCCCCCACGGACCGGTGGAAGGAGTCGACCATCTTGAGCTGCCCCCGCAGCTCCTTCTTGCTGAGGTGGTCGAGCATCCGCGCGTCCACCAGCGACTCCATGAAGAAGCTGCGGTACTGGGGCAGCCCCAGGCTGGGCAGCCACTCGTTGCCCACCCACTCGTGGTTCATGTCCCCGTACGCCAGGATCTGCGGGTGGGCACCGCTCGCAACCATGCGACCACCCCCCCCCTCCCCTCCCCTCCCGCCGGGAAGCTCAGCCCGGACAGGGCCACTGGGACCCCCCCTCAGCCCTGCCAGGACCCCCCC
>JANZLQ010000061.1:18281847-18436647 GCA_026212715.1 Elanus axillaris | reverse complement strand
GTTTTTTTTTTTTTTTTTTTTTGAAGAGCTGGTTGCTAGGCTTCTATGAAATCATATATGTTTATGTTAGTGATATAGCTTCATTTATATAGCTTTATTCCTCATAGGAACATGGAGCTAGTCCAGTGATGGGAAAATGAATGCAATTCTTTCCTTTTGAATTCTTAGCACAGATACAATGGTGTGTTCCCAGAAACTGTGGTGCTATCGATAATAAATAAAGTAGATGAAAGTCATCAGGGCATCAGAACACAGCATGAGTTTGAAAGGCTGATACTTTGGTGGATGGCGAGTCAAAAGCTTGAGCAAACTTTGTCTGAAAATTGCACCTAAGTTTTCGATATTAAATTGTATTAGATGTTGTGGCTGTAGTTTAGTCACTATTAAGTTAATACTTGTTTCTAAAAGTTGGAGTCGCAGATATTCCTCCTAAGAGTGAGTAATGAATTGGTTTAATTTATTCACTGTATTTGACATTTAGGTAGGTTTTGATATCTTGCTGTTCTTATTATCGGAGCTTAAGCAAGAAAATACTGCATTTCTTAATTTTAAAAGGTGAGCTTCCCAGTAACTTTTGCTATACTTTTCTTTTTTTCTTTTTTTCTTTCAGTGCTCCCATATCAAATCCTTGGCAAGCTGAATTCTATAAGCTTTTGATGCTTTTATTTCACAGTGATGTGGAATAAAACGTCTCCTTGTATTTTTAGGTTTCACTGACATTTTTCCCCTGTGGGACACACAGAATTAACAATTTTAGTGAGGCTGACATCATCATCTTTCTAGGCCGATCTCTGCAAGTTTAAGTAATGAAGTTCTTAATTGCGTAATCTTGGCAAAAGTTGAAGCGCTGTAAATTTGAAATCATTTTATATAGCCTGGTTTTCAATACATGCTTGTTTTCTGCTGTAAGAGCCAAGAGTTCTGACATCTGCTGTATACAGTATGTAACTTTAACAAATTAGGGAAAAGGATTGTAAAGGGAGCTGGCAGTGTTTAGAGTTGATGAGGCATCAGTTAATGTAGTCCCCAACAGAAAATTTTGAGGAAACCGAGAGGGATTCGTTTAAGATACACGAGTACACAAATTTGAGACAGGTTTCAAAAGTTACATTATCTTACATCTTTCAGACTTAACACAGGCTTATTTTTTAATCCCTAGTAACTTCACTGTGGTGCCGGGTGGACATATGTATTGTTGTGGAGAGCTTAATTAGCTTCTACACTTAGTGCTCCAGCTTGCAAGGAAACATGAACAGAGCGTTGAACATTTTACTGAAGCCTAGGATTAAAAATGGCTATACGTATGACACCTAACTCGCATCCTCTCTGACCAAGTTGCATTTTCGCTGAGGGATATGATTTCATGGGGCAGAAGGTGACTAAAAGCAATCGAGGAAAGAGATAAGTCTGTGACTGAATAATTAAAAGATGGGATTGGAAATTATATTTTGAATATGAAAGGTAGTATTTTACACGTGCAGCTGGAAAGGGTGGTGATAGACTAGGAATTGAAAGCAGTCGCAGTTCCCTCTAACCCCTTTCCCTGCAAGACTGAAAAATGTGTTGTGGCTTTAGCCCGTTCAACAATCTGGGGACGAGCAATCTAACAGGTAGATTAAAAAAGGGGGGAAAGGCCTACTGATGTCAAATCTTAGAGAGCGCGTGGTATTTTTATGCCAGTGTCAAAGAAGAGAGGACGTTAGATATCTTATGAGTTAAAAATATTTGAATGCATGAGTACAACTTAGATAAAAGATGTTCTGGAGGGGCATTAAGAATTTAAATCTCCTCTTATAGACTGTGCATCCAGTAAATTTTGAGACGAATGATAAAAGAAGGTTCTCTCTCTAAAAAAAAAAAAAAAAGTAGTAAATTTTGGTAAATGTGTAGAAATAATCTTGGATGAGAAATGCTGAGAGAACTAGGGAAGATTCGAGGAGAGGACATGTACGCAGGTATTATAGAGAGAGAAAGTAAATTCTCTCCTCTTAAATTCAAAGACCAAGCTATTGCAAGTCCATTTTCTGAGTACATTCCCCATCTGCAAACTGTGCAGACTCTTGGAGGTAACAGAAGTGGTGTCTTGCCAGCTTCACATCCAGCTGCCTTCGAATCGTCGGATACCAACACATAGCTGTGTTCGCTGGGATGACTTGGAGAGGAAACTGAATTTGAAACTGTGGGCTCGCCCCATATGATTTCACGTACCACATTCTCCTGGTGACACAAGGAAACAAGGTTCCTCACAAAAGTGAAAGGCGATGACTTACAACTAATTAGCAATTCATGCAATTAGCCTTAGGAAATCCTTGTTGCCAGGTATTGTTTCCACTAAGGATTGAAGTCAACTTTTAGGAGATCCTTCTTACATAGGTAGAGAAGAACCACAGCTACAGAAGTGAGAACAGATTAAATGACACTTACGTACTTTTATTCTTTAGGATGCCAAGACATTGACCACCTTAGGAGCAGATCGTTAGATCTAAGTAGTAGATATTTGTCCGCGTTACCTCTTGGTGGTCCAGTGGTTTAGTTCAGGCTGAACCTGTGTTCTGGGCTGAACATCTCCATCGTTTGCGGGGCTCACAGCGTTCCCTTGGTGCCGTGGTTCAGGGCCGGAGCTCTGTAAGCACACGTCTGTGGGGATGCTGCCCCGTTCCCCGGGAGCAGGCCTACTTCGTGCCAAATCGGGGGGCAAGAGGGTGCGTGGGCCCAGGCCGGGGGCGAGAGACCACTCTGCAGCTACCGAAGGGCACACGTGGGGAGCTCCAAAGTTGACCCGTCCCTGAGTCTTCATGCTTTCCTCTGACGCGTGGTGGAGTAGGCCCTATCCCTCACCGAAGGCAAGATCCTCAATTAAATGACTGATTGGTTTGCTTTAATTAGGTAGGGCCAAAAAACCAGTTAATGAGCTCACGTTCTAATGGCAGTAATTTCTTTTGACAAGCAAATGAATGCCCTCTCTTCCAGAGATGGCAGTGTGGGCGTTCATGTGGAGAGACTGCTGAATCACCTTGTCCGTAGACAGTGTGTTTGAACGGCGATAAACCTATTCAGGGGTTAGCTTTTTAGATATCACCGATACGTTTAAGAACTGGTATTCTGTGGAGACGGAAATGTATAGCTTCAGCTTATATTCAAGAAAGAAATATTTGAATGTTTGTTTACTCCAGGCAGTTTGTGTTGCAACTCCTATATAAAACCATTTTGATGGTCACTCACAATATTAGGTTAAGTAATAAACTGATCGGTGTTATTCAACTAAATGTATAAAATGTATCTAAAGGAAAAAGGTCTTATGGGAAACTGATGAACTTTTAAGAAGAAATTGCTTACTTCAGCTTGTTCATTTCTTCTAAATGGAGTTGCAAATCGTGTCTGGGGAAAAAAATTGTGTCTTCTGTAATTTTCTGCCCTAGAATTGCAGGTGTGTTGAAACAATTATTTTAAAGACTATCTTTCTTAATTATTTTTTTTTTCCTGTGAATTCATTCACAGAAACACTTGGTTTCTGTGGAATAAGAAGTGTAAAACCACAGGAATAATGTGCTGGGTTTTGCTCATTAAAATGTTGATGGTACTGAAATATTCATGAATATAGAAAAGTGCTTCGTATTTCTGCCACTTCATTTCTTGGTATGTTTTTTCCAGGTTACCTTTTGCTCAGTAACTGATGTAATAAATGAGTATTTCAATAGTAATAATTGTAAAGATTTATTAATATAAACAGGCAGTAAATACCACCAGAAAATAATACCAATAGAAGTAGATGGCAGTAGCAAATACTAACTTGGGAAGAACATGTTTTAAAATACAGTGGGCCTAAATATGAAAGAATAAGCCATAGGCGTGGTGCTTGCTTCAAAATTGGAAATTAGTATGCTCTTGCTAGTTTATATTTAGAATATATTGATTTAACTTGAGATGTTAAAACATATGGAAAACTGGTCAGCTTAAAAAGGTATCAGTTCTGCTTATTTGGGGAGTCAGAAGTTAATCGTTGTGAAAGTCTGAATGGAGCTTTAAAATCTTTGAAGAATAATTCATTGATTCCATCCAGCTGTTCAAGACTGTATATGATGGAAATATCTAGTTCAGATTAATCCATGTGAAGCAGTAGAGTATTAAAGTGAGAGCAAAGCAAGAAGGGCTAATTATAGAAAGTAGAAGCTGGGCTCCAGTCGGATTAATAATAAGTTTTAACTGCATTTTCTTTTTAGTTTAATTCTATAATAAAGATAATGTTTTCCTAAGGAATTTCACTTTCTAAAAATTACGCTGCTTTCCTGCAAAAAAAAAATAATACAGCTTTATTGACTTGGGAAACCATAGAAAGTAGAACTGCAGAGTGAAGTTACTGTTCAGAAGTTTTTGAAAAACAAATCGGCTATTTAAATGAAAAAAGAGTTTCTGAATTGAAAAAGGAAAGAACAAGTAGTGGATCAGAATGTTCTCTTTCTGCTACGAGCCTTGCAGAAACCACAGTGATGATAATTCACCCCTGCTCGCTATATTTGAATATTTGTGTTAGAGAACTATAATCGACTAAAAAAGCATTGTCAAAGGTACCGTATTTATAGTCTTATTAAAGAAGAAAAAGTAACCTCCTTCTTCCCTTCAAGAGTCTATACCTTGGAAATTGGGCCCAGACAGCTTTACTCCAAATGAAGCCTCTCTTTCTGCATCCAAAATAAGATTTAGTTCACTGTTCAAACTTCATGTATATACAAATGGAGTCCAGGCCCGGTTGGTTCTAAGATTGCTGGAGTTACTACTGATGTGCTGCCTACAGTAACAAATGTTTTGGACTGAAATTAATTGGTTAATAATGATTTGGTTTGGCTCAAGCTAGCTAGTTAGACTTCACCCTGAACGCTCGTGTAGCAAGTTGCTTCGTCTCGGGTCACTTCTAACTGAGCGAGGGTTTGGGGTGGTTTTGTTTTTTTTGCAAACAGATTAAACTTAACATTGCCAAGACATTTTTTTCTTACTTGCAGCCCTGAATGTCTGAGTGTCTTTCTGGCATCTTCTCCCTCATTCAGATGATGTAGGTGAGAGCGCTGATGGGGGAGGCTGGTGCTTTTCTTGCCGTCAGCCCTGGGAATGTCTTTAAGCCGGGATGCCTCAGTATTGCAAATACTTGGCGAGATAGGTTTAAGCTTGGTCACTAGCCCGGGTAAAGTTAAGGAGAGGAGCAAACCCAAGTCTGTCTGCACGACCAGAAATGCTCGGTGACCCTAGAGCTGCCTGAACGGAAGAGAGAAGAGGCGAACGGTTTGGGGAAAGGCCACAGCTCGCGGAGGGCTCTGAAGCCTGTCGTCTCCCTGCGTGCTTCCAGCCTGCTGCAGCACAGACCTCCGAGAGTCAGAACAGATACAAATCTAATTTAGTCACCTAAAGGTCCTCACCCCCCTGGCTGAAAGAAGGAGCAATTGTGGAAAATCTGTTAGAAATTGGTAGACTGCAGTCCAAAAATACAGGTAGAAACTAAGTATTATCGTTCATCCTTCACGCTCTCGGGCGTAAACTAGTTGCCTACTGGGGGAAAGAAAATGTTTCCCCTTGAATTTCTACCAAACAACTAGATGCTGTGTGGTGATCTTTTTCATTCTCCTCTGAATCATTTAGCTTTGTGCATAAAGACTGTGGTGCAGCTTCAGTCTGCAGTTATAAGTTTGTCACTGAATAGAGAGGAGAATTTATTACTGAAGTGCAGCGGTGAGTTCTGCAAGGGAGAGCTGAAGTCCTCGCTGTAAGGCTTAGGGAGAGAACAGGGGGGGTGTGACAAGAGGAGGAAATGTAATCATCTCTTGATTTCTCTCAGTTAATCTTTTGTAACTTGGTTTGGTGTTTTTTTTTTTTTTGGCCTGGCCAAATCCTTTTCCTTTGTTCAGATACCTTGGACACTGAAAGCTGAGTGCAGCGCAGTTTGGGAACAGCCGAGCATTTTTAATGCCTGCTGATTTTTGTAGGAGCAACGGGTTGCTCATCTTGCTGTGTGTCTTACTGTAGCTAGTACTGCATTGCAGCAGGAAATCAACAGTAACAAAAGATAAAGGATCCTGATCTCGTTAACAATGTTTTCATGAACAGAAATGTAGTTTTACAAAGTAACAAAAGGTAACTACATTTGAGGGAAAAGGTGAGTTGTACTGTCGTTTGATTTTATTGAACCTAAAATACATGTCTACAGTACAGCTTGTGCTGAATAGTTGTGCTGAAAAATAAGGTGTTCATAACTTGTTAGGAACAAAATGAGTAGCCAAAGCGCACTGTTTGTGTACTTTTCTTCCACTCAGATTAATGGAGTAGCCTACATGCAAAATATTATGTCAGTCCATTACTTTCCATCCAAAAAAAAAAATTTAAAACTTCTTATTAATAAATAGTAATAATAATTAAAATGTAATAATAGCTCCCCTGTATTTCTTGCACCTACGTAGTTTGTCAAATTGGCTTTACATCTGCCAAGCTGATGCTAAAAGCTCGAGTGAAGTCTGGGGAGCTTGTGGAAAATTCAGGCAAGCTTAGAAGTAAAGTAACATCAAACAGAACTAGATTTAGGCAGGGTTATTGCTCGAATGAGTATGGAATGAACCTAATGGGCCACAGCATGAACTGTTTAGGAAGAGGAGCGTAGAGAAGTCAAAGATGGTTTACTTGGGAACTTTCTAAATACAATATGATTGTATGGCAGCGTTGCCTCCGTTACGTTAACTTTGTTCCTGTGCCACGTGGCAGCATCTTCGCCATGGAAGGTCCCGATCCCCTGAATAGGTCCAAGGTCTTTTTCCATAAAGAGGACTGATGGGGAGGAAGCATGCTTCTGGTGAAAAGGCTGGTTTGTCTCTATGCTGACTGGTATGTTAAAAAGCCTTGGCCAATGGAGTCAACAGCACTAATCTGGGCAGGAACTGGACGGTACCTACCTTCAGAGCCACTGGGTAAACTCTGTTGTAAAGTGACATGGCTGTACCCCATGGATGTGTTCCAGAGCCATCCAAGCTCCCCTATGTTCCTGGGGCTGAATTGCCCTCCTCTTCCTCCTCCTCCTCCTCCCTTCTTCCGCAGATACACACACACAAAACCCAATCCACAAACCAGGAATGAGATGTTGCTGAGAGTAAAAGCAAGGAAAAAAGTACAATTTTGCCAGTGTCAGCCTCCGGGGGAGAGGATGCAGGGGGGAGAGGATGCCCGCTGCGCACGAGCGAGCCCCTGCTGTCCTGGCTGTGGGCAAGCACAGAGTTCATCAAAATTTGTCTTTCGCACAAGCCCAATAGACACTTGATCGTACTTACAGTCCAACCCTTTAACCAAGGAGTATTTCACCAAAATTATTTAAATGTATAATAGTTAAGGGACGCTTCTAAGCTTCCGTAAGTATTCTAACAGAAACAGGCTTCTTACACTTTCAGAAGAAAACTAGAGATGTTGCTAGATATTTTCTTGTAGCAGCTGAAAGATTGGATGGTCGGGCAGAATCCAGGCCCATCTTCCAAAACAATTGCTTTTTGTTACCAAAGTCTTGAAACTACGCTGGAACAGGAAAACTGAACTAAAATACATATAGTATTCTGAAATTAGATGAGCAGTTTAATTAAAACCAAATTAGCTAGTCATTCCTTGGAAGTCCAAGCAGCTTGAATATGCCAGTTTGCTATACAATAGCAGCGAGCGTTAAATTCAAAATCCTCCTACAGCAAACATTCTCTCCCCTGCAAAGTTCTCGTAAGCAAAGCAAAACATGTTTTAATGAAATGAGTTTGCTGGACAGAACTATTCCATAATTACTAAGCAGGCGATATTGTGATTAGGTTTCGTTATCCGGAGTGACTGTTTCTTGAGAAACTCTCATTATGGGTGCAGTTAGTTCATGGCATGTTGTCTTGCTGAATCACCCAGGTCCGCTAGCGCTCTAATAGAAGAAAAAGAGCTAATTCTGTTGGTGAGAAACCGAGAGAAGTAATTCAATAACTTTTGTTTTCACTTTTCTGTACCTTCTGTTTTCTTTTGCTGGTTCCAGTCACCTCTGGTACTAATATATGGTAACAAACCTGATAACATTTAATGGAGCTTTAAAAGTTCTTTGTCTTCAACTTTTGTCTTTGCCCTGGTGAGATCTAGGCGCTCATGAAGCGGAAAAGATTTTGTAATAATGCAGCAGAGTTTTGCCCCTAAATACCATTTTTCTAGGAAGACAGTTATGTATGCATCCCTGCATGCTGAATGAGTGTTTACGTTTTGGAAAGGTCATTGAATTTGAAGCCTTAATCTGAAAGAGCATCCTCTACTCGTAGGGTCTTCTCTAGGGACGTTGCTGTGGCTCATGGATTGTGCTTGGAATGGGCACGTTAACGTGCTGTTGGATGGCAGTATGAATATCTAAGATGGAAAGAAAGCTGCAAGACCCAAAAGGCAATAATCTTTTAGAAATGCATAGAAGCATATGGCAGATTTTTCTTTATTGTAATAACGTGGTGATTTCGGCATCCGGTATTCCCAGAGCTCCTCTCGGGGAATATTGACGCCACTGTGTTTCAGGTTTACAACCAATATAACCATACTGGAATGCTCATCTCCATAAGGCTTAGTGTATAGACTGTCTGTACCCCTCTCGCGGAGAGGCGGCGGGAGAGCCGCTGCTCCAGGGAGCAATTTAATGCACCTCAGCTTAGGCGTCTGTTCCGAGCCACATCCTGGACTTGCTCACTCCTCTCTTTGCCCCATCACCTGTCAAGGCAGCAGAGAGGACTTTTTTTTTAATGAGGAGCCACATCTGTGACCTTGAAATGGCGTACCTTGCCTTAGGTGGTAGGAACACTCCTTTTCTTATGTGTTTTGGCATCTCCCTGCAATGCAACAGAAGAAGAACGTACAGTAATTCATTGTAAATAGAAGTTTCTCTGAAACTGCTAAGGACCCCATAAATATAATCGTTTTGGAAGAGATTCATAGGAAGAACAGGTGGGTGAATACAAGCCTAAAGATATATGAAAAATTCAGTTTTCATCACTAGAGAATGATTTATAATGTAGGTCTCTTCGCTTTGCACGTGGAGACCTGAGTGTTCTGTAATTTTCTAACAGTAAGTTTTCAGTAATTGTCAGTGCGGTTACAAGAGAGGTGAAAATACAAATAATATGCCAGCATTGTATTAAAAATCCCCATCAAACAGGGAATCGAAACTTTCATTTTTGTTATGGAATTTTATGTCATTTTTACCTTTTAAAAACGTCAGCTCAAAGCAATTTTCTTGTATCCAAAAAGCTGTAAAACCCCCCAATTTTGCAATAAAGTTCACTTTTTTACTTCTTCCTAATTCAGGTGAAGCACAAAACATTCTTAACCCCATTATATCTATTTCTTGACTTCCTTTTTTCTGTAATGATTCTGCATCATGAAATACAGATAAAGCAGAAGGGGTGGGGGTGCTTGAAGGTAATGCTATCTCTGGGAGAAGGTCATGTTGGTATTAAATTTTGTTATATTTTACATTTGATTCTGATTTGTTTATTCATTCTGAAACATGGTTGTTCAATAAAAGAAGCCATCTACATGCAAACCTAAACTTCCAACTGTTTGTAAATAATTTCAAGATGAGAAGATCCCAATGTAATGGTCTGTAACAGGATTAAGATTTCACTGTCTCTGGATTTTTTATTTTTTTTTTTTGCTTTTATCACTTAAGTGGTTTTACTTTCCCTTTCACGTACGATATTTGTAGTTTGGCATTTGGAATCAAAATGGTGATTCGGCAAGGCGGTTATATCCAGTTTTGTATTATTTTTCCATGGCACTGTTGTAGACATTTTTTACTTGAAGAAGTATGCTTTGCAGTCTTGGAAGAGTGGTTGGTGCAGCAGTGGTGTGCAGTTGTGTTTCAGTCATTTGAGGGACTGGTTAGCTTTCATCTTTTGAATTTGAGAGCAGTTAAGCTGGTTCTTAATTGGCTTTGGAGGTACCCACAGTTTTGGGACCAGAAGAATGTCCTAATCCCTGAATTTGCTGACAAAACACGCATTTGGAAACCTGAACCGAGAAGTCATTTTCAGTTGCTGAAAGGAGACTCCACAGAAAACACTGAAACTCTCAAAAATCACTTGCTGAGAGAGAATGATAGGAAAAAATGACAGCTTCCCCGCTTCTGAGCAGAGGGCGTTCGGGGAGTGAGAGGTGAGGAGATGGATACACAGTACCCGTTCGACAGTCCCAGCCTTTTTAGAAACTTTTTTATTTCTGTCTTGGCGTGAAGCGGCTGCCAAGGATAACAGGTTTAAGAATTAGCCCGTCGTGAAGCGGTTATTTATTGGAATCTTCATGCCTGCAATAGTAAATCATGCTTGGCAGCATTAGAACATGAGAAACTCAGTCCAAAGTCAATTAGCATGTTTTGTTAGTATAGGATAAACTTCAGAGCTAACGGGAGTTACCCATCATCGTTAAGAGTCTGATTTTCATCTGTGCCGAACAGCTGCACATTCAGTGGAAATTCGTGGGGTTTGGGGACACTTAATGCCTTTGGAAAAGACGTGGGCAGAGGGGGCCGGGCACAGCTCGCAGGCAGGACCCTGACCCTGCGAGAGCACGGGAGCAGCTCCTGCAGCCCCTCTTCTCTCTGCTCAGATGCAAAGGCATCTGCTTCTTGTTCTTCCCTGCTCTGGCACGTGTCGGTTTGGGGTCGTCACAGAAAACAGATTTTGTATTGTGCTGCTGACTGAGGCCTTTTTCCCCTCCTCCGTCATTCCCTCTGCCCTGTAGATTCAGCAATGTGATTTAATATATACTTTAAAAATGCAATGGTTTACACTGTAGGTTGATATGCACATAGTTAGCAAAGGAATGCTTATTGTGACGCGTCTTTCTTATTGTTTTCTTTCCTAGTGTAAAACTCTCTCTGGCGTCTGTGATCACATTATCTCGCTCTCCTCTGATCCGCTGGTTTCCCAGTCTGCCCACCTTGAAGTGATCCAGCTTACAAACATCAAGCCAAGTGAAGGGCTGGTAAGAAGTACGCAGTTAATCAAACCCATCATCCGGGATGATAAAGTGATATTTTTTTTAAAATAAGTTGTATATATGGAAAGCAATAGGACGTTTTAGCCTTTTCGATTTGGAAGTCTGAAAATAGTTTGATTTCTCCTGCTAGTTTGGTTTCTTATGCGGCTGGGCCAACAGGAAAGTATTTTGTAAGGCTGACCGATATATGCGAAGAGTTTAGTACAGGGAGAACTGAGCGAGAAGTTCTTGCCGTTTATACCATCTTCTGAAAAGTGGTTCAGGTTGTTCTAGGATCCTGAAGTCTGTCTGAAGGGATTTAAATTACTAAGATCAACTCAACCAAGAAGTTTGCGTGGGCTTATGCACAAAACCTGTCAAATTCTGGAATATGCTTCACAGTATCTCTGGGATATAAAGCTATTTTCTAAGTTATTCAAGGGCTCTACAGCACTGCTGAGAAGTAGCTTATTGAATTTTATTGCAAGAACTCTGCATGCCTGATCAGCTCCTTGTAAAGGCTCGGTGCAGCCATCCAGTCTTTGTTGTTCAAGAGCTGACCATTGATCTTTTGTTTAGTCAAGTACCCAACACCCACCGCATGCAAAAAACCAACACTGAGAACAATTACAGCTCTACAACTATACATCACTACTAATATCTTTTCCCACAATCCCTGGAGGTAGCGGAAAGTGATCAGAATACAGTTAACCCATTTTTTGCCTAAGGAAATAGCTTTTGCAACTTCTGCCCAAGTTTATTCTCATTCCATTCTCTCAAATAAGGATGACTGCTGTACTCTTTGCAGCAGGTTTTTGAAGCTGTTTGAACGGTGTAGGTTTGGAGAGTATTTTGGTTTGCGGGTGGGTTGTTAGCATTTGGGTTTTGGTTTGGTTTGGTTTTTTTGACAAATTCGGTATGCCAAGGTATTTAGAGCAATTACACACTAAATTAATTTTCCATTCTTTTGGAAAATCACAATTAAAATATTGGAAAACCCCCAAACACTTGGATGAGTAAATATTGTCCCATCCTTTTTTTTAGTCTGCTATTTGTTTTTCCTTCCTCCACTGGCTTTCTTTTTTATCTCTGAATCAATTTCAAACTAGTCCTCCAGAATTTCAACTTTTCATGGATTCTCTCCTCCCTCTCTTTCTCCTGTATTTCTAACTCTTCCACCAGCTTGCGATAGTCAACCTTTTGAAATCTATCTTCTACTGTAATGAAAAAAATCTTCTTCCCCTTTCTCTCGATCACCTTTTTTGGAGTTCTGTCCATTTTTATCTGAACTTCTATTCTTTTCCTTTCTGTCTTGTGACCGTTGGGTTTTTTCCTCATTTAAGTCTTTGTGTAGGGTTAACCTCCAGTGACAGAAAAATGTTGAGTGGTATTTTTGTAAATAAGAATGTATTTCATGGGTCTGTTCCTGCTGGGTAGCTGATGAGATAGAGAATCTCTTCCCCCTCTGTGCCTCTGTTCTTCACCCTGTGTCTGTCTTGTGTGTTTAAACTGGAAGCTCTTGAGGCAGGGCTTTTTCTTTTACTCTGTGTTTGTGAACCAACTGAACAAGGTCTTGATGCTGACTGAGGACTACCGTGTCATTGTCATAAAAATAATTACGTATATTTTTAAAAAATGGAAGGTACCAACTGTGCAGTATAGAAGCCTTAGAAGGATACAGTGCTATTCTGGTATGGTTATATTTTTTCCCCTTCATCCTTGCCTGTATGCCACTATTTTGTTGTCTCTGTATTGTGCTGTCTCGTCTAGATTGTGAGCTCTCCAGAGCAGGAACCAAGGACGATCTATTTGCACCAGAAGGGTGAATATCATACCTTTCGGTTTGTTACAGTGCCACAATTCTTACTAACAGATCATCTTTGTCAGGTTGCTCTTGGTGCTTCATATGAAAGCTTTGCTTTTGCGATGTTGGGCTTTTGGTTGGTTGGTTGGTTGGTTTTTGAACTAATATCTTTCAATTAAGACACAGTGAATGTGTATCAGTACCTCCCCGTTGAGTGCTGCGTGTGTCAGTTTAAGAATTGATGGTGGAGCTTGGAGTTGTGAATATCCCCTGCACTTCAGAGGCACTTGGATGAATGTGAAGCTCGATAACTTCTGGACCTTCTCCCAGGATCTGTGCAACGATGGAGGTGGAAAAATGGATTATTGTCAACTTTCTTCTAGATTTTTGACGCACGTGACAGTTCTGTGCTGGCTCTACTGACCACTGAATAACATCTTCTATAAAGATGGAAAGACTTCAAGCAGAAAGAAAAGGACAAGGATGGCTGCTAACTGGGAAGATTTTTTTGTCACCTAGAATAAACAGAATATATAACATGTCTCAAATTTAATATCTAAGAAGCTAAAGTAGTTAAGGGAGAGAAGAAGGAAAGAAGAAGAGAAGGAAATAAAAAGTTCGGAAAACAATGCTATTTCCCTAAACTTTTTATATATATATATATATATATATATATATATATCTGATGGAATTGAGAAAATGGTTGGAGTTTTTACAACTTAAAAGAGATTGGAGCACTATCAGGATGTTTTAATCAGCACAAACAGTTCCTTCACTATGTTTGATTTTTTTCTTGTGGAAATGCAAGTGTCAGTCAGAGGTAAATGTAAGTTGTCAGACTAATACCTTAACGCAGAAAGAACAGGTAAATGTGGTTTAGGGTTTATAATGTCTTATAGATAATAAAACTAGCTAACACCTATCTATCAGAAAAACAGACTAAATAACCTGGCGAGCAGAAAATGTTGTTATGGTGTGATGTGGGGAAACTCTTGTGTACTGGGTAGAGCAATGTTATGGGTGGATTTTGGTATGGCCTATTTTTTTTTCTCCCCCCCCCCTTTATCCCTGGTCCGTGTGTTATGCCCAGGTGTGATTATGTGACTGGCTGCCTACACGTGTCCTCCCTCCAGTGAGTATTGCTGTGGGAAGAGATACAGCCTGCAGTGGTTGTGAAGACAGGGTGCAAAGGGAGTTGTCAGGGTAGAAAATTATTTTAAAAGCCCTAAAATGGATTAATGTGGTCAGCTTTGCAATCACCAGCACGGTCCCATGTGTAATCACTTTTTTTTTTTCTTTTGAGGACTTGGAAGTTGTTTCATGTGTATCAGTAAGCAGAATTCAATTTTGTGTGTTTTTACACTACTGATGTTCTAGAAAGAGACAAAACAGACTAACTTAGGTGGTGTCTTTTGCCAGGAAACAGACTTAAAAATGTTACTGCTTGACTGAAAACAGTGAGTGTATTTAGCAAAGAAGCAGAATACTGTATATCCTTTGCTGGACAAAAAGCAGGCAACCAAGTTTTCCTTGGGAAGTTTTTCTTCAATAGTCCCTTTTGATTTTATCTTTATTTTTAATATAGAACAGAATATTGGAGAACTGTGGCAAGAGTTAATCTTGAATTTCAATTTTTCCCTGTTCTTATCATCATTTTAATCCTAGTCAGTTCAGGTACTGTGATATATTTCAAGTCGCAGCTATTCACCTGGCTTGCTAGATTCAGAAATGCAAAGGTGAATTCACCACAACATGAGACTGATTGTTCTGGGTTCCTTGTTGCCTGCTGAAGAAAACACAAAATGAGCCTGTCATGTAAAAAAATCAGTCGTAAAATACAAGTCGTAGATACAGCAGGGTGTGGCAGCTGATTAAAGGTGCACTGCTGACCCCCTGGCTAGAAAGTATTTTCCAGGAATCCAGTTCCTAATATTTCTCCTGTGTTATTTGGCTTGATACACTGGAGGAGTTGGGAAAAAATTATGAACAGGGCTCCGAGAACTGTTTGGGCTTAAAGAGGCACGTGCAGCTTTGGGGGACTCCATTAAGATGGTGTCACAGTAAAAGAGTAACAATTCAATTAACTGTAGGATAAAATGGAGTTAGGATCTTCTTTTCTTTTCCATCCAGCATTGCATAAAATATGTTAAAAGTACATCACATTCTGTTTTCATTCTTGAAAAAGAGGGGGGAAAAAAAAGAAAAAAGGCACAAGGTTTCCTTTTTAATCCTTAACTGAATAATATTTCACACCAAGATAAAATGTAATGATTGGTTTGAAATTACACTTCTACCCATAACTGATCAGGAAAATCTCTGATGCACTGAGGCATGAGTTACCCAGTCTTT
Source organism: Elanus axillaris (assembly GCA_026212715.1). Taxonomy (NCBI): domain Eukaryota; kingdom Metazoa; phylum Chordata; class Aves; order Accipitriformes; family Accipitridae; genus Elanus; species Elanus axillaris. The sequence continues at coordinate 18,421,496 of JANZLQ010000061.1, read as the reverse complement.
AATCTAGGCATACATTTGTTCTTGATCACTAGGGTGGTTACCTTATGGTTATTTTAGTCATGTTAACTGAATTATCGTTCCTTTTATTTGACCTAACTGATTCTTGTAAATTCATAGGGACCATGGCATTATCTTTGGATACCTAAGATGTCTATCTGCCAATTTATTTCAGTACAAATAGAGAGCGCATACACTCACCTTCCCTGTAGTTTTGATCGCTAAAAGAATTGTTGATATTGTGCAGCCACAAGGAGGCAGAGGGGAAAACTTGTAAAAGGTCTGTGATGTCCTTATTTCCATTCCCAGTCAATATAAGCAAGAAACATTCTCTTCTCTGTGCCTTTTCCCATATATTGCTCACTAAAAAAAGAAAAAGTAGTGGAGGAACACGGGTGAGAGGGTAGATCATCTTTCTGATGCGAAATGGTAACTCACCCCATTTTAAAGCTGCTTTGTAAACAGAATTATGTTGGCTTTTGCCATGGTACTAGTGTAACATTATTAATTTTGCACATGTGGAATAAATATAATCCGGGGTTTGGTTTTTTTGCAGCTCCCCCCTTCCCTATCTTTTCTTACGTGTGCAAAATCTCCTTTTCAGCCTTTAAAGAAAATTCTGCAAAAGTTCTTTCTCCTCTTTTGCTTTCTCTAAGTCTTTTAACGTTGTAAAAAAGACTAGGTTGGGTGCGAATTGCACTCCGCCACGATAGCGTGCTCGGATGACCTTACTATCCTTCGGAATAATGCTTCGCACAAAACTAAACACTGTGTAACCATTAAGTGTGGGACTTTACCCTCGGCTTTCACCTTGATGTTTTCAGTTGAAAGCAGTAACTTGCTGTCAATAAAAACAAAGATGTGACTTTCTTCAGAAATTGCTGTGTGTGGGGACCTGGCGGGGGTTCCTGTCACCATGAAGTCATCGTGATTTCAGCTCTTGCCATGTCGCAGGGTGAATGGTCAGGTCACTTAGGTTTTTGGCGGTTTGAGGGTAGGTATGAGTACCAAATAACAGCTACCAACATATCTCAGCCTCTTGTGTGGCTCATCACCCTGTCTGTAAAATGCATGTCTCTTAGTGTTTCCCTACCTCACAGGGGTGTTGTGAGGATAAATGTATAAGAAATTGCCATTCTATATTTGAGGTAACCGAGTTAAGCAGGAAACTACATGCATGGAGCCAATCAGTGGAAAAATTGCTGAAGTTGCGTAGAGGAGTTGGGAGTTGAAGGATGACGCTGGGGGCTTCTATCTGTGTAGTACCGAGCAGATTCTCGCTTTGTTCTCTTCTCGCTGAGGCAGCCCAACATGAGAACTGGGTTTGATGCCATTACTGCTGGGTATTGTGCAGAGCAAGACAGGAGTGGAGTTTTGAGACCCCTCTCCTCAGAAACTCATAAAGTGTCGTCCCTCCCCCCCTTTTTTTTTTTTTACTGGGGATATCATCCACTTAACAAAGTGGGGGACACTCCCTTGTTCCCACTACTAAAACGTCTGTGAGTTCTGGTCCCAAATTCGATTAGTCCAACCTGATACTTCTTTGCCTTTCCCATACTTACTCACTTGTGACTGCACTCTGTTCCTCAGCCAGGAACAGACTTCTTTGTGGCACTGATTAAAAGGAGAAAAAGTAGGTTATGGAGAGAATGTTTGCTCAAGCGCTCAGTATTTACCTGCTTTCTGTGAACTAGGCAGGGGAAAGGAGATTCCTCAGAAGTCGTTGAACGCTCAGTGTATACCAATTATCTCTCCTTTTTCCTTCTCTCGTTGTCTGAGTGGATGCTGTTAAACTGTTTGAATTATGACTTGATGAAAAAACCAGATTTGAGACGGTGTCTCAGACTACCCACGCAGGAACTTCCGACTGTTCATAAGCTATCCCTCCTTTTCCATTTTTTTTTTTTTTGAAAGAAGTGGGACAGCTAACAAAGTTGATGTTTAGGTTTTCATCATTGAGTTTAATAGCTGAACTGTTCACTGAGGTGCGTGAGGCTATCAGACAGTCTTAGAGCCATTTTGCAGGCACACTTCAGAGCACTGGTTATCAGTTTGAACGTTATGGTTGCAGCATTGCCTGCCAGAGACTCCGGATCTTTTAAAGCCTTCTGTAGCTTCCAAAGCAAAGTGGAAGTATTGATCAGCCTAAGGCAATTTGGAATTCTGGGTTTTTTTCGTGATCAGGTGTTGTTATGTTTGTAGTTGAAGGAGTGTATTAAAAAAAACTGGGGAGTATTTATGGAGATGACTGTGGTAAAAGTTTTATTTGCTGTTGCAAATTAGGGCCAGAATCAGAATTAGGGCTGGTGTTCTTCAAGTGTATCAAAAAGCACTTTGCTATCCAGAGACAAATTCCTCATGGCCTATGTTAAAAGTCCACAAATCTTAAAAGAAAAAGGAAAAGAAAGAAAAAAAAAAAGCTTTTCTTTTAGAGATATGCAAGTTATGTTTGGATGGTGATGGTTTGTGAAACACTTTAAAAATTCTTTCCCATGATGTCTTTTTCTTAGGGTATGTACATTAAATCAACATATGATGGTCTCCATGTAATTACTGGAACAACAGAAAATGTAAGTATTGTTAATACTGTATGTTCAGACCTGGAAGCCTTTTGACCTTACCTGTGGTTTATGCTTTCCCTTTGCTATAGACTACGTTTTGCTTGCAAAAGTGTGCTAGTTGGCTGTTGAGGACCAGTAGCATGTTGGACAGCAGAAACGCTTGTGCTTGTTTACCTCAGAACTGAAAGAGTTCCTCCCAGCTAAGGACCAGGGGAACCAGTTTTGATTTGTTCTTGCAAGACACCTAAAGTACTGCAGTTGATCAAGATAGGAAGTAGCTGTCTTGGAGTTACCTTGCTCTGTGAATAAGACATAAATGTCTTTATTATGCTTAGGCTGATATGCTGGAGTTTGCTGCAGTATTAGACAAACAGCTTTTATATTTTCCATATGTCAAGCTTTATTTTGTAATAAATGAATGCATGGAAATAAGGACATCCCTTCACAGTGACAAATAACCACATATTTCTGCATGAACTTCTGCGTAATGCCTACAGAAAGGAACACTTATTACTGGTGTACTAATTCTCACTGGAAGTATTAAAGAGCAAGCAAGACATAATAGACTACTCTTCAAATGCCCCTGAAGTCCAACCTCCTTTCCTTGCACACCGTGTTTAGAGAACTGACGGTCTGTTAGGAAGTGAGCAACTGATCTTTTTGGGGGGAAAGGCTCTATCCGTAATCTCCAGTGAACATGGAACAAGCACTGAACAACACTGAACTGTTCCATAATGCTTTAGGCAATGCTTTTCAAAGATTTTGATGGCATTTTCTTAAAATGAAGCTGTCAGAAATGTTCGGTTTATCCTGCTCCTGTGTCATACTGTGGAAAGTGCAGACTACCTACACGGTGTTTACAGCTGCTGCATCTGATCTGCACTGAGGTTCTGTTAACATCTCAATAAAACAGGAATATTGTTTTCACCCCTTCACAGGAGGTGCAGTCTGGTAGCCTTTCTTCTTTCTCTTTTCTTCTGCTGCAGGCAGGATATCCGTGGGTTGTACCCAATAGATAGTATCTGTTGTAGAACTTGTGTGAATGCCACCTGTCTCAGAATAAGGAAAACAGAAGGAATATCAACCCCAAAATCAAAATTCTAGGGAGTCGGACCTACAGCTGCAAGTACCGTCAGTGAAATCAGCAAAACTAAACAAAACCAAGAGAACCATCGTTGAGCTTAATCTAGAAAATATATGAAAGAAGGAGGATGGTTTTTACAGTTGACTTTCTCTCAGATTAAAAAAAGGAGTAATTTCTCTCCTCGACTTACTAATATTTGGTTTAATTTCCCAGGGGCAAAGATAAAAATAAAATCTTAATGCATTCCCTCAAAACTCTTATCTTTTGTGATTCATGAATATAATTTAAAGCCACATCAGGAAGCTTCAGTCGTGATGACTCTCCGCTGTCATTACTGACTCTTCCACTCACTGTAATGCCCTGGAGGTGTTCACAGCAGACCCAGAAACTGCAGTCTGCTATCTAGGGAAAAAGCTGTTGTGTGTTAGAGTATTTGTGAAAATGAGTAATCCTTTAGAGAAAGTAAGGTGTCTTCTACTTTTAAGCACAGACTTGCTAGCTGCTTCCTTTAGCCAAAATAAATAAAAAATAAATAAAAATGCTTCTGATAGATGGGAGGAGAAACATCTAAGCAGCATGGCCAGAGCAAGTTCACCATGGTGCAGATGTGATCTGACCTGTTGGGTGTTGACATGTTTTGACATGCTTACTCTTTGTGATTCAGTTTAACTTGTAGGAAACAGTAAGAATCCTAATTCTCTTCCCTTTGAACAAAATTTTGTGGCCTTTTTCTTTCCAATTCTGCTCCTCCAAGTGAAGCACTGGCAGACTTTTTGTCTGCCGCTTTCCTGAAAGATCACAGAGATGCACTCGTCTTTTTAATAAACACAGTAGCATGGCAGTGCTAGCCAGGTTAACGTAACAGCAGGTTTTGTAACTACGGTTCTGCTTTCTCTGTTTGCTATCTGAGGTGTTTGATGTCCAGCTACAAAGCCCATTAGAGTTTGGATCTTGCTGTTCAGCATTAGGAGTCATCCCTCCCAACGCATCAGCCCGGCAGTTCAAAGCAGCTGAGCTCTGAAACTTGAACTGTGGGAGAGCAGCGTTCCTCACAGGTCGCTGCCCCATGAGAGCTTCTCTCTGGTGGTCCTGTAGCATTAGAGCAAGCTGAGGTTTCTGGGTCACGTCTTCTCTCTTTTGTTTGCAAGTAACAAATCTAAAGGGCGTATTGGTCCCGCAAGAGATTACAGCTTGCTTGTTGAGTAGCCCTTTTAGACCACGTTGGAGGGATTCTTTTAATCCACAAAACCAATGTGTTCTACAAATAAGGCCATCTTGTAATTTGGTTTTTCAACAGAAAAAAAAGAGGATTTTCTAAAGTAATAGCATGCAGTGCATCTCTAGCAGGAGTGTCACTTTGAAGGGGGTGCTCCCAGTGTCCCTGCTGACCGTGCACGGGTTGAGTTTGTGGGTGCCCTTAGAGCCCAGGGAAGAAGGGCCTTTCAGAAGAAGTAACACCAGAATCTCCGCTCTGGAGCAGCATATGTGCTCCAGGGGGTCTAAACTGGTCTTTCAGACAGTGTGGGTATACCGGGGGAACGGGCCAAAGACAACATTTAGCCTAAAGGACAAAACTAAATCTATGCGGAAGAGTTAGTCCGAAAGAGATTCTGAATAGCCTGTACAGTATCGATGCGTGAGCCTCAGCGACAGGTACTTCCATCTGCTGTTCGGCTCCCCGCTGAACCCAATTACCAGCTAACGAAGATATGGCTGTCATGTGACACACTTTGTTCCTCCAAGTAGGACTTCGTGAGCGGATCTTTTGCTTAATGATCAGCATATACATTAAAAAAAAGAAAGAGCTTATCAATCCTCCTCTGTTTTCCTTAAGTAGTGATGATGAAAGACACCATTTCTTTGCAGCAGGGTCCGTATTCTTTACTTAGGAGGAAAAAGCGATCAGGAACAAGAATTGCAACCTCTTCGTAAGACCACAGCCTTGAGATGCCTCTATAAATGATTTTTACTTCACCTTGCAGTGTGTTCAAGGCATAATTACAATGAAGTTTTTTTTCACGTAGACTTTTCCAATTTGAAGGTTCTCGGACGATATTTAATGGCTTGGCAAACTGCTACACAAATTACCTGTTTTGTCAATATTTAAGCTGCAAGTGCTGAAGTCAATACAAGAGAAAGTTTGTATCTTAATAAAGTCCTGTAGAGTTCAAGGGTAATGACGCAAGGTTCGCTTGCATTTACATTTTGAAAGTCTTAGGTGTAACTGCATCTGAGCTAAAATAGCAGTATTACTTAGGAGGATTATAAAGATTGTTAGAGGTATGAATGAGTAAGTGTGAGTAGTGAAATGGCAGGCAGAAGACAGATCATTAGAACATAATCACCAGTGTTAAAATTTTTCCCCATGTCACTCAGCCAACACCTTTAATGCTGAAGTAGTGCCAGAAGGTCAAGGCTGCTGTTCTTTATGTAAGTAAAATTACACTTTTAGCAGCCCAGCTTGATTTAGGGTGTTCTGAGCAATGTCTCCTAGGACTGAGTCATGAGTGACCCTTCTTTCAGCCTCATGTTTCTCTTGGATATTTTCCGTTTAAACACTGTCCTTAACTTAGGCCATGAATTATGTGCAATTGTACTAGAAAGTCATGGCGTAGTTATGGGACATATATTTTGAATGGGGATGTAGTGCATAGGTTATTACAAACAGTCCACGTTTCAGGCCTGGAGCATATTCTCTAGGCAACCTCTTATCTCACCTGAAAATGAATTTAATTTCATTCCTTTCCGTAAAATTCATAGCAGCTTTTTTGGAAACCAACTCCTGAGCAACTTGGGGTTTTTTTGAAACTGTCAGTCTCACCTTCTAGTTCACCTTTAAGTTGATTAAGTGCCTTCGTAGGCTGGCAGCCACAGTTATTGAGAGAAAAATCACAGTGTTGTCACTCTATGAAAAGCTGAAGGAACTTATTCTCCTCTAACCATAGAGGTATTTCCCTCAGAAAACAGTGGGTCTACTGTAAATACAGAAGAGAGAAGAAGGGGAAGTTTTGGGGAGATGTCACATTATGGGGGACAGTTGGGCTTTTTGTTTGGATTTTTGTTGTTGTTGAGGTGGTTTTTTGAGGCAAAATCAAAGAACAAAGCTACTTTGCTTTTTGAAATGTGATTTTTTTTTTTAATAGGATTTTGATGCTGGTTACATTTCTTTCACCCTAATAATGATCAGAAGCTTAAGTTACCATGTAACTTACATGATCTTCTAGCTGGTACCTAACCTAATCCTCTCTCTTTATGTACTTTTTGAAGAACAGTAATTTACTGAAGTTCTCTGCGACACAGCGAAACATTGTAGCATAAAAAGGCAATCTTGTGAAATTTTTTTATGAGGAGTTGCCAATTAGTCTTGATAGGTTAAAAATTCAGTCAAAGATCGGCTTTCAAGGATTAAGAGATGCCGGGCAGATTAAAGCACTCTTTTGGCAGAATGAAATAAAAAAGAAGTCCTTAGGACTCGGTTACACTTTAATAAAAAAATATTCATACATTTCTTAACATTTGATTGTATTGTGCACAATAGTACAGATTATTTTTCTCCAACAACAATGAATCGGTTTATTAAATATTACTTTAATTCTTTTTTTCACAGTAGAATGTCATTATCAGTCTAACCTGATTTACATAGCTTAGCAATCATAGTGCTGAAAGAGAGATGATGGCCAGTAAGAACTGTATTCTTTATCATCTCTTTTATTTTAAATTCAGTCACCTGCAGATCGGTGCAAGAAAATCCATGCTGGGGATGAAGTGATTCAAGTTAACCACCAAACTGTGGTATGTATAACTATGTTCTGTGTCAATTGGAGATAGAGGTGTCATGGCACATCAGCATGTGTAGAGAAGAAATGTGTAGAAAAAATGTGTTTTTATAATTATTTATTCTAACATCTAAATTTTCCTTTTCTCTTTTGAAACCACACAGTTCTTAAGTTAAGCCCCGATCCTCTGAGTATGACTGGAGGTATCAGTTTAGGCTAAATAGCTGTGGCTTGGGAGATGTGTCAGGCTGTTTTCTGCTTACCCATGCTCTGTTAATAAACAGTTGGGTTTCGTGTAATAGAAGGTTTCGGTCGAAGGGATGCAGGGATTTGGAAATGTGCCCTTTTGGGTTTAAGACAAGATTACTTCCTGGAAGCTGGAAAACGTACTACTTTCCAAACCCACTGGAAAGCGTAGAACATGGGTTTTGAGAACAAAAGCATGTAAAATTCCCACAGCGTGCCTGGGGTGCTTAGCTTAATTTAAATACAGATTTTTAAACTTGGAAAGTTAAGATGAAACAAATCTTTCCAATATGATAAGCCAGAAAAGTAATACCATGCAAATTGCTCTTTGTGTGAACAGATGCATGTTGGTTCCTGGTGATTTTATTTAGGATTGGTGTACTGTTAAAATAAAATTACCTTTTCTAAGGTAAGGCTTCATAACAGAAAAGAGCAGACTGTCAGTATAGAAAGCAACTATTCTTTTTCCAAACTATCTGGTTTCTTAAGAGTAGTGAAATTTAATATATGATATTAATTACATGTGTCCTTGCAAGCAATTTAACTGACAAAAAATATCCTAGATCACCGTTATTAATACAGAAGTTGCTTGTTAACAGTGTGTTTTGTCATCCCCCATGGGGTCCCACTGGTAGGCTTAGGCCATTGTACATCACGTCAGCTCCTCTGCACAAATTAGTGCAATATTTCAGTATACCCTCCAGCTAGGTTTGATATCAAGTATACTGTATGTATGTGGAACTTATCTGCTGAGAAGCTTGCTTTTGAGCTATGCAGTGTAATTTGATAAATCTGAGCAGCTCAGGGTGAATTTTAATACTTTCTTTGGCCACATAGATTCTTCATAACTACTGTAACCCATGATTACTTACATGTACAGTTGATGACTAATTTCTTTATATTTCTGCACTAAGAAAGCTCATGACATCAATTTAATATGAAAACCATTTTAGAACATTATTATATTGGCTATCAAAATGTATACACATCTGAAGAAGCACATCAACAAGCATTTGATCCTTAGGCTAGCTAGTTTTTCCAGCAAATTCTGATGGTGCTGTATAGTGAAGTTGCCTTGTCAACTCGAAAATTTCCAGTCAACTAGATGTTTATTCTAGTTTTCTTGGCACATTTACACTGCACTTATTTGATGGAAAGATCAGATTCTTACTCCTAACACTACTAATAAAAACGTTTTGACAAGCCTTAAGATGAGCTTTCTTACCTAGTTGGATGGAATTTCGAACGTGGGATTGGAGTGTTTTGGCTCTTGCATTAGTGAATCTAGGTACTTTGAGATGTACAGGAAAAAAGAGTTGATTGTAGTTCTAGGGAAAAGGACAACAGGGAGCAAAGACAAACTTAATTTCTCAGCAGTAACATTTGGTGTAGAGGATGTATATAGTAGTAGACTAAATCACACATTTACATATGCCCTTGCTTTGTTGTATCACCAATATAATTAAAATAATTGACATCCCTGATGCTGTATACAAGTAACTTCCCTGTATTTTAGTGTCGCTTTTCCACAGTGAGAGTCACCTGGCATTCTCTCAGAAATGTGATAGCACCTCCCAGGTTACCTTTACAAAGGTGTGCTTCATTCGCTTTCCGATTTATAGAACCCAAATACTTGATCTTTTCTATAGATGTTGCAGCATTATTTTAATTTCTTTGTTTATTTTGGCAAGAGTCTAAGTCAGTCCTTTCGTACTCTGGCCCCTGTCATAAGGATTTTACTGTCCAGTTCTAGGAATCTTTTTTTCTGGGGAGAAAAGATCTTATTCCTTACAGTGATTCTTACTTCAGAGATAAATAATTCTGAAGATATTACATTTTGTCTTTTCTGTTTATAGAATTTTTCTACACTTCATATACTGCTCATCAGTTGAAAACATAGGACCTGTTTTTCAACTTGGTCCTTGTAACTTGTCGTACGGTATCACTCGTATTTACTATAGAAATAACTACGACTAAATTTTTTTAAGATTTAACCGGAGCTGTAGGGAAGTATCGTTCACATGTAACTTACTTTAAGTGATGTCTTGTACTTGGAGAATCAAAATCTAAAAAAAACTCAATCTAACTTTAAATTTAAATTTATTTTAGAGATAAAACTTTTTTTCTGTATTTTCTTCAGTTATTTCAGTGTATTCTGTTTTGTCAAAGTGAAGTTAATACTTGGCTTTCAGTACTTTATATTTCAAAGAATGAATATAAATATGGGGGAGAGAAGGTCCATGCAATTATTTTTAAAATCCAACGTGTTAGCTAACCTTTTTACAAGAATCACATTTTAGTAGTCGTGAAAAGGCTGTTCTTTCAGAAAGCCCACTGGCTTTCAGATAAGCAGCATGACAAAGTAAGAGAATAGTTAAGTGACTTACACTGATTTTTATTATACGTGTCCTATCCTAATACTGGGTGTCAAATAGTTTTAAATTCTCTATTGACATCCTCTGTTTGCTTGTAGTGATGCTTAATCTCCATACTATTTTGTTTGGCAGTGAAATCAAAGGATTTAGAGTGATTACCCTGATCTTTTGCTATGTTGATAGAAACCACGCGTAACAGGATGTATTCCACTTGTTGCTGGCAGGATGTCTGGAATGTAAATATCTTCTGAATTTTAAAAAAATAAAAAAATAATAAGATTAGGCCTAAAGTCAGTGAAAAGTTAATGGTCAGAAAATTGTCCTTTAAATTGTGATTTATCGCAGTTAGATAGCTATGTGAGTCTTCTGTGTCAGTTTTGCCTTACAGAATAGAATTTTTTTTTAAATAGCTGTGTAACTAAGAGGCATGAATCTCCCATTAAAATTCAGAGGATTTAGGCACTGTCTTCTCTTAAACTTCACTGTAAATTCCATCCTTAATCTCCTCTAAAAGCCTCTCTGTCTAAAATATTTCCAATGTAAACAACAACAAAAAATTCATTAAGGCAGCTGAGAAATTGCACTGTACAGCAGTACTCACGTTTTGCCCATATATATAATTCAAGAGTGTATTTTGCCTCGAGATAGTCCTCCGTTTAACCGACTGAAAGTGCAGGAAATAATATTCTTGCTTACATGAATTAATTACTGTTCACAGTACTCTTTCTGGTTGCATCAGTGATAAAGCAGTAGAGATACGCTCCAAGCAGAGAACAGGAAGGTATAGACTCAGGACGGTGTGGGATTCTGGACTAACAGGCTGTTCTTCTGTAATTTCCTCTGCATAGTTTCTTTATTTTGGAGGCATTTTTGGCACATTGCATATACTTCTAAAACAAGTATGATATGGATTATGGATTTAATACAAGTATGATATGACACGTGATAGACATGTAGATTTCCCAAATTTGTGTTTGTTGGCTAAAACTCACCAGAATGCATGTAAATATAGATGACGGAAAAAAATCTGTTTAATTTGGCAAAATAGGCGAATACGGTCAGTTACCAGTCTGTTTCATGTAGAAGCTGGTATGTGTAATGTCTTTAACACCTATAAGTTACTGTTGAAATTGTATTTTTTGGAATCATGTAGTATATAGATAACACGTAGCTCTTATATGGCATGTTGGTTAGTGTGGAAACTCCTGTGGGCTCCTGTGGGCCAAGCCAAGTCCACAGAAGTGAGTTGCTGGATTTTTTTTTTTTTGTATTTACAGTACAAAAACTTGGAAGGAATTTTGCTAAAATTCCTCTAAAACAGGATGGATACATTTACAAGACCATACCTTGCTTTTCCGCAAGGGTAAACACTTAAGAAAGGTATGATACCTTTCTAGATCCTTACCCTAATTCAGTCTTTGTTTAGAAAAGGTAAGGAACAGGTTTTTAAGATTCACTGGACCATTAGTGAGAAGAGTTCAACTTCCACAGAACCTCTCAGGGTTTGTGGGGAGCTGGGAAATTCCAGCTGATAGGAAATGCTGAACTTGGGGGTGCGTATGAATCTGGAGTCTATGCGTCCAAAAGGGAGTTTGCAGCAGGTGTCTTCTTATTTGGGGAAAACCAGAACAAAACACCTATAAGTAGAAAAATGACATTGCCAGTTTTTCTGTTTATTCGGTTCTTCTGCACTGTTTAGCAGGAGCTGTTGCAGAGCCACGCTAGGGTTTTTCTGAACATAGAATATTTCATTTGAGGCCTTATTAACTTGGCTTTGAAGGAAATGGTATTTCTAAAGAGATTCAGTGGGGACGTGGGCTGGAGGAGTATAAGGGAGGTGACGGCAGTTTCAGTCCCAAGGTTTTGACATTAGATGTTTGACACCTTACACAACAACTTCCACTAAGAGCATCTTCATTTAAAATAATATTTTTATTCTCTCATGATGCTCGACTTGAACAACACCACAATGCAGCAAGTTCATAAAAGTTCAAAAGCAATATGCCTGTGCTCAGCTTCCTTCTGGTGCTGTCATGGATGTGCTTTTGTGGAAGAGTAGGTAGAGTTATAGCTCCCAAATCATTATTTTAATCCTCTCCAAATCCTTGGGCTTCCTCTGTTTATAATGGTTTGGTAAATGTTAACACGAATATTTAATTTTAACGGTAGGTGGGATTTACATCTAAAAGCTTTTTAGGTCTATTCGGAAATGTGAATGGAAGTCTGTATGGGAGTAACCCAGTCCTCTGCAGGGCTCTGTCCTGAGCTCTCTGTAGTCTCTCAGGATACGAGGACCGTACTTTGATTTTGGCAAATGCAGTCTGTCCTCCAAATGCCCTCTCAAAATCTCAGTTTAACTCTTCATTCTTTCTTTACAATCTCCCTAAGTATTGTGTAGTACTGATAAAGGAGCTAAATTGTCACGATCCTCTCAAAATGAAAAATCTTTTTGTGACTTTGCAATTCCCTTTAACGTGGAATTTGCGGTGAGTTTATATGGTGTTACTCACGATCTCTTTTCTACACAGATGTGGAAATACACATAGAAACACATTATTTTATATCCCATATGTCAGGGAAGTGTGATATTGCAGAAATTAAATGTGTGAGGGAAGATAATGTTTTGTTTCCCAGTGGTGAGTGCAAATGTTTTTACATGAGTATAAATGAAAAAGAGAAACAACTTGACAAATTTGACAAATACAGATGAATTCTGTTGTGCTTTCCAAGAAATATTCTCCAGGGAGAAAGGATTCTCAGGTACTCTGAAGAGGAGGTAGGAGTTAGTCTTTTAAGGACTTAGGAGAGTGGGCATTTGTGTGTATGTAGATAGATTTCATTTTAGTTTACCACAAATATCTTTCAAATGAAGTAAATATTTGGGAAAATAATTAATGGAGGTCGCTGGCAGTCACTCCAGGGATAAAGTGTCTCGGCTTTGAGAACTGCCCCACTCGGATTTGGAGTTCGGAGTTTGAATGGGCAATGACCCTCCTGCCATTTCTGCAGCACAAACGCTGCATGCTCTTGTCCACGGAATCTGTTTTCCATTGATCCAGGGGCTCGTTAGAGCTGATGCGTGAAACGCACACCGCTGATGAGCACAGGCTCCTTTTTATTTAACTAGCGTGATGTGTCGGTGTGGGCATCCCCTTGCACTTCCAAGTCTGGCACGACAAATCCGCTAACCAGCAAGTCTTAGCGTTGCACCTGTGTGAGAGCAGCGCGCGCGCTCGGCCAGCCCACGCTGTTTCTTATTGCTGCCAAACTTTAAATAATTTCCCATTTTTCATTCCACGTGAAATTTTCACGCTTCACTACACACCTCCATCACCAGCTCGTGGAATTAGCTCAGTTGCAGCAGAAAGCCACGCTGTGCTGCCTTTCGGCAGCTACCTGTCTCCTAGATGATAGCAGAGCTTAATTAGCTTCATCTAAAGTCAACCTGCTTGGCTTAGCTGAAAGCATTAAACCTGGCTGACTCTGCCCCAAAATGGAAAGGGAACACCGGCAGGGTCACGCGTAAGTCACAAGTGGTCACGGGAACTGCTCCTTACTGCCTCGGGCTTTGTGAGCGGCAGGTTTGGTCCTGTGACCTGAGCACCGACAATCCCACTTCCAGTCGGCTTTTGGATCTGTGCTCCGGAGCACCCGATCCCGGCCCTCCGCGCCGTTACTGCACGCTACGGCATTTGAAGAATATAGGCTGGGCGTGTTAAGCCTCATCTGTGGGGCTGGTAGGCTGTCGATGGGGCTGTGCAACAGCCAAGAACCGGGGGGTTGGGGTCCTTCCAGCAAGGAGCAGAAGAAGCTGGGGCAACTGGAGATGCCCATCCTCGCATACGACTGGCACGCGGGTTCGGTGGCCACACGTTGCATTTCTAGAGGTCGTCCCTGCCAGCTGGTTGTGGTCGTGGTCGCCTGTTGCCTTTTGCTGTGTCCCCCAGCTCACTCAAAGCCGGAGGGGTTTTTCTGTCGTGGCTGCACCCCAGGATGGACAACTCTGTTATCAGTGAGCCCCGGTAGTTCGCTCGCGTGGTTAGATGAACATATATCAATAACCGTTCAGCGGACTGCTGACTGCTTCCATTATTTTTCTTTGGGGAATTGATGATTTTCTTTTGTAATTGATGACGTAGAGTGCTCAGTGTGGCACTGGCCACAGTTTGGGAATACACAGACTTTGAAGGCACCAGTGTGTCTTTTAGAAGCAGTATAACTGCCTTGAGAATCCTGCTGCAGTATCAGTTGACGTTTTCTGTGGGTGCCGTCGGTGGGCCCGCGTAGTTTCACCGCTGGTGATAGCCAAGTTACTGAGTCTGTGGCCAAATCAAGTCTTTTTATACCAGCTATACTGATGACCATACTCCTGAGGGTGCATCTGCTAAAAACGGCTGCAGTACTCCGTGGAGTATTCTTGCGATCTAATTGTTAAATTCATCTTTCTGCACAGAACATACTGGGAGATGATGAATTTGAATTTATTTCTTTTGTACAGTTGTTTTATGTTTTGCTTTTTTTCCCATATGGTAGTGTTTCTATAGGGAAAAAAAGTCCTCTAAGAGGTGGTCTAAATGGTATTAATATTTCCAACAAAAATACTGAAAGACAATGTGCTGCCAAAAACTTTTTGCATGTATTCCTGATAAAAATTATTTTCGTGCTTTCATAGTAGTTGCTACTGACTACTAATCTTGGTACAGTTTGTATTTGCGGGCAGTTTAAATTACAATGTTAACAGTAGGTTCCTGATAGTGAGAATACTGCAAATCTGCAGTTAAAATAATTCTTTCAAAATTTCTTAGTCTCTGACGTGTGACAGGTATGATTAGAGCCTATGTTTTATTCCCAGGTAGCAGATAATAAGTAGAATGGGAGTTTTTGATTGGTAACTGTGCCGATGCCTACGGAACAGAATACAGAGTATCTTACGCTTTTTGCCTCATAAGAACAGGTTGAAAGGCTTTACTGTTAGTATAAGTTCAGGTATGTGTATTTGGAAGGGGAGGCAGCTATTATTCTGCTGCTAATAATCTCCCTTTTAACTGAGATTGCTGAAAATTGAAGTACACTGTAGAGAAGGAGATGAAAGGTAAGGAGAGATGTCTCCAAAGTTGTGCAAATTACTTGGCTGGTACTACAGTTGTGCCCAGCCTGGCCCACGTACGAGTTAGCGTTCAGTAGTTTTGAATACCTCTGTGCTTTGTGCAGGTAGCAGCTGTGTAAATTACACAGCTGATCTTCAGGTTCCAGCCTGATCTTCTGTTGCATAATTCATTATCTTATTCTGATGAAGTTAGGAGGTAATTGTGAGGAAGTGTAAGGCGGTGATAGTTGTAAAAGTAGAGCACAAGAGTAAGAAAAGGAAGTTAATGCTGTGTCTTGAGGGAGCAAAAATTAAAGCAGGGAAATTCTATGCCTGATTTGAGTAGATGTACTCTGAATATGTAAATTTTTATTTTAGAAACCCCTCAGTACTGGCTTAGAACACCTCAGTGGCTTGAACGTTATATGTAGTCTATGGCTGATTATTTTAATAGCAGTAAAGTGGAACAGAAACAGAAAAGAACTCTCATGGCTAAGTAATTACTGCTTTCTTACGACAATTCCTTTTAACTCCCTGTCCTTGTCCTTCCTTTAGCTAAGTGATGCTACATAAGTTTTCAGCTCAATTAAAGGCTTTTGGCATTTCGGGTTTTTTTCAGTTTACTTGGTTATTAGTGACCTTTAAGGATTTTTTTTTTTTTCAGTTCTTTGTACACATGTTAATTTATTTTCACTCTACAAATTCAGTCTCAAGAAACATCTGTTTCAAGGAGAGCAGCACTATTTAGCTGCAGGGCAGCTGGGGATCTCAGGTAGTTTATTTATACACTGAAAAGAGGGGGGGGTGTCAAAGACTGTCGGAATTACTGACTCGCTGGAATCATTCTAAAATCTTAAGTTGTTAATTATTGATATTAAATCTAATCTGAAGCAGAATTATTTATTTATGTGTATATGCATGTATGTTTATATGTATTTATTATTTTAATTCCAGGAGAGTCATTTTGGGAATTTGAATCTGAGAATATGCAATGCACAGGCACACATGCCTCAGATTCCCATTGTGAGATGAAGCACACAGCGGCTCGAATGCGTTAGCGTAAGGCAAATGTGGCTGCGGTGGGTTAATACTGCAGGGTCACTCCGAGCAGCACGTTCCTTACGCCGCCGCGTGAAGCATGGAGAAGTGGGCTGTTCCCTTCCCCTGAGGAAGGATGAGGCCACCCACACCCATACTGCAGCTTAATCTGTGAGAAATTTGGGGGTGATCCAGCCTGCCTAAATCCTGCCTGAGCCTTCAGCTCCTACCACCAGCTCTCTGCGCCTGCTTAGACATTTATCAGCACTTAAGTTTCTTTAGTACTCACCTGTGGCCACCCAGGGATGCTGAAATCTCTCTTCTCGGGCAGCGGAGGTCTGTCCCTTGCTGGGAGTCCTGCTGAAACGGAGGTAGGCAGCTGGGCTCTCCATACGTTCCCTGGAAGCTCCTGAAAATGAGGCCAAGTGAGGAGGCTGGTGGCAGCATCTTTATTCCCGTAATAGTCTAATGTCTGTGCCCGTGCTGAAGAAGGGGTAGGGCCTGCTCGTCACAGCGGGGCTTTCGGACCCCGTTCCCTGCCGTGTGTGTGTAGTTTGTATTGCATTTACACGACACAAAAAAGCGGTCACTGGGAACTGGGACCAGAACCCTCGTTTCCTTGCTCCTGGCGCAGGGACCTGGTGGTTTCTTGCCTGTTGTATGGCTGGGCTTCGTACACGTGTGTTCCCATCAGCACGGGCCTTTGCCTTCAGGGAAGCCCTTTAACCCGAAACTACGCACCTCTTGGTGCTTGAGACACCTCTCTGGGGTGTGAAAGGCTGAATTGAGCCCCTCTGAGGCTAAATAATGCCGAGATCCACATTCTGCAAGTGGATGGAAGGCTGGATGAAACCCTTCCAAATTGCCAGTACCTGTCTCTTCTGGTTATCCGTACTCCTGGTTGAAGAGAGAGAAGCCTTGCAGTCATCGTGCTGGAGACAGCCAGTCGCTGTGGGGAAGAGCAGGCACCCAAGGGAGGGAGGATGCCTCAAATTTCAGAGGTATACCGAACCCGAGAGAACTGCAGTCAACCCCGTTTTGTAGAGTCACACCAAGAAACAGGGAAGTGAGACCCTTTTTCCTCAAAAATTGTACCTAGTCACTGACTTTACATCTGTCGAAGAGGATGTAATCAAACCCGTGAAGTTGGAGTCTTTGCTGTTCCCAACAAATATCGTTTATTTGTTGTAGGATGTTGCTAGCAATGACTCAAAAGCAAAACAGTGAGGTAGCTCTGAACTGAAGGTTGATTCTGTCAGCGAAAAGTGAAAGGTAAGCATTGTTGTTAAACACCGTCCAAGCTTCAATACAGAACTGATTCTGTGTCCCTGGATAATCCAAGTTTCAGTTCCCTCATAGACGAAACAGACGCTTGTCTCCATTACCGAGGTACACCGTAGTCGTGTAACTAACACTCGTGAAGTTTGTTGAATTATGGTGGAACTGAGCTGTGCGAATACCTAAAAGGAGCAAGGTAGTAAAATCAGTCAGAAGTTCTGCTCTGGATCAGATACGTTGTCTGACAGGGACATGCAATTAGAGCAGCTTAATGAGAGGCAGTAACTTCTGTATTGAGCTCTCAGTTTGGGTCCCAACTTAGTTTATTCTTGGGAAAGTCTCTTAATCGTGAGCTTTAGTTTACGTAGCCAAAAATGAATATAAAACTAAGTTCTTGGATAGTTCGGTGGTAGTAGCAAAAGTTTTAGTGAAACCTCAGGATTTTCTCAAGTAAAAGATGTGATTTTCTTCAATGTACTTTACATACAAACTGTGTTGCTGTGACTTTGGGCAACAATACAGTACGGTGTGGTCAGTGACATTCTAGGGATGCACAGAACTGACTTTAACACTGGATTAAAATTGCATTTATTTAAATAATATAGCCAAGACACTCTTTAATTAGAACTGCAGCATATGCAATCACAATATTATTAACCTCTCCTTTTTGGGAGGAAGCTGTTATGTAAGCATGGATGTTCATTATCGTGCTAGCTTAAGAAGCTGGATAAATCCCTGAAAGGCATCTGCTGCTTCCCTGACACTGCTTCTCCTACCGCGTACAGATACAGCTTTCATCTCTGTGGTAGTCCGTGTCGTAAACATCCTTCTGTGGCTTCCTCACCCAGTAATGTTTTCTGGAGGCGGAAGACCTATGGCCTTCCATTATTTTTTAGCCTTTTCAGGCGCCTGCAGCTGGGGGAAGGGAAGGAGATGCTCGCTACTAACATATGTGTTTCATAGGGCTGCCAGCTGACCATCCTCATTTCTGGCCAGTGTTTATGGAAATCAATCTGTTAATTTAACAGCATGATGCCAGATAGTTTCTGGTCAGATTCTGACTTGCTTAAAAACATGCTAGGTTCGATAGTGATTTGAAGTGCAGTGTTGTTTGGTTGGTTTGGGTTTTTTTTCTTACACACTAATTCTTATTTATAAAATGCAAGATGCGTAATAGATATGGAAGGTCTTAAAAAATCCACCCATTTCTTAAGGCGAATACACTTTTCTCCTAGAAATTCTTTTTCTTTTTTTTCTTTTTTTTTTTTTTGGCTGAAAAATGAGTAAAAGCTTGAAGCTTGAAATGGTTGATAAGTCAGAGCTCTGGCTGCATGTACTTATAACAGGCAACGCTGAAAGAATAAGAATTTTGATTATCTCCCCATTCCAGTAACTTTTTAAAATTAAACATTAGAGTGGATTTTGCATATTTGCTTTGCTAGAAAATAGCATGCATGGCTTTGCAGGTTATATTTAGCAGGAGGATATTACTTTTCCTTCAAAAGTGTGAAGATGCTACTACTTTTCCCTTTTACAAATCTGCAGGTCAGGAGAGAATTACTGTAACTGGGGGGCGGGGGGGGGCAGGAACAAACAATGTTTTCTTTTCATGGAAGCAAAAACCTCCCTTTAACTTTTGTGGGACTCTGGTGACCCTTTGAACAGGAACATGCCTGTAAAAATGTGGACTCTGTTCTATTTATCATTTGACTATAATTCCACCCTCCAGATGATGTAGTTTCAGTGTATGTTAGATTTGCACACTGCCTTTAAATGACACAGCTGTTCCATGGTTTCTTTGGGATACACGTGTTAGGTTTTTCAGACTGTAGGTTATTTAGTACTGGATCTTGTAGCATCCCAAAAATACTTGGTTTAGGTCCACCCAATTGTATTTGAGCTGCCTGCTTGTTAATATTTTACAGAGCTCCTCTCTGGCTCGTAACATACAGCGGTATTCACAGAAATCATGAATGAGCACAGGAATTTGGGAATAGTATCACGGGTGCACCTTTGTGGAAAAAAAAGACTCGGTGAATGGTCATGCTTACTTTCAGAAAAAGGGAAGATTACTACCGATTTTCCAAGCTTGTCATGAAGGGGGCAATAGGTTCATCTGGGGCAAAAAGGTCATTACTTTAAAAACAACTTTTCAATAGTTTAAAATGTTTAAGTCCTTGGCAATTTAGAACAGCAATTCAAAATTAAAGTTCCATTTCAGGCTGTTGTAATATTGTCCTCCAGGTGTGCTTGCTCTACGCCAAAGAAACATTGGGGTCTTTCGAAATACGCCTCATCTTGCTGGGGGGCATCTTCTTTTCCCAGGAGGTGGCTGGGGGAGCAGACCTTTAACAGCACCCCTGCTAACGCTTCCTGCTCTCCGGGGTGGTGGGTGCCGGCATATTCCAGCTGGTGGAGAAGCCAGTGGGAGGCAGGAAGGGGAGATGAGGAGGATGTGCCAGAGCTGGGTGCAGCTGCGCAGGGCTCCCGCCTGCCCGTCTTGTCCCGCTGAAGCAACCCGGCCGGCCCCGAGTGTCTCTGGAGTGCTCTGGTGAGGATTCCCAGCCTGGCCAGAGCCTCCGGGTGGGACGAGATGAGAAATTAGGAGGAGGCCTGGTGCTGAGGGTGCAGGCGTCCTGCCCGCAGGCTCGCTCCTCCTGGCGCGGAGCGTTGCCCTCCCCTCTGGGCGGGCGATGGCCCTTCTCGGCCGTCCCCCGCAGGGCTCTTCGCCTGGCTTGGACGGGGCCTACCCCGTCTGTCCCTCCCTTACCTCGGCAGTAGACTCCTCCAGCAAAGGTGCTGTATTCTCCTTGGCAGAAACAGCTCCGCGCAACCCCTCGGGGCACCCTTGTGGTGCTCCCTGGCTCTCCTCTCCCTCTTCCCCTAGTTCCCCATCCCTGGATGCCGAGCTCACCTTCCCTTCCTGCCCCTCGAGCCCGTAGCCGGCCTCCTCCTTCCTCACCAAAGACCCCGTGGCCGTGTCCTGCTCCAAGCTCCACCTTTCCCCAAGGTGCCCTGTGCTCCCTCGGGCGCCCAGACCCGCACCGGGCTGCCCTCGGCCCTCCTCGCCCTCCGCCATGAGCGGCTCCGGCACCGCGCAGCAAAACCCAGCGCCGGGCTTGGGTGCCGCTCAAGAGACCTCTCCTGACCACCCCGTGTTGATGGCGCTTGGGTTTATAATGTAGATTTATTTTAAAGCAAGCGACAGGAGCTGGCTTGGCTTTTAAAAATGGGTACCTGGTTAGCATAGCGCGCTGTTCTAAAAATGCAGTGCTCGGGTTGTTTTAATGTAAGTTGTCGGCTAATACAGTCCTTTTACTTACCTATTGAGTTTTCAAACCAGTAATGAAGCTTTCTTATTACTGTCCGGTTTTTGCAGTACGTGGGCAGAATGAAGGATGCGGTAGGGACTCTGAAAGCTCTGCCCAAAAACTTGATGATTAGAAGTTGAGAATTGACAACTGGAGGTAATGAGAATGGGGAAGATCCTGAGGAGAGATTAGCGAGAATAAATTCAAATCACACTTAAAAGAAAGATTAGATTACATATCACTGAAGTGGATTTCTGGAGAAGAGTTTTCGTTTCCAGGTATATTCACTGCCTTTTCCTCTTTCCAGCCTGACCTCCTCAACTAAGATTGCTTCTGTTTACTCTGTGTCAATATGAATTTTGATGGGATCTAAACTTTGTGGGAACTGAGAAGCATGCCTCCTACGGGGACGTGAATTTCCTTCAATTTACTGTTGACAGCCTCCTATGTGACTTGTTCCTCCTAGGCCAGTTTAGTAATTTCTGCTCAAAAGATGGGAAGCAACCGAGGACTGTCTGAACTAGCCAGAAAACTCCTGCCAGGGAACGAAGTAAGAGCAGAGGATGAACTTCATTTGAAATTGATAGTAAACTCAGAATTTTCCTCTGAAAAATCAAGTTAAATTGTTTATATTCATGAGCTTCGAAGTTAAATACATCAGATTTAGTGCTTTGAAGTGATTTTTTTTCTTTAATCCCCCTAACCCCCATAAAGAGACTAATCTCCCATTTATTGCAGTGTAAGGTGCTGTTGAAATACACGATATAGTCTATCTCTGCAAAGTATGAAAGTGCATTTAAAATAATTTTTAAACTGCCAGTGTAACCAAAAACCCCCAATTTTTTTATATATTCCTCTGGCTATTGGAGTGAGAAACAGATGGCTTGAAAGCACAGCTTTCGCATGCAGCGACCTACCAACTTAAATGGCAAGAATTTTATGTCCTGACTCCCTAACAGGGGCCACGTCTTCTTCTCAAGGCTGCCTGTGCCGCTTTATTCAGTGGAAGGATTCCTCTCCAGAAATCTGTCTTCAGATGCTACATTAGGGAATTAAAGTGTACAGTAGCTTTCGTACAGAGATACCTTGCACGAGCTGTAAGCCTTTAATTCCTTCTTTTGGGTAACAAATGAAACCTTGCGTATGCCCACGGTGGCATTATGGAACTATGGGGAATATGTTGTTTCTAAGGAGTGGTGGAAGTCTCTCCAAGTAGGAAAACAGTATTGTAAAGAGCAAGGTATTTTTTTTTTATAAAATCATAATATTAAGACACAGAGCTTGAACTTAGACTTGGTTTAGATACTGTTGAAATGGGCTGGAGACTTCGCTGGGATGTGGGAATTGGGCTGAAGTTGATTACGTTCATGTTTCATTTTGCCTAGTACATTGGACTGAAAATAAGAAGTCCAGCGTGCTTGGAAGTCTTCTGTGGAAGCTGGAAAGTAATGCATAAAGATGCGTGTGGTCAACACCCTGTTTCTTTGTTTGCAATAATACTACTGTAGAAGTGCATCCTGGATATAACAAAGTTTGCTGTGGTGAGAACAGGACAAGTAGCTTCACGGTAGCTGAGGCAGAGGGGTGAGGATTGAACCGCGTCCGTGGTTCAGGGTTGTTGGTAAGCATTAGCGTTGGCTGAAGTGGCGTGCTCATACGGGAGTATCTGCTCTTAAAATAAGCGATAGTGAGCAAACAAAGTGAGTTTTGGTATAATAGGGAATAAGGTAAAAAAAAATAAGTAGCAACAACCTACATGTGATTAGTTTGCTTAAACGTAGATAACAAATGTGTATGTGTGTCATGTTGCGCTGTACCCATGATAAGGAACGTTGGCATTCTTTGTTCGCATTGCCTATTGGATTTTTTGCAAATATATTGACATGATATAAAGTAACCATTTTAAGGTGATGTTCCCTTATCACTTCAGAGTTCTAGATGTTTTTTCAGTAGAATTTAACTTCTCAGTTGGATAATTTTCTTCTTAACGTTGATCTTGTACAAATTGTGAAAGCGGGAGAATATTTGCGACTGTGATCCTTTAAACATCAGGAAAATTTACTTGTTTGTTTAGTGGAAGAGAGAGAGAAAAAAGTAGAAAAGCTGTCAAGTTTACAGAAATAGTCACTTTCTAAGTCTACCGGCCAAGATTTTCAAGGGATGTATGTTTCTGTGTATTGCCACTCGAGGTGCCAGGCTTGAAAATGCAGGAATTGAATAACAGATACGTAAGATCAGGCATTATGTAGACTGAAAACCATTGTCATGTGTTGTACTGTTTTAATACTTGAAGTACTTTTTTCAAATATGCGAAGTAAACGATTGAGAAACTTCTATCCTGCATCTATAAATAAAGACTTGTTGCTTTCCATGTTAGTCAACTTCTTAATTTTAGAATATTTCAAAATGCTGTAATTCAACTAGGAAAATTTTACTTTGGGCTAATAATCAAGTAGTGGCTAGACTACATTTCTGTCATTAATTTACTGTATTTGTTTCTGAAATTACCATGAAGTGCTATTTTAAAAAAAGGCCTTGTAATTCTGACTTTATTTTTATAGCAGTCTGAAGAGTAGAAGATTTTCCTGAACTGGTTTGTGCTTGCATAACTGCTAGGAGTAGAAGTAGTATGACTGCTTGTGGTTAGTGGACTTTAAATAGTAACCGTGGAGTGCAAAATGCTCAGTTTTGAATTAACTGTCAATGCAGAAGCTAGGGCTTCTTAACTTTCTAGTCTCTAAAGTCTATGTACCAGAGCTCATTTTGAAAACACTTTTGAGATTTAATTGCGCATTTACAGCAGATTAACAGTAGTTTATTAATTCTAAAACCTGAAATGATGCATATCCATCTTAATGCATTATAATAATTATTTTAGTTGACGTGACTTTTATGCAGTAATTCATTTTTGACCTTTCTAGAGTTAATCTCCTTTTATATATATATATATACACACTCCTATTATGTTATTTAACTAATCTTATTTAAAAAGGGAACATTACATATTGAATACTGTACCTCAATTTTATTGTAATGATTTTACTGGTTACCAGGTGGGGTGGCAGTTGAAAAATTTGGTGAATGCACTACGAGAGGATCCGAGTGGTGTTATCTTAACTTTGAAAAAGCGACCTCAGAGCATGCTTACCTCAGCACCAGCTTTACTGAAAAATATGAGATGGAAGCCCCTTGCTCTGCAGGTAATGAAGCTTAATCATAAGTCATACACCATCATTTTAACTATAGATTATCTCAATGATGCTTTATTGTGCTTCATCTCAGCAGCATATGGATTTACTCTTGTATGCTTTGAAAAATTGTTTCTGAAATGATTTCTCTGCAGTTTGTTCTCATAGGCTCAATTGAAATTAAAGCTGTTAGTAGAACTTTTCAAAGTTAAGAGGTAATCGTCCCAGTGTTTTACAATGCAGAAAAGTAGCCCCAGATAGCTCTTCTAGACAAGGGGAAACAGGCATACTTTAGAAACGGATAAATTTTCGTTTGACTTCTTGTTAATCTCTCAGTGCAGTATAACCTCAAAGAAAGAGGGGACGGAAAGATCTTGAGTTCTCATTTGATCAGTCATGGAGTTATAGGAAAATTTATAAGGTGATTTTATTCAATGAACCACTTGACTCTCAAAATTTCCTCATGTAAATAACGTTTTATTCATGTCAAAGTTGTCCTTGAGACTGAACCCCTGCACATAAGGCAGTATAGCACAGGGTGTCCGTCTGGGCTTTTAATTTTAGTAAGCCCGTAATGGGCTGAAAACCGTGGAATGGTTTCATTAAAGCTTTTGTGTTTCACTCTAGGATAAAATGTTGCTGTGATGGATTACTCTAGGAAATAAAAGTTATGTCCAGACTGATGAAAGCATGTAACCAACAGATGGAACTGACAAATAATCCCTTTTTTCATTCAGTCCACATAGAACGATCCTTAGAAATTTATGTTCTTTGCATAAAGAATGCATTCTTCGGGACGCTTTTATTATCGCGATAAAAAGTGTAATTTAAAATTAAGTACGTTTGCGAGAGAAAAGACTTCTGCAAAGTTGGGGCAAAAGGAAAATGAGATATGGACATGCCCTTGCCTAGTAGCTGTGGTCTTTGCCATTTAAAATATTAAGAGATTCATAAAAAGAACTAACACGATGAAGAACTTCTTTCCAATATGCATATATATAAAAAACTTATTTTATAATGGTTAAATGCATCATTGTCTTTGAAACCGAGTAAGTTCTTAAATGATTGAGATGCCTTGGTCTTTCAGATATAAAGAACTGACTAGACATGTGATCAAAAAACTTTCAACCAAAAATATCTTGCTAGTGTCTGAACATAAAATTGGAAATCTGTATGCATGATATGTGTATGAATGTCCATACTCGAAGGCTGCACTTTTATCATAGCCTTAGTGAGAACATAACTACAAATGGAAAATGCACATCATTGCTTTAAATGGAGTCATATGCTTTCAGTCTAAATCCTCTCTGGGTGAGTTTGGTATTTCTTTGGGTGAATTGGGTCATTCTCCTGAATATTCCTTTTGGTTCGCTTTGTCATTTGCCACTAGAGTAAGGACACTGAAGACCCCACAACAGAAGTTTCTGACACGGGCTCTTGATGCAGACGGTAGCAAACACGCAATTAATTCCAGACAGGCTACCCCAAAAGGGTGGGAAGAACTTGGACAGAAACCGATTTCCACCATGTAAACTCTGTCCCGTAGGAAAGTGAGGATTCCTGCGGTCCTTTTACCGCGAACGCAGTCCTGAGCTAAAGTTGTGGGCCTGCTCAAAACTCCACACTCCCTTCCAGAAGCAAAACTCCAGTCACCTGTTAGCGTGTTTTATTTGCCTCTGTTCTGCATCTCGGCATCCTTGGTTCAATACAGATACTAGGGTGTTACTCGGCTGATCTAACTTTAGGTATCTGCTGTGTACGTACCTACGTACCATTCAGGGTTCGCATTTTGACTCCCTTTGGCCAGTGGACGTATGCAGTAGTTACGGCTTCGTTCTGCTTGGCCTGCGTGAGGCTGATGGACTGGGGGATGAGCTGAGCTGGACCCTGCCCGTGCCTCTTTTCAAACGGAGGTTTGACGGGAAAGGCGGTCGGGACAGCTAGCTCGAACGCAGATTGTCTGTATCAGATAAGATAAGACTGACCCTAGACAGGGGTTTTCTGTGATCTCACAGCTTTGGGGAGGGGGGATAATGGGAGTGTGGGTTTTGGCGTGGGGGTTTTTCTGCTAGCATAGGAAATGCGAATATTTGTAAGGCTAGTATGAGTACAAATAGAGATAGTTGAACGTTACAGGTATAGTTCTGGTATCACAATGATGTTGTTCTGATTTTACCAAACATGACGCCAGGAAAAGGCCAGGACCTCATTCAACACGTATGTGTGCAATGTGCGTATGTGTGTCTGTTGTAATTTATGATTTCAGTGTGAGAAACAACAGTTTTCTTAAGTAGACGGAGTGTCGAAAAAGCTCCAGGCTGAAGACAGACTTCGGAAGCTGCATAATGCGGAGATGTCCGTTGTCAATTTATGCAGATCAGAGGTGAACAGATGTTGAAGTCAGCTGATGTTAAAGTTTAAATGTAGCCTAAGTGTGAAATCAGTACTGTATGTTTGATTAATAAGAAGCAGCAAAAGCAGAGTGCGGTGTAATTTTATAGCTATTAAAAATATGAAGAAATTATGTTTGTTGAACAGAATTTACTTCCAAAATTTCTGAAAAAAATCTTCAGAAAAACTGAAAGTTTTGTAATTGCGATTTGCCCTGTGGCTCTCCTGAAATTTCTCTGTGTTCCTGATTCACGTAAGGGTGCTGTTCTCTAATAGGAGCTTGGGAGGCTGTGTGAGAGGAGAGTGGGGAAGTGAGAGCAAGTAGCTAAAAAAACTAGAAGGAAAAGCAGCACTTCCATCACCTTTGGAAGCAGGGGAAATTATGATAACTTGTTTTCCTGTATCAGGGTGTCATGAAATAATTGAGAATGTTATAACTGCGCTGTCATCCCAGAACTAAGTTAATTGAACGATATGTTTTATTCAACGGACACAAGCTATGAGGAAATTATGACTCAGTAGTAATTCTGTTAAAAGTACAAAATACGAGCAAAATATTCAAAAGATTCTAGAACAAGGTGTGGGGATGATATTCTGATAAAATGGGAATTAGGACCTGCAAACAGCCTGCTGTGGTTGTTTTGGTTCCACAAATGAAGCAAACAGAGGAAAAAAGCCGTGTGTCATCCTAATGAAGTTGCAGTGAGTGAGGTGGGAAGGTGGAAGTTCGCCCTAATGTAAGGAGGCTGACACAAAACCAGAGACCGAGTTTCTGTACGCACCCCACCAATGAATCTGTTTAACAGCTGTTGCAGCGAATGTAGAAGGTAAATATTTCAGTGAATTAATTTAAGAGACGCATTTACATTGAGATTTAGATTGGGGTGTTTTAATTGAGAGCCTTCAAAACTTAATTTTAGCTGGAAGTGAATAATGTTGAGGCATTATTGGTAAATTGCATTCTGCTTGCTTAGTCGGTAATCGTATGTAAGAACATGAAGTTTGCTGTTTGCAGCCACATGAAAAACTAGACCTGACAGAGAGATTCTAAGTCTGCCTGTAAACTGGGAAAGTGCTAGATGAGTCTTCCAGTTCAGGCAGTATGCAGGTACGAGCAGTGTGTCAAGCAGTTTGGTGTGTGAGTGACAGGGCATCCTGGTAATTAAATTATTCATTCTGATAATGAAATTTTTAAGAGCTTGCTGCCCACTGTTAGTGATCTAGATTAGCCATATGCCAGCCAAATGTTCATGTTCTTCGAGTGTGGAAAATGCTTTTAGATCATTCAGATATCAACTGGCTACTAATTGGCATAAATACGTCTTAGAACGTTCAGTGGTTTACCTTGACCAGGTCTGCCTTCACATCACAGTCTTGCCATGAGTTAGGAGTTAACTGCAGTCTACATAATGATTGATTATTTCTTTGGCTTTTTTTTTCCTTTCAGCAGAAATGCGGTATGTTCATTCTTTCCACAAATATTCTTATCCTTAGAATAAATATGAAAGGTTAGGGGAAAGAAAGAAAGAAGAAACATGCATCCTGGATAGCAGTCCTGAAACTGATACTGAATGGCTTGATGTATAGTAAAGTAATACAATTAGCCTATGGCCATACTATGCACGATTACATAATGAGTTTGTATTTACAAGTGCATTAATTCCAGCTCTAAGGTCAATCAGTACAGAAAGAAAAACATCCTTTTTTTCCCCTTGTGCTCTGATGAAAGGAAGTGCTGGGGTTTTTTTTGTTTGTTTTCAGTCACTTGATGATTGTCTGTTTTAATATCCATCAGTATCCAACTTCTTGCAGATAATCAAAGTGCTCCCTCGATGCATTCCAAAATCATGTCCGAATTTGTGAAGTCAAGGGATTTTTCAGCCTGTGTTTTTTCGTTCTTGCTTTTATAACATTTCACTTAGGCAGCTGTGGCCTTGGGGAATTTTGTGGTTGCTTTTGCAGTTGAAGGTATTCATTACTATGGTGTTCCACCATAAATATTAAGATGCTCTACTTGCAAGACAAATCTTAATGAATTCACCTTTCAGTTACTTTTTCTGATACTCTGGTATGTTGTGTGAAAGCCGAGAATTATATTTCAGATTGCAACATTTGTATTTCTGACTTACTGAACGTGGTGAACAAACCAGTTAAGTTTAACCTTTAGGGTTTTTATTTTCCTTACTTGACATAGAGGTGACTTAATTATCTTTGAACTCTCCGAATTTTTGTCTGGTTCAAACCTAACTTAAATAAATGACCTCTGCTCTAGATTGTCTGTTTTATTTCTCCTTTCCACTTTGTATTATTTCGGGGAGGTTTCAAGGGGAGGCTCCCCAAAGTGCTGTTTGAACAAGGGTGGAAGGTTCGATAGAGAAGCTTTTTGGAGCGCATGACATCGGACGTAAGTTGCTGTCATCACGCTAGCAAGAAGCTAGCTGCAAAGTCCTCCCTTGCCTTCTGGAAAATGCTTTGTTAATGAGTCAAAAGAATCTGGACTTTGACTACAGTGTGGAAGACTCTTCATCCAGTTTCTTTACGGTACAGAAAAGGAGTGGTAGAGCAACATGTTGCCATGCTTCGGCTAGTTTGGACTACACCCTGCCGAAAGCAGTGAAAAGGTCTTCCTGATGGCGGTGGGGCGAGGGGCAGGTCCAGCTGACAGCCACGTCTTGTGTGTTGACTTGGAAAAAACCCTTCTGACCCCTCTTAAACGCTCTGTCGCGCTCTTCACCAAACTTACTTAAATGTCACCTTTTGTATATTTAAAATAGTTCACTGTACTGTTTTGTATGGGATTAAATTGTACCGTTATAAAACCACCAAGATTTCAGTATCTCTAGTTCTTTAAACAGACTTTATTTTGCATTAGATACGCATCAGATCTCCACTGTGATACGCATCGTCTCTGCACTGTGATATATTCGGCTTTTCAGCCTCCTAAGAAGCAACAGCAACAATAAGAACAAAGTCCTTGGTTTGAGGGCAGATGCTACTTTTACTATTTTTATTTAGTATTTTTCCTTACTTGATTATATGTCCTCCTCCATTCATCTAGAGACAATGCTATATTCTGTTTTCATCATTTATGATTAGAATTAATGACCTTGCACTTTTTAATCATTAAATCTGAATAAAATACTAACTTGTTTGCTCTTCAGTTGCTTAATTGTCTTTTAACTACATGGGAACCAGGCATTCTTTGCAGCACTGTTAAAATGGGTTCTGACTGGGTTTTCCTACAGCATGTGAATTATTTATAGTATTTCATTACTTCATGTCATGGTTGGTCTTATAAACAGTTTATTTTATTGGAAACATTCTGTTCAATAAATTGTCATAACCTTGATCCAATATGAAAAATATATTAGGAGTAAAATCTGTTTACCGATGCAAATACTGTATAAAGATATTACCACTTAAATTTTGTATTGGTTTTGCTTATATTTTTAAAAATCGTGTCTCTTTCTGGAGCAATGTTTCTCAAACTATATATTGCAGCTTGCAAGGGAGTTAATGAAAGGTTCAGAGTCTTTTTAAAAAACATTAAAAAGAATTTGAGATAGTATATATTAAATATTAATTGCATTCATTGTTTAGAGAGAAAAAGCAAAAATAATACGCTGATTTACTGGGGGCACCCTCCGATCCTTCAGGATTGGGGATGGGAAAAGCAGCAATAGGTCCTGGTAGCAAGAGGGAGTTAGAGACCGCAGGGCAAAGCTGGCCAGGACAGAACCGCTTCTGGAGGAGCGGGGGGGTGAGTGTCGGTGTGCTGTCGCTCGGTACGTACGGGGACTCCTTATTTCCCTGTGTTGGAGACACTGAGCTGCTGTGAGTGAAGATAGTTGGTTGTCTGTTCCCTGGCTGGCCAGCTGGCAATTTGGGAAAGGGTCCATAAAGACTAATTATCCCGAAGGAGGATGGTGCATCCAAAACGTTTGAGAAACACTACTCCAAACTGTATTGAAATATGGATTTTGTGCCTGTCATTGTGGGTTAAGATTGATGCAGGGTCTTTTGTGGGACATTTCTGAGGCTATTCCCATTTTGCTCTGTAACTTCTAACCTGTCTCTGTCAGGCTGTTCCCATGGGTCACGTATTTAGCGCTTTGGACCTGAAAACTTTTTAGTTTTATTGCTGTTTCAGCAGTCCCGTTTGCCCTGGCTAGCCTACCAAAAGGGACTGCAGCAGGAAAAAGCTCTAGTCCTTGGAAGAGAATTAACTCGGGGATAACACCGATCTCCAAGGCATCCAATTCAGAAATACCTGAATGGAGCTCCGTGTGTTTTTCTGTTCAGTGTGCCTGCATATGGTCCACTGAATGGCTGTCACTGAACTGGAGAGCGACATGAGCTGATTTACTTGCGGGTGCACAGATTGACTTGAACGGAACGGTTGAGCTCTCTCTAAATTGCAATGCAAAATGCCATGTAGATGCACCAAAGCTGCAGGCCATTTTCTGAAGGCTGTCTTTTCAGCCAGGAGGGCCTGAAGACTTTTAATCCTTCATAAAATGAAAGCTGAACTCCTACAGCACAAGGTGGTAGTTACAGCGATGCCCTCAGTGTTTTGAGCTGCTACCAGGAGAGACCATTTGAATGCTTTTACCGTGTAGCAGCTCTTACTGAGCTACTGATTTACTGATGAAGTGGTGATAAATACACTTTTTTTAAAAAAGTGGTGACCTATTTTAAAATTTGGATTTCTCCTTTTTATCTACTTACGCAGCTTTTCTGGTTTTGTGCGAATAAGCTGGAGAGTTGACTTCGGCAATATGACCCAAATATGGAAAAGACACGAGACATCCTAGTATCTTTTGAGGCGATCCTACGGGATCGTGCTTCTACTTGTTCTAGACTGTATTACAGTTTCTATCCCCTTGGGAGCTCCAGGTGCGCGGGGAAGGTCTGCCCCCATTGCCATACTGTGAGATACAACAGTCTTTCAGACTCTCACCGATCGCACTGGAATTTCACCTCTGGAAGCGTCTTGACGTGGGAACAGCCTGAGGGAAACCTTTTACCTTCGGGTAGCTGGGTAACTTGTGTTCTTCTGTGAATACCGTTTCTTCCTCTTGCACTCCTTATTTTAACTACCTTGCCAAGCCAAAAGATGAACCCAAATACACGTCTGTCAAAGATGCACAAACCCCCACTGATTTCCAGCATCTTCAGCAAACTGTTCTGGAGGACAAACTGACCTGTATGTCTGGGCTGTGTCTTAGCAGGGACTGGTGAGGTGTGAAGTTACCCAATAGAATCCTCAGACTTTAGCAACAATGTTTGGTTTTTTTTCAGAAATTAACCCCATATCATTAGTACCATTTACTATATTTACAGCTATTCCAGGCTGTAACATAAGGGAAACTCTTTACCTGTGTCCTCTAGCCCTCCAGCAGCTGGTCAGGACCACTGAAGCTTCGCTCATCGACCTCTTGTTAAGTCCAGATCACTGCTGTGCTTGAGCATGATTTTCCTTATGTGACATAAACCATAAAGGCCCCTCTTCTTCCCAAAAGTGGAGAAGAGCAAATCCATCTACCCAGCTTGCCTTCCTCTCAGTGCTCCTGCTAGTGTGAGCCATGAACAGCAACAGCCTGGGCTTAACAAGTGTGAACAGGGTCTGGGTAACACAATTCTTTAGGCTTACAATGAAAATTAATTCTACAGGCTACTCGGCAAGCCCCAAAGTGTACTTGTCCTAGAAGTGCAAGGTATCAGAAAGGAAATAACCAGTGTATTAGTAGGTGGTTCAAGAACATCCATGGCTACAGTGTCACAGTGACAATTTAAAGGATAAGATTCTTGTTTCTCTGAAAGAGGGGGTTTTTTTAGGTTTTTTGGCTTTTTTACCCAGTTTTGCCACCAACTTTATTCTTATTTTTGCAGACTCCTGTCTCATTTTTAGTGGTTGTAAAGTCTTTTACCCGTCTGGTTTTGTGTGTGTGTCTTTCCCCTCTCTCCCTGTAAATGCAGGCAGTCTTTCTTTGGCCTGGCTACAGAATACGCAGGTTAACTCTAAGGAGCAAGGAAAGAATGTAGCACTATCACTGTTTTTCAGGAGGTGGTTTTCTAACATTCAGAAAGAGAAAACTTGTGTCAGTTTACAGCTGTTGCTCTAAAAGGGGATTTACAAAGTTTTAACAGGAGAATTTTAAGCATAGCTTTTCTTTCGTTTGAGATGAGATAAAGAGCATCTAACACAGCTCTGTTCCTAAAACAAGGCAGTAACTGGCTAAAGGATGATGTTTCCTGGGTGGCATGCATTATTCTTGCGTACAGATTGAAAAAAAGTGATGCAGTGGTGGTGGGGGGGGGTTCTTGGTAAGCATGAATTTGAATGGCTCATTGCTTACTTATGAAAGGCCAACATTTTGAAAAAGTTCCTGCTGTTTAACTTGAGGTTTTCTGCAGCATAGGTATACTGCTACGGTGTCAAGACTAGTACCTAGAAAATGAGAACTGATCCTTCTGCACAGGAATGCCCTGTCGGTCTGTCATAAAGTATTCTTAATAGTGCTGGCACAAGGATCTTCCTACCCACTTGTTCAGTCAGTGTTTAGAGCTTCTCTGCTGTCAATACAGTGTGAAATGTTTGTGTCCTCCGGTAGTTATTTAGGTCAGAAATTGTAGGTATGGTAAACTGTCTTTAATCCCAATGCTTCTTTCTTCAAGGCGTTCACTTCCAAAAAGATGGAGGGGAAGGAACTCTTTCAAAGCGAAACTCAGCATTTGTTTAATATTAGACTAACGTTAGGGTATATGAGGATACTGTTGTACTTGCTGTTTTGCCATTTTGCTTTTTCTTCTGCATGAGTTTACCTATCACACAAGCCAAGGCAACATAAGGCTTTCGTTATTAGGCAGACATATTATTAAGTAGACTAAAGCAAAGTTTTCTTCTCATTTCATTTTTCTGCATCTGTACAGATACTGTTAGAAAATTTTTCTGTAATTTCCAGCCCTACAGTGATTTAATAAAGTCTTCAAATGGTTGCTCATTGTTTAGCTAGCCAAGATAGTTGAGGAAGAAAAAGGGGTGCCTAATTCACGAGCGAGAGAGATCTGATTAAGAGGAAGGATCCTGTTTGGACTGGAACAATAACTAGAATGCATGATTATTCCGCAAGGAGTGTACAATTTATTTACCTGTGAGTAAATGTTACTTTGTGAGGGGCGTGCCCGGGGGAGTGAAGAAGAATAATCATCTCCGGTTGATTCTGTCTCATAGCGTGTGTGTTCTGAGGACGCAGTACCTGATTTTACAGCATCTGCAGACATAAACTGAAGCTTTTACTTAAGTTAATTCTTAAGCTGTAGAGCAGATGGGGGGAGATGACATTCAATTTAATGCCTGCTTATGCACCTTTTACTGTAAACACTAGACTTTTTCTTTACAATGTTAGTTTAATTAAGAAATTCACTGGATTCTGTATGTTATTTACTCGTTAAGGTTTCACCAGTGGCCCTACTGATTACTATTTCTGTGGGCATTTGCAATAATCTTGCTGTGCAAAAGGGAGAAAGATCTAATCAGAGGAGTCAATTTTATAAGCGCAATACACGTCCATTCGTAGATCTGTCTCCTTAGCACGAGTGGGTTTTCAGTCAGTTTAAAAGCACACAAAACATTAGAACTGTTAACTATTTCTTTAACTTTCTGACCTATAGAATGTTCATAGCTTTTTCAAATAAAAATGTATAATATATAAGGATAATCTTGTTTTTTCTTTCTCTTTTGAACCAGCCTCTTATTCCTAGAAGTCCTACAAGCAGTGTTGCTACGCCATCCAGCACTATCAGCACACCTACAAAACGAGACAGCTCTGCCCTTCAGGATCTCTACATACCCCCTCCTCCAACAGAACCTTATGTTCCAAGGTAAAAAAGATCATTTCAGGTACCATTCAATGTAAAAAATATTTGTAAAGTAACTGACCATTCTGCTTCTACCCACTTATCAGCCTGCCCTGCAGGATTAGGCTGATAATACTTCATTTTGCAGGTGAACTGGTTATTAAGGGTGGATATGTTGACTCAAACCCACAATTATCTGAATCAGCGTCTTGCCTGCAAAACAGACAGTAGGCTTTAGAAAAGAAGGTTCAGTACCCTATTTTCTCAAATACGGAATAATCTGTTGTCTGCAGCAGCCTCATCCTATTTCAGAAGAGCAAAAATTACCTGAAACCCTGAATGTATAACAAGGAAAAGAGTTCATATCTGTCCCCTTGCAAAATAACCATGATACAACAAGGACGGCTGAGCTAAAAGCAAGAAACTTCTGACTTTTTTTGCGTTCCGCCACAGTGTTTTCTTTTTTCAATATATTTGATTTGATGGTGTTAAAGCAAATTTCAGGACTGTGTTTTAGTGTGGCCACTCTGCTAGATTCTGCAGTGACCACGCTGTTCTCCGTAAGTACATCTGCTACTCTGACCTGCCACCTGGAACGGGCATTTTCATCTTTCCCAGGTCTCTGGGCTTGCTGAACCAGAAAAGCAGCACACCCTCCTAGCAGATGCATCACCCTACCCTTAGATGACCTCAAATGATTCAGTATAATTCCATAATGTACACAGATGTTGCTTTCCTAAAATTGTGAGAGACTGATGGCCTATAAATTATACAGAAGTAGCTACCCAGAGGTCTAGGAATCAGTATTTTTAAAGCTTCCATATTCTTAGACACAGGCTATCATCTGTCCAGTCAACGTATTTTTAAATTCTTGCCTTTCTTCTAGATAACTTCCTTGGAACGGTTGTAGGGGCAGCATGTCCTTCCTTCTACCTGAGTTTCTTGCCGCTGAGTTTTTCTTAGACTTTCTTATCAGTAACCCTTCTAGCCAATTAATAAGCTGCATGACCTGATACCGACAAGGCTGTCCTGGGGGTTATCCAAGAGTGAGGTATATGGCAAATTAACTTGCCTAGTGGGGAGGAGAAGTTGTGATTCTATGATAAATTCTTACTCTTCAGAGATATGAAAAACCTTCGAGGGCAAAAGAGTGACTTTGCACTTCATGGTTTAGATGATGTCACAAGACTTTTGTGAAGCCATAAGCCGAGTCACATGTTCCTTCCTCATCCCTGCCTTGTCTGCTATCTGGCTTGCTTTTTATTTATTGGGATAAAAAAAAATACTGCCTTTTTATTTCGGACGTGACAAATATAATGCAGTTGAACTTTTTAACATGATTACTCTCGTATCTGATTTAAACTAAGAAAGAGACAAACAGAATACATAGTCTAGTTCACTGATTTTTTTTCTTCTAATTAAATAAAAACGTCAGTCATGACACTTGAATTGTTCATAGGGACTGAATGCGTCTTTTATCTCTCTGATAACATTATTTTGTTATACCTATGTAAATATTTTAAGGACATGGTTTTCAGAAGATCTACAGAAAAAAAACAAGTGTTTAATTCTAACCCATTAATGTAAAAAAAGCTGCAAAAAGAAACCCCAACCAAAACATAGTCTTGGGTTTCTTATTGAATGTGGTAGTTTTATGGCAAAGGCCTTTTCCTTTTGAAACTATACTATCTTAAAAGAAGTAGTGCCTTTGTACTGTTCCTGATTATGTTTACCACTACAAAAATACTTTTATTTGATAAGAAATGCATCCTTTTTTTTTTTAAGTATTTTCAGTGAATATTCACTGCTCAGCAGTGTTTTAATTCTGCTGTAGAAATTGAGATCTTCAAAATACATTTTGATTATTTATTAATAACATTTGTTAAATGATGATGACAATGCAGTAGTTTGGAACAATTCTGATTAAATCTTACAATACGTTAGTACAAGCTGTAATCTTACAGAGAGATTAAGCTTTGTACATTGGAAATTTTTTTATCAGCTTAATCCTAATGGACTGCATTTCACAAACCTGTTCACATAGCGTACAGTGTTTCTGAATAATCTGTTTTGGCATTTCATCGGTGCGGGGGGGGGGGGGTTGTCCGTGATTAACTACATTTAAGCATGTCTTTATTTTGGGTAGTGTCAAATTGTTCAGCGTCTATTTCTCAGTTGGCTGTTGCCATTCCAAGGAAAAAAAAACAACCAACCAAACCCTCTTTTTGTGTCTGGAATGGAGTGAAAGACTTGATATTTCGATGTAAGTTGTAAAACCTTGAAGCCCTGCCCCCTTGGTGACGATACCCACAGGCAGCACAGCTGCTGACGTAACCTCACGCGGATGCCATGAGAAAGGGGGACCGACGCTCTCCGTGTCCTGGGTACTTAGAAGTGCTGGTTGTAAGTTAGTGCCTGCTCAAATTTGCCGAATACCTTTGAGGGTGAGGGTGAGAATGGAATCTCCAGAGGGCTGTGGCAAAGGCTGTTTGCCTGGTGGCTCTGCAGTAAAGCCCCCCCCACCTCAGGCAGCCCTCCTGACCATGGAGGCTTCCTTCTGCCAACCCCTGATGGTAGCTGCCGCGCCGATTCGCATCTAGCTGGTTTATTTCCTTCTCCATCGTGTTACCTGCCAGGCTCGCCCAGCCCTCTCACCACAGGACGCCTTCCCGTGACTGGAGACGAGCTCACAGCCCTGGTGGGCCTGCACCCCTCACTAGGCCAACGCCATCCATGCTCTGGGAAAGGCGGCCTGGCGAGGCGAGCGTGGCGCTCGCTGCGGCAGCCACGGCAGGATGGCCGTTCCTCAGCCTCCGTGGCCGCCTGGATCCCACGAGGAGGCTGTGCTTTGTGCTCAGGTGGAGTCTCAGGGTGCCAAGGGACGAATGGGTCAGCGCGTTGGCCAGCTTGGACCTCGCATGGCGTTCCCGAGGGGCAGAAGTGCTCCAACGAGGGCGTGAGGCCCCAGCCGCAATCTTGGCTGCCTCCCACGCCTTTTGCTGCCCAGAAATTACTGTCTGATGAGGTCTTTTGCAGCCATCTCCAGGCACAGGCCTACCAGCCGGTTTACTGAGCCCTTCTTCGTCTAGTGCGAGGAGAGGGCTCCTAACCCAGGCACAGCTTGCTCTCTTGTTTGGTGCCTTTCGGTAGTTTCCATCTGCAGAGAGTTGGGTTGGGGTAG
The DNA here is from genome assembly GCA_026212715.1 of Elanus axillaris. Taxonomy (NCBI): domain Eukaryota; kingdom Metazoa; phylum Chordata; class Aves; order Accipitriformes; family Accipitridae; genus Elanus; species Elanus axillaris. The sequence goes on along the minus strand of JANZLQ010000061.1, from coordinate 18,384,124 downwards.
TGGGGAAGGAAAAAGCAATCGTCTTGGGGACCTGTACACAAGCTCAAAGTGTGTGCCTTGCAGTGCATTGCTGTCCTGGGATAGCAGCTCATAATCAGGTGCTACACACCCTATTTGGTACTGCGTAGAAGTACCTATACACTTCTAGGCCTGAACTGATTGCGCAAGGCTATGTCAAGTGTCTGTACGTCGTCGGTCCCTGCTTATTCTCGCTCTGGCGTTAGTTTGTAGGGAACTAGACTGATTTTGTCCATGCTTGCCATATAGCCATGTCTTAAAACTATCTGATGTGTTTAAAAATGCAAGTATAAGAGAGCAAGGTCAACGTTATTTCTCTGCCCCAAATCACAAAATGGTAGACAGATTCCAAAAAACCAAGAAAAATTAATAGCTGCACATCAGCTTTATTTCTGTGGTTCTTTTCAAGAGAAACCAATAAGATGGATACGTTCTGTAAAAGAATTGAATAAGCAGAGATGTGTGAGATAACTGGCACATATATGCATAGATAAGCACATATGATGTGTGATCCTGATGTCGGTCAATGGCGTCTGTTTCCTGCTTGTATGAAATACTGACATAGTCCCATGTTTTTTGAAATATTCACAGTAAAAAAAAACCAAAACACCAGTGTCTTATCCCACTATATTAAAAACCTCTCTTGTTTACTAAAGGGATGAAAAGGGAAATCTCCCCTGTGATGATGTTGGCAGACATATAGTCGGCAAGCCAGTTCATACGGGATCCGAATCTCCAAACTCATTCCTCGACCAGGAATATCGGAAGCGCTTTAATGTGGTTGAAGAAGATGCAGTTTTATACTGCTATGAATATGAGAAAGGAAGAACAAGTGGTCCTGGAAGGAGAGAGAGCACACCAACATATGGTATGGCATTGATCTAATAAGGATAACCACCATTTGTTGATTTTAGGATTTTCGTGCATCTGCTTTTGTTTTTAAGCATGAACGTATTTTCAGTGGCCATTGATTTTGCTAAGAATTCTGTACTGCTTTAGTCCAGTTTCAACCTAAGAGCTTATTCTGTGCAAGAAAATACGAATTACTTAGTGCGATAGGGAGGGCAAGTTTTATACTGATGATTTTTCTGTACAAAAGTTCTATAATTTTGTTATCAGCTTAATTTTCCAGATTATGCGTCAGTATGATTTTATCAGAAAATAACCCCAAACTGGCAGAAGCCTATATATTTTTACTAAAAATACAGGATGGAATTGTTCTCATGGTATAAGGGCAAGCCGTGCATAGATTTAGGAATTCAGCATTAGAAAAATTTACCCAGGTGTAATGGTTATTTTCCCTTGAATGTGTTGGAACTCCTCCTTTGCTAATACTGTAACTTGTTTCAGTTTTGGACCGGGAGAATTGGTTTTCTGTTGCCAAGTATAAAATTGTGCAGTCATAGACTTGTTAGGATATAGAAGAAGATGAAGAGGAAACCTGATGTTTACAAAAGATATTTTGCCCACTACGGTATTAGCTGAGCACACAATTGAATATTTTTTTTACCCTACTTGCTATGTTATTTCTGTTTTTAAACTGAGCACAAGTTGTACGTTGGAGTTGTTACAGTAATCCTGACATCATTTCCCTTTGAGAAGAAGATAGACGTAATTTATGAGGAAGTGTAGATTTTGTACGTCATGCAGCCAAGCTCCAAAATCACCTGGGAACCTTGACATAAATTGAGCTTGAGCTGTGAAAAGTATCCTCAGGACCTGGAGCGATGTGCTGGTACAACGTTAAAGTATGCGTCTTCATAAAATGCACCCATTCTACACAGCTACAGGATCCTGTTGCAAAATCCTCAGTATTGTTTTGATTTTAAAGTGTTTTCAAGTGTTTTCTGACCATGCCCATAATGTACACAAGAACTGCTAAGTTTTCAAAGTGGATATATCGATTTTATATTACTCCAGTATTTCATCTATTACAATTGGTGGATGCAGTCGGTTCCATTAACAGAGACGTACTCTCTGTTCCAGATGTTAAATTTTAGTACTGGTCGTCTAGAGTGAAAAAGAACACATATCTTCTTCAAGGACTGCTGAACCCATTATTTTGTTACAGGATAGCTTTTTTAGCCTTTTATTCTACAGAAAGAGTTATAAATACTTGGATCAAAGACTGCACTGAAAATCACTCATTATTTAACACATTTGCTATACAGCCTTTCAGTTTTTATCTCACTTCTTTTTTGATGAATTCGCACCATTGAGTCCATTTTAAATGCATTTTCTAAAAATATTACCATTTCAGCATTAAATTCTAAAGTTTCCCACGTGGCGTTTGTTAGCATAAGATTTGTGGCTAGGCATGACCTTAGGATTTCACAGAAATCTGGAAAAGTACAATAACACCTTTCTGGCTTATGGTGACCCATTGAAGAAGGTCAAACAGAGTTCCAAGGCTCGGAGAAGTAATTGTTTTCAACATGTATTCATCATTAGTTATGTGGTGTTGTTAATTTTTTTTTTTTAAATTATTTCTCAGTCCTCCTTCGTGAGAGTTTAATAGCGCCCTTAATCTCTTTATTGGAATCTTTTGACATTTTTTGACAATGTTAATAATGAGATTTCTCTTTCATGCTCTTACTGGCTTCCAGCTGTTGTGTAATTTTTGCTAATTGGCCTCAGAAAGCTTCTGTTCACATCCCAAGGAAGAAATTCTCCTGAGTGTAGTCACCAGGGAAAACAGTTTTTAGGGAATCCATTGGGGTTAACAAGGAGGAGATTAGCAGAGGTAGCAAGCAAGTGAAACCTGAGTTTAAGGAAGGAAACAAATTTGGTCATTGCGGTTTTACTGCCAGGTACAAAAAACACGCACTTGGAACGGCTAGAGATTTTGTAGAAAATTTCTTATGGCTATAGCTTTTGATAACAGTCAGACTTTACGTGATCGCGTAGCTTTTGTATCTTTTTAAGTGTGCAGGTCCTTTCACTAAGATACTGCGAGTTCAGCTTCACAAAGAAGAGAAAGTTGTATTTCTAGAAAAAGTAACCGTTGAAAGTTACTTCTGATCAAATAAATATGAGCCAAATACATCCCTACTCAGGCAATGATTTCTTAACTGTGTGCTCCAAATCTCACCGGCTTCAATCAGACTTAAATATGTGTCTATCAATAGTAAAAGAAATGAAAAATAAACTGTTAAATATGTATCTTGTATTTCCAGAGCAATGATGTATTTGTGACCTGATCCTGTGGTCTCTACAGAACATACAGCTTTTTTTGTCAGTTTTTTTTTTTAAAAGACAGTACAACCTTTTACCATTATGCCTGCATGGTATTGGTGTGTTTCCCATGGACGCGGTACTTCAATAGGTAGACAGATGTGTTTGAATATTTGTTTTCATCATAAACACATCTTTCTCTTGCAGCGCATCATGGATTTAACCTCAAAGATGCAGAATAAGACTGATCACCTTTATGTAGGGGCTTTCTACTAAAATAACGAACAAAATTTCTGAAGTTTTTACTTCAAGCTCTGCTACTTTTAAAAACAAATTTTCTTCCCACTTTTCGGGTTTGTGGCCAGTAGATCAATTCGAAAAAGAGTGAGGGTTGACCTTGTTGTGAAAACATTTGGTTTTCAGTCTGCCAGATACTGTGCCATATGCTGTCCTGCTCTATATTTTGTTTCGATATACTCTATAACTTGCTAAAAACTTGAGACCACTTTAAGTAACCCCACTGAGTTGCCTAACACACTTTCATTGAATTTCCAATTATATTTGTGGAGTCCTTAAGCAGAAATCATAGTTCACAGCATTTTTTAAAATCAATTCAGCAGCCTCCAAATCAAACTTTAAAAGACATAATAGTCTTCAGCTTTTCTGTTTCTTGCTGTCTGAAATCAAAGTGAATTTACTGATAGTAAAGTACTTTGCTTTCTGTGGATGAAACGCTACAAAAGAAATTACATGTAGAGGTTTTCTGCTTTCTTTCTTACTCAGCCACTGATGGATCTTTTAAGCCCACAAGCAAAGATGCTATTTGTGAAGGTGCTTTAGTGATATGGACACATTTCTCTCACCAACAATTCACATACACTTTAAAACAGTTCTCTCCATGTGTGTCCCAGGGGCTTCCAGAATAATAAATAGATATTGTTCAGTGAAAACTGAAGTAATTTGAATGCATTTGTCAGTCTCAAACATCAGTCCACGGATGATTTTGTAGGGCACTGGATTTATTTTTTAAACTTTAAAAAAGTCCATTAAATACTTAGCTCCTTCCTGTCTGTTAAAGAAAACAGAACTCCTATCTTAACCTCTCGTTCAGAGGCGATGCTGGATCCTCTTTCGTAAGCAACCCTGTAGAATAGCAGCTTAGCGCATAAATTGTTCTTTCTTCTAAAGCATGTTAGTTTAATGCTGCCTTATAGTGCATGATCTCCATTTTTTCCTCTGTTTCCAGGGAAACTAAGGCCTATTTCTATGCCAGTAGAATATAACTGGGTGGGGGATTATGAAGACCCCAATAAAATAAAAAGAGATAGTAGGAGAGGTAAGTGATCTGAACACACATCTTGTATAAGGCATTATGGGTTTTATCATGCTTTAAGCTATACATTTCAACCTCATTGTGCTGCTTGCTTAGATATGTATTTTTGTGAACCTGGTTTGGGTTCTTTCATGTTGCATACTTCATTTTTTGCAGAGCCTCTCAGGACTGAGGAAGTTGCTCACCCAGGCAAAAGACAATCGTGACTGCAAAGCCCTGCAGTTTGGCTTAACTCTAGATCGGCCTTTCTTTTATTCAGCTGTATTAGCTAGTCCATTTGGAAATTGGCCTTAATTTTATAATATTAGAGGACAAATGGGTTGTGATAAATATTGTTGTGTTGAAATGAGAATGATATAGCATATTTCTCTGTCTTCATGAGTCCTTTTTGGATGGAAAACATTCTAGAGAAGCATGGGATTCACCTCAAGATCATCAAGGATAAGTTCCTCCAAATTCCGGTTTGTGAGGCTCAGATACGTCACTTCACATACAAAATGCTAACCTCTGAGATGGCTGTTCTCGCCAGTTACAGTAACGATAGGGAGTTCCATAAAAATGGTAACTAAATGTTCTGTAGGGATCAAAAAAGGAAACACTGTTAGGAATAATTAAGAAAAGAATACGAGACAGATTGAGAAGTATTCTTATGCTGCTGTGTCAGTTCTTGCTCATGTTGTGTGTGTGTGTGCAGTTCCGGTCTCTTCACCAGTTAAGAACAGGGTAGAACCGAAGAAGGTTTAGGATACAACAGAAATGATCTGTGTACAGAGTGGTTTCCAAACCGGAATCAATCCAGCAGGCAGACCATCATCAGTTTGGGAGAATTTAGGCAGGACGTAATAAAGGTGTATAAAATCTTGTGTTGCATGAAGTCAGGAAATAAGTAAGTTTGTCACTGGTTTTTTCTGAAGCAACACCCCCCAAGAGACATGAAAAGTCTCCATCAAATTCTGGTTAAAAAGAAAAAGAGCTGGCTCCTCCTGCATTTTGGGTTCAAGCTAACGAACCTCTTGCCACAACCAGGAGGTTGTGGACACTAGAAGTTCACATTAATACAAGGAAAGTCCAGACAAGTTCGTGAAAGACAAATCTGCTGAGGTTTCCCAAATTCACAAACATTGCTTCTGGCTCAGGATGTCCCTCAGCTACAAGCTGGTAGATGCTGCAAGACTATGTGGGGAAAGTATGGATGGCACAGTGAATGATCTCAAACGCATATTCAGATTACTCTAAATGTATGGCACCGCAGTCATTTATATTCATTAGGATCTTGTTTAAAAAAAGATTGCAGATATGATCATAAGTGTATTATTGCTCATTTTCTGACAACTCCAAGACAAAATTTACTGATGTGGGGCTTTTATATTCTGTTCCTTTTATTGTCAAAGATACCAGAAAACTGCAAGAATTGTGAATTTTCCTTACCAAAAGATTGCTTTCTTCTTATATCCAGACCAAAGAAGCAAATGGGTTTTGTTAATGAAATATTCTTGAAGAGTTAAAATTGACAGTAGATCTCAGCAAGAATATTATATATTTTGGAAGCAGGATTAACATACATGCAACAATTCACAATGATGTTTTGCATTACTTTTCTTTCAACAGAAAATTCATTGCTTCGCTATATGAGCAATGAGAAAATAGGTCAAGAAGAGTACATGTTTCAAAGGAATAGCAAAAAGGACACTGGGAAAAAGTCCAAAAAGAAGGGAGACAAGAGTAGTAGTCCAAGTCATTACTCGCTGTTGCCTAGTTTACAAATGGACTCACTGAGACAAGACGTCATGGGCACACCTGGACCAGAAACCGCTTTGTACCATGTGAGTATAAATTACAAAAGTTGTCGCTCTGTGCTTGTGATGAGAGACTGTCTTGGTTTTATGGTGGTGGTGGAGCCTTTTTTGGACTACTGCTGTTACACTGATTCCTATTCCTCAGACAGTAACTGGATCTCAAAGGAATATTTTGGAATTCTTTATTTTGCTGTTACAAATGTGGGATGGACACCAGGCTTTCACCTCCTTTAACCAGAAGATGTCCATGTTTGAAATGGACTGTGGTATCTCTGCCTTGACTTACTTGCTAGTGATGGAAAGGGAAGAAGCAGCAGTTTCTTTCCAGCATCTACGTCACTGCAATATGCTAAGTCTTATCAGACAACCCCTTTACTACAGGTGCTTGAAAGGCCTGGTAATGGCAGGAAAACTTGTGAGAGGTGTTTGGTTTTCCTTGGAGGTAAGGGGAGCCGTAATGCATGTAACTGTTTTTTACATATAGCCCTCCGTAACTCAAGTAAATGTGAAGGAAGGGATTCTGCTGAAGAGGATGTAAAAGGAACATTGCAGTAACTTGAGGGGCTTTCCATGTGTCTAGAAAATGGAGTTAGAAGATCACAACATATTTTAGAAATGCTGTCACATTCACCCCATAGAAGTATTTACATTTTAGATCGCAGTAAAAGATGCGATTGCAGAGGAATATACATACAGTAACTGTACAGCAAAACAATAGAAATAATTGAAATCATCTTCATACACTAACAAAGAACATGTAATTTAGATTGCCGTTGTCTAAGGGAGATGGCAGTGTGTGCTTGTCAGGAAGTCTGCTGTGAAAAACTGGCAGGTGGAGCTTCACTGAACCTTTAAGAGACAAGTAACTTGGTTTCCTGTTGTAAAACATCACCACGGATTATTGCATTATAAATGGTGTAGATTAATTGAAACTAATGGAGCCTTTACATCATTTTACACCATCTAACTGCTTGGTCCACTGGCTTTGAAAACTCCTTATTGTGCTGCAGTGTATAGGTGAGTCTGACAAACTTCAGAGATGTCATTTAGTATTAAAAATAAGTACTTGTGGTGCACTTCAATGAAATCAGGTCCCCAGATTCAAGAACTGCTATTCCTTTTCTTTTTCATTTGTAGTAATTGAGGCATGATGACAAACATTTTCTCTTCCACTGTTATTTCCAGCTTTAGTTTTATGCTAGTTTTGTAAGTGGGCAGATTTCCATTTGCAAAGGCAGACTGATTTATAGTGTTTCCCTAATACATGAAGCCAAGGAGATAGCAAGTGTCCCCAAACTGTCCTCTTTGTAATGTCTGCGGTCTTTCCGGGAAGGAGTCTAATCAGTGCAAGAGCCTTTGAAATCAAATATTTACAGAACAAAACAGAGAAGTTATTTGTGTAATGGGGGACTTTCCACTCTGTAAAGAACAGTGTGGTAAATTTGCAACACTTTCCAGGTATTGAGAGAATACTCATCTCTCAGTAACGTTTCTGTGTCAGTATACGTTAAATTCCTGACACTGTGCAGTGAGAACAACTTTTTTTTAAGGTGCCATCTCTGTTTTTCCTTGGCTTCCTCTATTACCCATTCTGTCTAGTTTCCCAATTGTGCACAACAATAAATGATGTACACAGGAACTGGAAGATTCTTCAAAATTCTGGTGTGGAAGTTAATGAGCAACAGCAAACTTAGAATTGACAGCTGGCATGTTTCATGTACTTTGGATACCTGTCCACAAAACACCTGAAGTGTTAACACCACAAATTCCACCAGTGTCTCCTAATCTTTTTGGTGCATCATTACCATTCAAGGATGTCTCTCTCTATCCTCCCATTAAATCTTTAGCGTCTTTTTGGAAGTTTAGTGGAAGCTTATTTATTTATAAAAATACCTAAAGGTTATTCATTCTTCAGAATACAAATCAGTATTGATCTGCTAACTGGCTTTGAAGCAAAATGCATGAAATAAACAGAAAGGGGAAGCTTGAGCCAGAGATTTGTCCCCCGAGGAATGGGAAGGAGCCCTTGACAAAGCATTTACAGCCCTCTGCAGCTGAATATTGCTGGTGCTATTGCTGGAAGCCACTGGCTGCCACCATGCAGTACCGTACAGTTCCCTTTTTGTGGTGATGGCACCCAAGCATACTGGCCTATGAAACCCTAATGCAGTTTGCGGATGGGTCTATATGTCTTTGCCACATAGCAGAGCCAGACGTCTTGTAATAAATTGGACGGAACTTTTCTTACAATCTTAAATAGACTGCAGCGAGCAAATAAAGAACAGGGGAATACAGATAAAACACAAGGAACTCATGTCTGACTGCAGTACCATTTTATTCAACTATAGATAACAAATAGGACAACGAAAACATATTTTATGCTCGAATTGCAAATTGCATCTTAAACATCTCTAAAAAGTTGCTGTCCTGTTAGAAAATACTTTTTTACAAGCATCGGCTACCTCATTTTCACAAAGATTTTGGATTATCTATAAGTGGGAGCCTCTGGATGAGCATGAGTTCAGTGCAGAGGAAGGGTGGTAATTCCAAAAACTGCACTAATAGTAGTGAAAGAGGCTGGGGGGGTTGATTTGGGGGTTTGTTTGGCTTTTTTTTAAGAAGTCAATGTTTTCGTCAGGCTAGACTTTCGGATGAAGAGCGAATGCTGTGACTCTCTGCACTGCGTGCCACAGGCAGTGGATTTTCCTGAAGTAAAGAGCAGCTCCTGCCTGGTGGCTGTAGTGGCCCTTGTACCTGTAGTGCCTCAGTTGTTTGTCTTCGGTCCTGGTACTAGACAATACTCCACCGGGCTGGTTAAGCAGTTCCAATCCCTGGTTGCTCTTGTTAAAAGTTTTCACCTGTCAGCCTGTGTTTACGTGGCTTCTATGTCCACTTGGTTGTAAATGTACCTCTGTCCTCTAGGTTTAAAGGTCTTTTGTTACCAAATTTTGTCTCCCAATATAGGATTTTACAGGTTCTTATCAAATCACTTTGTCGCCTTCTTCTCCTTAAAAGAAATAGAATGAGCACTCTGGGTTTGTCATCGGAAAGTGTGTTTTCATAGCTTTTCGTCATTCTCTTAATTCTTTCAACTCCTCATTTAATCCTAAAGTATCCTAAGCATCCTTCCTAAAGTATGTACGGCAGCACAGGACATAAATTTCTAGGAGGTGGGTAGAAAGGCAATATAACCTTTCTATTCCTGTTCACTACCTCTCTATTAAAACATTAAAAGGACTGTTTACCCATTTTAACCATAGACTTGGAGTGGGAGTATGTTTATTCCCTGGGTTTGGTGTTATTTTTCCTGTAATGTCACTTTTTCAAATCTCTGATTTGCCAGACTGGTATTCCCAATCTAATAATCTGTGTCGTACATTCTTTGTTCTTAAATATGTAACGTTGTCTATGATTGGCCGTGTTGAAATATACCACTTCTTGGGTATGGTTGCTGAATAAATAATCTGTGTCTCCGAAGCAACCCTAAGTATGAAGTACCCGAGAGTAAGGGCTCTGGGCCCTCGAATTGGGCCCCCGTGATTCCCAAGTCCATAACGTGGGGTATTGAAGCTCCGGGAATCTGGGGTCGGCTATGGAATGGAACTACCAAACCCCTTGTTTTGTAATTATGTTTTTAATATGCATATTTGTAAAATTAAAAAAAACCCCACACATTTAACTTCTTTTTTTTGTTTTGTTTTGTCTATTTTCTTTTCCTTTTTTTCTGAATTCCCTGGAATAGAAACCATGCTGCTCACTCAACATTCAGGTCTCCTGTTATTCGCTGGTCTTGGATTCTGTGTTACTCGTATTCAATGATGTTTGCATTCTTTTTCGAGTCCATGGATACAAATGTTAAATAATTTTGGACTAAGAATGCATGGCACTAGTTAACGTTACAATGCCAGGCCTCTTTCCTTCTGAATTTTGCAGCCATTGACGTGTGCAGGTTGATTACCTTTTTACTGTGAAGGTTTTCTGCAGAAAAGAAGCTTTTACAATTATGCTGACTTCAACTCCTTGCTCTTATTGCTTTTCTACGTGGCTCTATAGAAAAGAAAAATCTTTGATCAAGAAACCTACTCTGACGAGTTAAATTACCACAAAAGAAATGGTATGGTTTTGTCCTGTAAACAAAGTGGATGGCGTTAAAAAATTACCATGGTAATTCAGAGGTGCGTGGTTGTTGTTTATTTGCTAAAAGTTATTTTAAAAATGCCAGCAGATTTAAATTGTTATATTCTGAAGTGATCACAAGAATGTGGCAGTCTAACATTTTCCTGACCATCAGTATACTAAATTTGCATAAAATCACTGGGTTTAGCAGTTTTCTTTATATCATTGACCTGCCATTGCAATCAAAAACTGTGTGGTCAAGGGAGCTTTTCAGTTCTGGCCTTCAAAAGTGAACAGTGTTTACTTGTGTCCGCTGAACATAACCGATGTGATAGCTGATATAACAGCAAAAGAAAAAGTAATTTGTTATGCCTGTGAAGTAATCATCTCTAGTATCCCTTTTTGGTTTTGGTTTAATCCTCACATCCAAAGTCTCTTCACCATTTTGCTTTGTTTTGTTTCCAATTCCAAGAAGTGTTTCCAGCGTACATTGGTTTCTAGCCAAGTTGTTGTTTTTGCATTCTATTTTTCTTCCTCAGTATTGCAAAAGGAATACCAACACAGCGTGTTTAATATTTTCATTAAGCCAAGGCAAACTGTTTGAGCTGTTGCTGATCTAGTGTGCAAGCAGGTGTTGAATGTGATCTATTAGTGTAGATACAAAACGCTGCAGTTAAAATTGTCTTGAACCTTTGGGGCACAAGAGATGAAAGCTCTGACACATGATTATAGTTTTTTAAGTTCATTATGTTATTCCGTATAGGAATTTCCTTGGTACCTTCTGCTTTGTTTTCGTTGTGGGAAAATAATGTGGTTATTTAGGAGGGAGATAGTGTCACGAGTCAAGAGAAGTTCCGCATCAGGTTAATAATAATCTGCGCCTGTCTGGATCAATACAACTTTCCCTTAGTCTAGAAACAGCACTGCTATGGGAAGAAAAGGTTGCAGCCTACTGTACATAGTAGGGAGTTCTACAAGAGAAAGTAACCTTGCTTCCAGACTGTTTCCAAACCTACGCCAATCAACTTCCATTATTGACCTTGCTCCTTCTCCCTTCCTGCCTCCTATCCCTTTGCCTTTTCCAGTGCGTGCTCACTTGTTCACGTGTATTTAGCAATCCCTAATGTCCTGCTTGTGGTAGGAAAAGTCACAAAAAAGTAACAGCTTCTCACTTTGCTGATAACCAGCCTATTTAAAATTGTTTAATTGATTACAGCAGTTTTCTTGGTCATTTTAATTGTATTTGAAAAGAAAGTAAGTTTAGTAGCAAGATGTAATATTTAAGGTTCATACATCTGGAACAGGTGGCTCAGAACAGGTGCAGGAAAGAAACAAAGGATTTGTTCCATAGGGATTTTGCTGAATCTACATGTGTAGATATTTACACACACGTGCACTATTCTAATATTCCAGTTTTACTGTAAATAAGGGAGGAATAAAATACAAGCCATCAGTTGGAGGGTTTTTGCTGCAAATTCAGTGAAGTTGGCGCACCTTTGGCAACCTTCTTTTTTTCCTCTTCAGCAACGTAGAAACTGTCCCCGTGGTTGGACTGCAGCTCAGTGAGTCTTCACTCGCATCATTCATTTCAGTACTTGCTGCAACGAGCCCCTGCCGAGAGCCAAGCACGTTCCTTTCTGCTCTGCCAGTGAGGACGCTGAGGCGACGACCATGAGGGATTTGGCCGAGTTGTCTCCCTCTGCCAGTCCTCGTGAGGTTGCCGTACCAGTTCAGCTCCGTGGGTTTGCTCGGCAGAGCTGGTGGGTCTGCACCAGTCTGGGCATGCAAAGTTCAGTTGGTTGCAACAGCGATCTTGTTGAAGATACTGTAGGTGAAGCAGATTCACTTACAGACCTCTTGCAAAAATCAGGTTTTAGCTGATAAGATAAATTGGAAAGGAGACAGTAACTTCTTAGAAAAAGAACATTTTTTTCCTTAAATTATGTATATTTCCAGATGTTTCTTGCCTCCCACCCACCCCTCCAGAGAAAAATACAGGAAAATGCTTTTTGAAAAACGTCAATTAAAAATGTATATATTTAGGTGTTCTCGATACAGAGAAGAATTTACCAAAAGCTTGTGATTTTGAAAACCTCAAAGTCTAATTCTACTTAAGGGGTTGATTGTCTCTTACTCCTCCTATTCCTCTCTGCAGAAAGGCAGAAAGGAAGGAAAACAGAGAAGGTACTTGAACATAAAGTACCTACAGTTTTAAATGGAAGTTCTTCAATCAAATACACATTTATTTATGAAACCTTTTAATTGTAGTATCAGTAAGTACCATTTAGGAAAGTGCCAGACATGTGCGTATTAGTTTCTAATAAACTTGTGCACAAGCTACCCATCATTTTCTTGCAAAACTTTTCTGAATAGAAAGAGCCTCTAACAAGCACTATATACTGGAGAACTGTTTACCAAAAAAAGAACCACAACCACCCCACTGAAAAACTAGCGGTTTATTATACTTGTAAGCATCACAGTATTTAAAGCATTTCTGTTTGGTGAATTTTTGTTGCGGATATTTGTAATTAAACAAAAATAGGTTTGTAGAGAAAAAAACTGAAAAACAGTTGCACAGATTTTAAGTAGGTGTCTGAAATCTAGAATGTCATTGTACCATTGCAACAGATGGAGTCGGTACATTTTCTTCTTCAAAATGTTTGAAGTCCAGCTATGGCAGTACTTAAATAGCAAGGCTCCCTTTTCCTTTTTCTCCTCCCTGTTTTCACAATTGTCTATAGTTAGACTTGTAACGACTAGAGAATAAAAGTCTAGCAGCTGACATCAAAGCCCAGTTTAACCTAAGTGCATAATGAAAAATATTTTCCGTAAGTATTTCCATAATTTTTGTTAAAATTTGAATTAGTATTGCTTCTTCTCTGTGGTCTTTCATCTCCACTTAAATATTTGTATTAAGATAATACTGGAGCTTGCAGAATGATTACAGACTTACAGGCATCAATCATCAGCAAAGGAAATTTTAAACTCCTTGTGGAAAATATACTCATAAGAAATACGTGATTTAAAAAATCATACTTGTGTTAAAGTTAAAAACCATTGGCATTTTTATAGTCCCAGCCAAGAAACTGCACTGGATTTCAAATAACTGTCCAGAAATTAAATGAACGTCATGAAGAGTTTGTGAAATATTTCATAATTGTGAAAAATTTTAGTCTTTCTATTACCACAGTAAGAAAGTATTAAAAACCGCATTTCTCTGCTGCCTTGTTGCAAGTCAGCCCTTTTCCTGTCTAAATATAATTGTGGGTGCACTAGCTTCCACTGTAAAGGTAGGAGAACACAAACCTCACCTGAAAGTAGCACATACAGCTTTGAAATTTCCCCAGTGGAGACGTTGTCGTTTTTCACGGTGTCTAGCCTTTCCAGAACTGCCTCGCTCAGACTGGACTCCGGGCAGGCTCCGGGCACCTCGGCAGAACAAGTCCAATGGTCTGAACTGCTGCGATGCCGTAGTGTCTTCTCAAGTACTTGCACGTCTGTGACGGTGCAGCAGAGCTTGGCTCTGGTAAGAGCTAAACACTCGGATATCCCGCTCTGGAGGTGACGGGAGCATTTATGACATTTACATCCCTCCCTGTCTTCTGTACGTTACACTGGTCGTATCTCGGCTCGGGTTTTGTAGGCTTACGGGGATGTAGGAGAGCACTTTGGCCTGTTCTGTGATTTCAGCTCCTTGTTCGTTTTCCTATCAATACGCATGTAACGAGGAAATAAGGCTGTGACGATATCTAGGTCCACGTGTGTGGAGATGGAAGGAGCTCACCATTCTGCAGTAGAAACAGAGCTGAATAGGCTTACAAAGTTACAGAAAAATCTAATTTGGAGTTCTTTAAAGACTCAAAGTCTATTCAGAGGCAAAAGTGCTGGTCAAATGTTTCAAATTGTGCAATGTGGAGGGGAACACCCAATTTCGCTATGAAGGCATCATGAGCACCTAGCCTGTAACCATTTCTCTTGTCAGCTGCCTCTACTGTCGTTCAGGTATAGAAGGCCTTTTGCTCTGAGAGGCAATTGGAAAGAACAACAATTTAAAAATTCAGTAAGGGGAAGATGGATAAGAGGAAGAAACATAGTGGAAAATTCTCACGTAGTGCCTTCATGAGTGTGAAACACCGTCACGTGCCACAGCCACGGTCGTCCCCTTGGCCGTAGGCAGCTTGGAATGCCTACACATTGGCACGCGTTGGGTTTCTTTCACTTGGAGGCTCATGGTTTTGTGTCTTTGATTCCGACAAGAGAGCAGCATCTCTCGTGTTCTTGGGCTGGAGTAGTGGCTCCAGCTCTTAGCCAACTTCTTCACTCCAAAAAGAAACCATCTAAATGATACTGTATGTATTCCTTCCTTGGAATGCAGCACTTTATAAATGTAACAAGCACAAAACGACTAATAAAAGCAGTAGTAATGATGTTAAAATGAGCGTAGGAACTTCATCTAGGACACAAGTGAACTGTGTGGCATGTAAAACAAACAAAATGGTGAAACCCTAGACCAAGAAGCAAAGTATGCCTTGCTCTGTAAGGTACTTGTGACAATTGGAAGTGATTGGGATAGCCATAGGATTATTGTGCTAGAAAGTGAATCTAGATATTCCACCTGCATTTGGTAAAAATCTGGTCCAAGATAAATCTTCTACATTTCTGAGAGAAAAACTCCTTGCTAATGGAAGATGGCATTGCATTATTTTTAGACTAGCACAGTCAACCCAGAGGAATAGAGAGGCAGTTTGTCGCCTTCAGTTACTCCTATTCAGATATGTATTAAACTCCACATTCAAACATGGTATGAACTGCTGTTGCTAATGATGAGGCCAGCAAAAGGTGGTAAACTGGGTGAATGGATGGCCAGTTGTCATAATTCCAAAAGAAGTGTTGGACAGAGGAGAGGAAGGGAGGAAAGAGAACAAAGCTATACTTAGCCTGCCAGCAAGAGAAAGGCATCCCTCCTAATGAATTTGCTACAGAAAAAAAGCCAAGTGCCTCAGAAACCAGCATAAAGTGCATAGGATAATAGGAGAGTCCAGGCTGGGAGGGAGCTCCGGAGGTCTCCGCGTCAGTCTTCGGCTCAAAGCAAGGCCAGCTCTGAGGTCAGCCAGGGCTTAGCGGGGCTGTGCCCACCGCGGGGTGAAAACCTCCCGAGACGGAGCCCACGCGAACTCGTGGCCGACCCGCTCCACTGCTGGGCTGTCCTCGAGGCAAAAATGTTGGATCGAGTGATGAAACAGAGATTTCAGCAGTAGCAGGGAGGATAGCAGCTCGCCCGGATTTAAGGCACGGGTTTTGTTCTTTCATTGCTGTTTAGCTAAAGTCATCTTGCGAAAGTGCCCCAGTAGTCTGCCGTTTGTTTTGCTAGTTCTAGACTCTCAGTCCTTTGAAGTCAAGACTGAAGAGAGTGGAAGTGCACGTGCAGCTTTTATAGTTCTGGTTAAGCGTACATTTTGTGAAATAGTAATATTTCATCTCCTCAGGAGGGAGTGCTAAGTTCTTTTAATTATATGGAATCATATCTGCCTTGTTCATGAGGAATATTATTCCCGTCACAAATGAGAGAATATTTTCGCGTCTGCAGTGCTGCTCTTTGAAAGAAGCGGTTAATACCATGAATTTTCTCTCACTGGGGAAGCGGTTGCCAAAATGAAATTTGAAGGTATTGAACGGGGGAGATTTTACATCTATTTCTATGTACTCTGACGTTTTTATTAAAATCCAGAGTTAACTATTGCAGCAAAGCACAATGCTCTAGAGGTGAGGTAAGATTGGTTTATGGGCCATCACGAAGCACAATTGGAGTTTTTTTGTGGACAAATCTTATTTTTCACTTTCTCTGTTACCATTATTTTGCATCTGAAAATGAGGGGGAAAATGGCCTGCTGTGATTTCTTCCCATGACAAAGCTGGGGACTTCTCTAAAAATGAGAGAGTTGCTGTAAAGGTCATCTAGTCCAGCTCTGCCAGCCTAGATTTATTCCTTACTGCAGATGATATAATGCTCTGAAAGTGTAATTTTACATTGTCAAGAGATGCAGATCTATAGACTAATAAATCTCCCAGCTCAGAACATTTCCTCATTTCCTTTCACATCCGCATTCTGTATTTTTTCTGTTATCTGTTTCAATTAATCATTCCTGGTTGTATCCTGCTTTTATTACCTGATAGAGGACTTTTGCCTTTGTGGGTATTAACATTGTTTGTACACCAGTAAGTTACATTACCTGTAGCTGGTGCAATCACAATAGCACAGTTGAGAGATTTTTAAATTTTTTTTTAACGTAGAACAAGTGATTTAGTCCCTCGGTCGTTCCCCTTTGCTAAAGAAGAGATTAAGCGCAGCATATCCGTAGTGTAGCAGAGAAGCGTACGTCAGGTACTGCACAGAGGCGACCCAGCACGAGTTATCGCTGCGGTGTGCTGGGGACCGTCCCATCGACGAGCGCTTAGATCGAGGTCCTGACTTCACAACTGGCTCCTCTCCGTACTCCTTCCTGCACAAGGAAAAGGGAGGTGGCAGGACTACGGAAGCAGGGAACCAAGGACGCAGGCTGGCACGCGTCGTGACATTTGGCGTTCTAAAAAACTTGTACTGAGCGGTGAAAAAGTTGTCTGACTTAAGGGAGCGCAGATGCCCGTTTCAGAGTTCCGTTTGATCAAAATGCTTTGACAAGCAGCACAATTGGTTCTGAGCAAGTGATTTTTTTTCAGAGTCGTGGTTTTAACTGGGCAGGAGCCTCTGCCCCGTTCCTCCGCCCCGCTCACGCAGCCGTGGCCTCTCGAGCCTGTTGCTGACACACACTGAGCGTGGGAGATTGTACAGTTGCACCTGGGAGGAAAATGGCTCTTTGCAGCAGTGCGGCTCCTGAACAGAACCTGTTTTATGAGCTGTTTGTGTTTTACTGGAAAGAAGTGCTTGTTGCTTAGCGCCTGATCTCTGAGTCAGCCGATCCGTCTCTGCTCCTGTGCTGCGGAGGAAAAAACCTCTTATTTTTCATATAGAGATAACAGGGTTTTGTTCGTTGCTCGAGTATATCCTTTTGCTTCCAGATTAACCCAGGTAGATAATATTTCTAACACTACAGAATCCTGACTTTAGAATGAAGTGTAAAACTAATTTAGTAAGCTGGTTTGTACCCGTAAGGTCACCGTAGCCAGCACAGAATGAAAAAGACCTAATGTTATCTTTCCCCACCTTCCGTTTCATCTCATGCTTAGAGGAAATCCTACTCAATTCCAGCAAGTAATGTGACTTTTCTCCTGGAATGAACTGTTCTTTTCTACCTTAATTCATAGGTGCAATGAAAGTGTTCGGTATGGATTTCAACAGCAGGTGTAATGGCTGAGGTACAGATGTCTTTTCCCCCATTTCCCCGTGGAAGCTTCCCCTCTGGTCAGGACTCTGTTACTTCCTATAGACAAGAGGTACCTGAATTCAGCCCTGATACGTAACTATTACTACAGCTGTTGCTGCAAGCTCCTCTTGGTAGCATGGTGCAATGATGAAGAGGCACAAGGCACTGCCTTCGGGAGCTGTCGTGTTAGTCCTGAAGGGGGCAAGTGGCAAGAAATCTCCAAGCCTCTGAAATTATTATAAGGACATGTCCTTAACAGTAACGTAACCAGTAGATACGGTTTTCTTCTGATCAGTAGTACTACTTAGAAGGAGAAAATTTGGGATTGTATGTTTTAGCTACTAGAGACGAGCAAGGAAAGCATTTTGGTGGCTGTAGTTTGCCTTGTGCGTCTCCTTTGCTAGGACTGCTTCTTTCACACACAACTGTGCACTAATCTCCTGCTTCACCAAAGCCTTTCTAAAGTCCCTAGCTCCAGAAAAGTACAATTTTCTGGTTTATTGGGCTTTCGCCAAAAATTTAATATTTTTGAAGGTCAAAAGGAGTTTTCTGTTTCTTTCACAGAAAGAATATTATAATGCCCAAGTGCTAAGAGAGAATAGCTTGCAAGAGTATATCTTCTTTAAAGCAACCCCTGTTTTCTCAGTTCTGTGGTGTTTTACAGTAGTTTAAATTTTCTCCTCAGAAGGCCCAGGATCGGTTCCACGCTGTGCCACAGACCACCTCTCTAATCTAATATAGATCCCTTGCAGAATAAGTTTCTTAAATCTGCTTGGATTGTCTTGTTTTAATGTTTGGATACACGTACAAGGAAACCCTATTTTTCCCATGAATAAGACAGAGGTTTTCTAAGCAAAACCAGATTTTTGCAGGAGAAATTGCACCGTTTGGAAGAGTTTTGTTTGACTGACTGGTATCTGCTGGACGGACAGCACAGCGGGGCACAAGCAATCCATGAGGCCTCTGGAGTGACTCGCCTCAGCGATCCTTTGTGAAAGGAGAAGAGGCAACGGACATAATTAAAGCACGGGAAATTCCATGTAAATGTAAGGAAAACCTACTTTCACTGTGAAGATGGTTTAACTGGAGCAGGTTGCCCATGGAGTTTGTGGAGTCTCCACCTGTGGAGATACTGAAGCCCCAGCTGGACACAGCCCTGAGCAACCTGCTCTAGTTGACCCTGCTTTGAGCGTCAGGGCTGGAAAAGACGATCTCCAGAGGTGCCTTCTGCCTCAGCCCTTTTGTGGTTCTCCGACTGGTCCGTTCTCTTCAGCAGGAGATGAAACTGGGAATTGCTTTTGGGTGGAAATCCAAATAAAGGGTTAAATACTATTCTGTAATGGACGATAATTAAGTTTATTTTTCCTTCTTAAATGGATGCAGTTGAAACATGCACAGCGGTGGAACAACTAGTGCATCTTGGACTTTCGCCATTAAAGAATACATAGAGTTTCACCCCCTCTCTTTCTCTCATAGATTACTTACTGTCAACAAAAGCAGTGTGGGAGGTACCAAAATTACATGTTTCACAGTAGATGTAGAGCAGAAGAATGATCTCAGAATAAATTATTCTAATGAACAGCATTGTCTAGTTTAACTTTTTGTCCTCATTTTCTTCAGGCAGCTATGACAGTGCTGCAGTCCTTGTTCTGTCAGTCAGAGCCAGTGGGGGAATATGAGAAGTCTCATTTGAATTTGATGTAGTCCAGAAGTTTTACTGCTTCAGTATTTCAATTAAAGAATCCTGTGGCTTAACGGCCAAGAAGGAAAACCTTTTCCTGGTGGTAGAAGGCAGTACCACTGTATATTATTTTCTCGACATGGCCTGAAGATTTAAAAAAGTTGTAGTTTTTCTAAGTTTTGCATGCATTATGCTGGCAGCTTTGCACAAACAATTCACGCTAGCTGGTGCAACTGCAAATTTGCATCCCACTAATGCAGCATTTGCCACAGAGGTCCCCCCCAAATGACAAGAAAATGTTTAGGGATGGGATGATGACTAAGAATCCATGAACAGAAAAGCTGTGCTTGCTGTCACGTTTCAGACAACCGCAGTTCTGTCCTTAGCTAGCATATTCTTCTTGGAGAAGCACCTATAGGAACAGTTGCATGAATAGATAAGACATCTTTGATATTATCAGCCCTCGTAGCCTATCTAATCAGGAGAGCATCCTGCACAGGTAACGTAGCCGTTGCCTACAACAGAGGCAGCCAGAGAGTTGGCAGCTTCAAGGTCTCTGGCTATGCCTTTTACAGTAAAAAGCTCTTAGCAGATTGCTCCTAAGACACGTACTGCTTCGTTATCCTTGTGGTCGCTACCAAAATGCATGCGTTGGGAATTCATGGTCAGAGCCCCAAAACCACAGGAACCAGTTAGAGCCGTGACTGTGCGTGATAGACGGCATGGCCGTGTACTCTAGGTGTAGTACCTCCTAGAAGCCTTTCATAAAGCTACTGCGCGGAAAGGAGAGAAGGAATAGGAAGAGGAGCAGGGCCGTTGGTTGTCAGGGGAGCGTAGGAAATTATCTTGTCTGAAAGGGACTTCTTGGCTGCTGCCACGGAAACTGTTGCTTTGCCAACTTTTGCAAGTACCCTTTCATTTGGCCTTAGCATTGAAACACCTTTTTGCAGCTCTGAAAAAGCAAAACTAAGGGAGGAGGAGGAGGAACACAGCATGTAGGTGAACATACTAATCCGTGAATTCTGGGATCCATTCTTCCAGTGACTGTTAATATACAACCCATTTGACAGAACTAGTGATTCATGCTTCTCTCTATCTGAAGTACCTGCCATTTAAAAGGGAAATATCCACAGGATATTTAGTATAATGATTCTGCCTTACTTGTTGATGTAATTTTGTTTATCTTACAGAGGCTCACTTTTAGAAGTCTGTTCATGTATCATGTTCATACTGAGGTTTAGTATTAAATGCCTGAGCTAGAATCTTAGTGAATGCTGTCTTTTTAAGCCCAGGTATGGTACCTTTATTATAGAGTGTGCTCAAGAGCAGAGCGAGCTGTGCAGGGGGAACAGAAGTATCTGTTACCAAAGCACCAAAAGATCGAGATTTGGTTCAATAAATTTTGCTTTTGGGAGGCAGGACTGAAGGCTTCAGGGCATTGTTAATCAGCTGTGTTATCCTTGTCTGTAAATCACTTTTCATTCCAGCTCACCATAGATTTATGAATTACTTGCATATGATGACTGTTTTGTCATCAGCCTGTGACTTTAGCCTAGGAAATATTTCTGGATCTGCTTTCATAAAGCAGATCTGCTATGCTTCCGTATTAGATTTTCTCTCTTGTTTATTCACAACTTACTGCCACTTGGTACCGTTTGGGGGCAACTAAGTAGTTGTGGCCGCAGATAAATCGGAGAATGTTGAATGTATGAGAAGTTCAAAATCCAGAAGTAAATAAAAATGAACAATTATTCTGCAAAATAGGACCTTATAGCAGCCTTCCAGTACCTAAGGGGGGCCTACAAGAAAGCTGGAGAGGGACTTTTTACAAGGGCATGTAGCGATAGGGCAAGGGGTAATGGTGTCAAACTCAAAGACGGTGGATTTAGATTAGGAAAAAATTCTTTACTGTGAGGGTGGTGAGGCCCTGGCCCAGGTTGCCCGGAGAGGCTGTGGCTGCCCCATCCCTGGAAGTGTTCCAGGCCAGGCTGGATGGGGCTCGGAGCAGCCTGGTCTGGTGGAAGGAGTCCCTGCCCGTGGCAGGGGGTTGGGACTACGTGATCGTTAAGGTCCCTTCCAGCACAAACCATTCTGTGATTCTGTGAAAATGTAAGAAGAAAAGAGAATGGAGTAGGATTTGGAATAATCTTGGAGTTTGTGATTACAGGAAGAGGAGCATTCCTAAAGCATCCTGCATGACCTGACAAACCAGATAGGTCAAGCATGAGATTTTTTGCAGACACTCATTCTGTTAGCAGTCTCTGAATCCCAGTCAACACGCAAAACTATTCAGACAAGGCAGTGGTCTTTGCCTTCCTTAAAAGGATCATAACTTACAGCACAGTCTTTCCTTATCCCACTTTTCAGCAGGTTCCCTTTTGAGTGTAATTTTACCCATAGGTGCTTCATTTGACCCTGGTAACTGATTTTTTCAGAGCATCAAGTCACGCCTCCTCTCTTCCCTCCTATGCCAGTAAAGCCCAGCGTGGCCCGGCTTCTTCAGCTCTTCTTCCAAAAACTGCCTCACGCATGCCCTGTGCGGGCTCCGTTAGCTTCAAGACCTGGCTGACTGTCAACAGGAATCTTTGTGCTTATTGCGAGGGCTAAACATAATAAGAGGTCAATACCTGCTCCTGCTGTAAACAAAATGGTTCTGTGCTGTGAATTAAATTCTGCTGCAGGAGGTTTCAAACTTCTGGAGCTGCCAGAGGTCTCTCGTCAAAGCTTTGTAACATAGTCCTTGAAAACTGTTGTTTTCCACAGAAATAGCCGTGAAAATAATTAATACTATCTATCATTAGCTTGTAATGGAGCCTAAACAAGATGGTAAACAAACAAGATTTTGGCAAAATCCTCTGTCGGGAGTACCCTTAAGCTTAAGTTGTTAATAGTGACGGGTAGTGTGACAATGTGATATAAGTAGCTTTGAATTTTCCCCCCTTTTGACTCTTCTTTCAGCTCCAAAATTTTGGATCTCAGCACACCAAATGCAGAGAAACATGTATACGTGGTGTACCAAAACCGTGAAAACAGAACCTTGCTGGTGTTCTCAAAGTATTGACCGTGAGAGATCAATCAAATAATTGGCAGCACCAGCTTTCATTTTTTTTCCAGATACTGGCTTTTCTATCTGCCACAGAAAGTTCCAGTAATCAGAAATGTTACAAGCTACTCTGCTGAAACTAGAGAAAGTTATCTTACGGTGACAGAGGGGAACTGTCTGACTGTAAATAGTTCCTTAATGTCTGAACTTGCAGCTTGAGAAAAATTGGATTTGACTGGAGCTCTCAAAAAAACTATAAAGATACCTGCCATTTTCCTTGCCAGTCAGACTGAGCTCAAATTCAGGTAAAAGAATTGGAGATTATTATTTCCATAACCTGGCTTTCTCTTCCAGCTTTCCGAAAATGAGCTAGTGGAAAATCTCTGCAGAAAAATGAAGAAACAAATAAGCACTTGAAAGAGGATTTTAGGAGCTGTCAGATTTCATACTAATTGCTATGGGCAGTCCAGATCTTCAGAGAAGCTTCGATTATGGTCTTTTTTTGGCAGAGCTACAAATTCTGTAACCAAGAAGAGATTCGTGTAACTCTTAGAATATATCTCTTTTTTTGGTCATGGATGCCATGTTCTGTTGGTGACACATGGAATTTATATTAGATCTTAGAGAAGCTCCTATATAGGAATAGCTTGACCCCAAGTCTTTAGACTTCCTGCTCAGACTCTTGCAGTTCGGCAAAATAGCCAGTCCTCCCAAATCAGTACTTTTGGTAAGCTCCTCTGTCTTCTTGCCTTCTACTTTTATTTGAGGTATCAGCTGGAACAGAAGTTTTCTCTTTCATCATACCATGAGTTTTATCAAATATTCATTTCTCCTGATAGCAGTTTCACTCCAATTTAATATTGGTATTAGAAGATCAGTTTATTAAGTTTCCTGTCTGGTATGAAACAAATAAATTAATTGAAACTTAAATTATTTAACACTTTTATTTAAATAAGCTTTTCCAAATAGAGAGCTATCAGGTTACTACTAAGTAGTTCATGGTGAATACATTTTCAGGCTTCTGAATGTTAATGACTAACTTTCAAACTTGTTTCCCTTCTGAGCAAATATACAGAAGGCGTGCTACTAACCAAGAACGAGTACTTCAGCCCACGAGCTGAAAGCAGGCAGAAACCTGGATAACTCTGAGGATGAGAGAAAAACCCAATAGCCTCATTTCTTGAAAATTCTGTGTTCTGCGTACGAAGGTGCTGATGTGTGACTGTGCACGCAGATGCTGTTGCGCATATACCGTCTATATGTGATTCTTTTCTTGCTGAAAGAACAAATAGAGCTACAGGTTGCCGGTGACCTCTTTTGTTAGTGTGATCCTTCACCTGGAAGTTTTTTACTCTGTAGCTGTATTACTGGGCTGGAATTCTAAAAGCATGGAAAGGCATACCCTAGGGCAGATTGCTATTTACAGCTGTGCAGTCTTCTGATGGGCTTGCAGAGCTCTGTCAATCATTCTGAAGAGTGTTAAAGTAAATATAACCCACACTGGAAGTTTGGCAATGAACAGTTGCAGGAAGAGAGGAACTGTTACAGCTCGTCCGTGCACAATGAAATCTCCGTTGGCTGATGGGATGTGCAGCTAAGCCCTCGGAAAGTTGGGGCTAGAGGTAGGCTAGCATCTTTGTTAAAAAACCCAGAAATATAGCAAAAAAACCCTTTGATAAATGATGTTTTGTTCCTCTTGAAATACATGTGCTTTGGAGGCTGCCGACAGCAATGGCAGACAGATATACCTGAAGTGTTTCTTTGACATTTTATTTAGACGTGCATTTGTCAGAGGGCGTAGTTTAGGTATATTACTAAATACGAGAAGTTCAAACATCACATAGTACAGGAGAAAACTATTGCATTCAAAAAACTGAGGCTCAGTGTATTTAAGGGAGTTTTGATACATGTTAAACGTCAAGTAACACCTTGCTTTTGGATAATGGAAAGTTTTGCTAATTGTATCTTGGGCAGCTGGAAAGCATATTATTCAGGATACGATTAAACAGTTTCAAATTTCCTTCAGGAGTGACAGTTTCCATTTGGGTTAAGGTGCTAATCTATTTCATCTTTCCATTGGCAGTCTTGTTGCCATTTTATTTATTATTTTAAGTTACTGACAACTTTCTTTAACATAAAATGCTGGTTTCTATTTCATTTCCTGCTTGCTCTCAGAATTAGTAGGAGAGATGAATTCTTGGAAACTGGGACAAGATGTATGTGAATGCAGTTGCTCAAAGCTCAAGATGTATCAGAATCAAAACACAGTGAACATACGTTGGAATCTGGCCTTGTGGGCAGGTGATTAAACAGCATCTTGCAGCAAACTTGCTTTAGTACAATTAAATATCTGGCTTTGGTGTGAAATCATATTTTTAGAGTTCACGGCATTAAAAAGAAGTGTTTATATGATTTCTATATTTGCCACATCACAGAATTAAGCTGTAAAAGGGGAAACATGGTGGCCAGCGTTAGGACAGGTCACTTACGGAGGCTGTGGAATCTCCCTCTTTGGAGATAGCTGGATCTAGGCTGGAGATGACCCTAAATAAAGAACATGATCCAGCGTTGGCTCCAAAGCAAGCCTTGCTCTGAGCAGGAGGAAAGACGTGACCTTCTTCATCATTCTGTGGTTCTAAACAGCACTGAGAAATGGCATTGTCCGTTATCTAATAACTGGGAAGAACTGCTGCGGAGTGCATTCAGTGATTTCCTAAAAAAGCAGCTGAAGAAGCATTTTTAGATTTTATTCTCACTTGGGGTTTTTTTGGATTATATATCATGTGAACTTAAAACTGAATGGCACTGACCAGTGCATATTGCTTATACATCTTAAGGGTACAAAAAACCAAAAAAGCTGGTGCTGTTTTTGCAAAGGACGAACCAACTTGAAGTCTGGAGTCTATGTAAAATAATCTAAAGTGTTAGCTAAAAATCAGTTTAATAGACCCCGGGAACTTCACTCAGTTGTAGATTCGGTCCTTAATTATAATTTAATTTAATGAGCTAATTTAGAATAATAACTGAATTTAATGAAACCTTTCTATTTTGAAATATGACATAAGGTATGGAAAAAGGGCTAGACGTCTAAATTACATGCTGTCTTCCTATTAAAAACTGATACTCCTTCATTACCCTTTCTCCCCAAAAACTGACTCAGAAGTTGAGAGGTGCGAGCTCACAGGCGCAGGTTCAGTTTACAAACGAAGCGTTTAAAGTGAAGGCTTTTCATACTGTTCTCATCTGCTTTCAGAATCACTTGTAAGAAAACCAAGCGGAGGTTTTCCTTCCTTTTCCATTTTGGCACTGTGAAGATGTTGGTGCAGAAAAGTCAAGCAGCAGAATGAAATTCTCCAGGTTGTGAACTGAGAAGTGCTAAAGTTTTGGGGTTGTGCACGTGCGGTTTTTTAAACCACTGTGAATTAGGTGAGCTTTTTCAAAGCGTCTAAGAGGGAGTTATTTACACGCCTCTGCCCAGTCGCTCCGTTATTTCTGGGCCGTAAAGATCTCTCTCAGTCCTACGCAGGCTGAAGTGTTCCACGTGACGTAGGTTGGGATGGTGCTGCTGTCTCGGCTTGCCGAGAGCTGGTGCTGGTTGAAGAGCAGCTGAGAGCTGCTGCTCCCGTTGTAGCAGAAGAAAAAGGACAAGAGCCAGGGAAGGAAGACGAAGGGGCCCTTTTTTCTTCCCAGAGGAGGCCTGTTTTGACCATCTGAGGTGGGAGTACAGTTGAGTAGCCTTCTTCAGATACGGTCTACAAGGGAGCAGCACTTCTACCGAGTCAGTTTTTTATATTGCACTTGATTATGGTTGTGCTGATGGTAAGTTATCCCCGTGGACACGTTAGTATTTGCTGCTTGAGAATGTCTCAGCCGCGAGGCAAGACGTCCCTTGGAAGCTGAGGCTCAGCCGCCTGCACGTCAGCTCAGGTGTGCAGGAAGCGGGGAGGAGAAAATGCAAAGAAAAGCAGCTCTTGAACTGACAAGGGAGCCCTGCAAGCTGGGGCAAGGGGTTGTCTTATCTGCTAGGAGCAGGATTTGAGTTCGCAGGGCTGGCGGTGCTTTTGCTTACGTCTGTTTTTATCAAGCAGCACAAAAGCTTTGATTTTTGCATTGATTCATGGTAAGCTGAAGGAAGAGGGTTTAATGCTCAGACCCTCAAATGTTGCCTTTTCTTAGCTTCAGCACTAATACATTTGTCTTTATAGAAAGCTAAAATTAAAACCAGCTAAAATCCTGTCTTTAAATTTTTGAGTGATTAATTACAGGATTATTCTTTTATTTCACTAGGGTGGTGGTGATTCTCCGAGTCAAAGCTTTCAACAGAAATGACCACAGAATGTGGTAACACCTATTGCCATTTTTAATAAGGTCGGACCTTAAGTAAAGGAATAATCTCCGTCCTGTCTCATTGCCAAGGCAATGGGTTGGTTCACGGGAGTGGATCAACTGGAGGGAAATACTTCCCATCAGAACCTGGCAAAAAAATAGTGGTTTCGGTTTCAGAGTATTTATTTGGGAGACTTTTTCCCAGTTGTGCTTTAGCAGAAGTTTGTTAGTGTCTTTAAAAATACTGGGCCTATTTCTGAGCAAATTGTCTAAAGACCATTGTATAAATGCCTTCAGACCTTCATTAGGCAATGTGTTAATCTGCATATTTGCATATTTATGTCAAGAAGACCTTAATTAGATGGTGTATTAGGAATGCATGGGCTGTGTAGCTTCACTATCTTACTAACCAAAGGGAGACATTCCTTCCTTAACAGAATAAGAGAAGAGCAACCATTTTAAAAGAAACTTCAGTTGTTTTGGCAAACTACTCCGTGGTCTAGTTTAAGATGTTTCACTGTGTGCTTTTGCTTTGCAACCTTATGAACGGATGAACTAAAATTACCTTTTTTTTCTTACGCCTGCAAGTCTGTTGGCTGGTGTTACCTGGTGATGACTTCAGTGTTCGCAACGTTACGCTTCTTTTATGATAAGGCTGTGGTTGAACATAAGCGCTGTATTTTCACTTCTTCCATTTTGATTTTCTTGTAGACATTTCAGCAGTCTTCTCTACAGCAGAAAAGTAAAAAGAAGAACAAAGGTAAAAACTAAATTTGTTTTCATGTATTGGTAGGAAGGGAATTGCCAACATGAATGTTAATGGTATTGCAGGATCTGAGGAACTAGAACTCGTTAGCTCTGATCCGGCGTTGAGTTCCGCTGATCACGTTGAGACGGTGTTAGTCCAGTACTGATACTCAGTAGTTTCTCATAGTTTCCTAATGCTCCTCTACCTGCATGTACGTGCTGTTGTTTATTTTTGAATACTTGGACTGAAGGCTCTGTGGGGCCAGGGCTGGTTTTTCCAGCCGTGTGCATGTAATGCCTTACTGCAGCCCTTGCTGATTTCCTAAGCTGTCGGGTAATTTATATCAGAGTAAATTGTCCTCCTTTGATTTAGAAGTACAAAGGGCTTAGGAACCGTTTAGTTGCAAAAGGAGCTGCACAGAGAGGGTTTTGAATACCTCTGAAGTACTTCCATAGTTGTATTTGGCAGCCAGGTGTGAAAGTACATGAATTTATATGCCGTGTGCTTTAATCTGATGTGAAATATTAATTTGTTGAAAATTACAAATAACCATCTTGCCTTTCTTTTCTCCATAATGTCTTCTCTCTCTGTGTTGCCTTTTTTTTTTTTTTTTTTTTTTTCATCTTACCCATAGAAGATGAGCTCTGTTAGGTGCTGAACGTGGTTTGGTTTGGTTTCTTTTGGTTCTTAACTTACGTTGCCTTGCACAGACTTTGCGGTTGAAATAGAATGTTTGTAATAATTCATTCACGGCAAATTGAGGTTGAAATTTTTAATTAATTTTCTTAAGCAAATATATAGCTCTTTCTGGCAAGCTGTCTTGTTGATTTAGTGGACACGTCAAATGCTTTCACATCAACTTGTCATTTTCAGCTCCTATTCCTGGTAAAAGCAAAAGACGGATCTCATGTAAAGATCTGGGTCGAGGGGACTGCGAAGGCTGGCTTTGGAAAAAGAAAGATGCCAAGAGTTATTTCTCCCAGAAATGGAAGAAATACTGGTTTGTCCTGAAGGATACATCTCTGTATTGGTATATAAATGAAGAGGTAAGCACCTGTGTTCATTGTCTCAACAAATACCCCGTGTAGTGCTGTTGTCGTGATTTAGTGGGAAGCCAGTGCTTTGAGCGCTTAAATATGTGAATAACTTAATAAAGTTATTACCCAGATAATCACACTGAAGATAACATTAACTGCCTGACTAAATTAAGGTCCAGAGATATTTGCTCCTTCAAATTCACCTTTTGCTACAAGGAGAGATAACGCACTTTCCTGTGTCCTGCCCTCACCAGTTTAGAATAAGTCTGTCCTCAGACCCTTGAAAGGCAAAAGGCAGTTATTTAATCCTCTCGTTCAAGCCTAGTCATGGGAGTGTAAACTTTCATGATGTGCTGCCTGGTGTTCCTTGTTTATCTGTGCTAGTGAAATCACCAAAACCTCTGGCAGTTAAGGAAGATGCTTTTGTTTTCTCAGTTGTGTTCTCCTGGCGTTCCTTCTTTGTAGCTTTTGACATGGTTTCGGTGCTCATTTATGCTGAACTTAGGGTGCCAGAGCAGCCCAAGTGAATCGTGTATGGCTTGGATTGTGCAACATGTTCTGCATTAGCACTTGTTTATTTATATCAGCTTTAGCAAAAGAGCTTTTTGCCAGTGAGTTAGGAAACCTTAATTTTCAACCCTATTAGCCTCATTAGTAAATATCCTGAGATAAAATCATTGCCAACATGTGGATGCCCTCAGTCCTGGACTTTTTCTTTTAATCAGTGCAAGCATTTGTACGTAACCATTTTAAAATACTATGATCCCCAACTCTTCCCTGAGTAGACAGAAAGCAAGTTGTTCCAAGAACAGAGCTGCCACAGCTTGTTTTCCTGCAAACTCATCCCATCTGTGCCTTGATCCCAGCTTCAGATCAGTAACCTCAACTCCCTCCCCTCCATCCTCCTTCCTCAAGGTCTGCTATGAGGTCTTCAGCAGGGTGGTAATTCTTATCTACGAGTACGATGACTGGTCACCAGCCCTGGCCACGGAGCGTGTGGATCTGTGGCCAGCTGTGCCTGCCCTTTGGCTCTTGCCAAAATTTCGTTTCCTTCGGCAACCGTGCAAAAAAGAAATAGCCAGATTATCCTGAAGAGCATCCTTTCGATTTTAAACTACCTGTTAATTCAGAACCTGTTACAACCTTGTACCTCCCACAGAACAACTCTAGTTCCAGTTTTGTATGCTGATTTGTGTCTTTTATTTATTTAAAGAAAGCGTATAGTCATATGGACTGCATATGTAGCATAAATAACCATGGAGATTCTGAGACAAAGATGTCGTTCTGTGGAATTCCTTGACATACATCTGCAGCTTCACTTTTATGGTCCTGTGTTCATTCATTCATTCATTTTCTCATGCAAAGTTATGAGCAGTTGTTATCGAGGTATTAGTGGCTTAAAATAAATAATGCTTTCAAATTGTGAGAAGTCAAGGGAGATTGAATATCTGATAACATAAACGATGTGCAGGTCTTTAGAGGAGAGGGGAGGAAGGTCAGATGTCTTCTCTCTTGAGCGTTGGAGAGAGATGAAAGTAGCTGAAGGGTTATCACGCCTCTTAGCTGTGACACCATATAGAGATGGTAAACAGCAGACACTGAAATTGCTTTTTTCCCTATTTCTTATAGTAGGCTGCATTGCTCCTTACTAGTTAGTCCATCTTCCCCCCAAATTAACTAATTACAATAACTAATTGCCTGAATACATTAGGTCACTTTGTATATTTTCCAGTGCTGGTTCAGCTGTGAAATTGTTTGAGAAAACTGGGTATTTAAAATTGTATTTTACACCAAGGGATCTCTCTTTCTACTTTGGCAAAAGTCCCAGTGACTTCTGTGGGAGGTTTGCCAGAGCAGAGCATACATGAGTATTCCTTGTGTAAGAAGCGGGCAAGTGAAAATGTCTTTAAGTTTTCAGCGTGGTGGGTTTTTTTCCTGACACCTTAACAACAGTAATATCTAGAACTACCCTTGCAGGATGAAAAAGCGGAAGGATTCATCAGTTTACCTGAATTTAAAATTGACAGAGCCAGTGAATGCCGCAAGAAATAGTAAGTATGCTCAAAAATAATGCAGCGATACTGCAGAATAATGCAGAATAGAAAAAGTGGAACAAAGGACGAGGTTTTCCCTTAAAACAGTGACGTAATGGACTTTGTTCCGCTCATCATTTGGTTGTATCACAGAATAAGCTCATACAGAAGAGGCCAATTCAGTGTGGTTTCTGCGTGCCACCTTTCCTGAAAAAGGTGGTTTTCACTTTATCATGAATCACCGTGCCTGACTAGAGCAAAATGAATTAAGAGCAAGAAGACTGCTTGTCTGCTTCTGTCCCTTTATTTTCCTAGTTCTTCTTTTGTTTCCCTTCTGGTTTGGGGGGTTATTTTGTTTGTTTGTTGGGGCTTGGAGAGTGTGTGTGATAGCTTTAAGCTCAATAAAGGGCTTTAAGCAGAATAAAGAGACCATCCAAATAAAAAAGGCCCCAAGTTCATGGCCGGGCATCAGTCTTTGATGGGACTCCAAAGTAGTTAACATCACCTCAAAGGTTGCTGACGCAGTGTATCCATCCTGAGGCAGAGTGAAAAAGAGAATGACAGTGATTTGCTGTATTTTTGAGGTATGACCTAAAGGTTTCAAATAGCTTTTCTTCTCACCTAGCTGCGTGTGCTGCAGTCTAGATTTGTGCCATTGCATAAATCCATTTCTTATTTAGATGCAAATTCCAGCATGTATAGCTGTGTGACAGGTGCACACTCCCACAGAGGTATTTTTAGAGTCATTATTGTTGAAAACTTTTTGCCTTGCCTTCCAATGGTTTTTACTGTTCTTTTAAGTTTATCAAGACTGTGGATTCACTGAAATTTGTGCAGAAAAGCAACTGCAAAAGTAAAATGGTATGATTTGTAGTACATACAATTCTAAAGAAGACACTGACCTTGTATCAGTTGGTCTACGTATCTCTTTAGGATGAACTCTACTCCTCATGATGGTCTCAAAGGGCAGAAAATGAAAATGGCGTTTTTAAAAAAAAAAAGATGCATCATCTTGGGCTTCTTGTCCTGTGTCCTTGGGCTACATTGCTGAAGTGCTTCATTTTTTCTTTTTTGTTGGGGCACCAGCATAAAGTCAACTAATTTCTCAGAATTGCACCCTGCTTAAATTAGGTTTTTTTACCTGATTTGCTACCTACTGGATAGTAGAACATAAAATGTGGCTATTGAAGTTCCTTGCTTGAGTGGCAGAGAAAGAAAAAAATTCTAAGAATCCAGATGACAGATGCTCTAAGAATTTTAAGAAGTCAAGTTTTGGGTCGCAGTAACGTGATGACGTCTTTCTACACTGAGCAGACGTCACTGTACATCTGCTTTCACTTGCATCACATTGTGTCGTGCGCCAATGTGTTAGAGGAATTCTTTTTGTCTCGATTTTACATTACCCTCAGTAGCAGCAACTTTCCTGGATATCAGTGTCACATCCTTGTTTTCTTAAAACCTATTTTCATATATTTACATGTATGTACACACACAGACATGTATCTTGAAAATTGCAAGCGTGATACCCATGAAGAACATCATTACCGTTTTTCTGAGACACAATGGGTTAGAGAGGGAGAATTATTATTTTTTATATCTATATATAATGCATTGTGTCTCAGAAGAATGACGATGATCTTCATGTATCGTGTTTGCAGTTTTCCTTATTTTCTTTGGGACTGTTATGCATTTTTTGCTCTTAGTTTAAGGGAGACCTTCAGGCTATTCTCAAAAATGATTCTTCTGTACTGTAAATTATTAATTACTTTCAGATGCATTTTCTGGATCTTCAAGTACTTCACCATAAATCTCTATCCAACATAGTTAAAAAATTCTTTCTAGTAATTTATTTCATATTATGTATGAAATGCAGTCATTCTCTCAGCCCAGTCACGTTGATTACTTTGGTGGAAAGAAGAGATGAGATGTAATTGCCCATTGCTTAGAATGCCCTCAAGAACACAGTGCTGATTTATAACAGCTTTTCAGAAGTCAATCAGCACATCACATTTTTCTGTTTGAAACGCAGCCGTTAGAGCTAAAGGTAATGTCAAGGTCATTGGGATGTGAGAATTCACCAGGACTGAGAGTTTTTTCTCAGTTGTATCAAATAAATCGTTCTGTCAGTTTTCTGTTCAGAAAAAATTGACACCTGTAGGTATGTCAGCAAAATTGCCTGGTATATAAAATTACATCCTTAACTGGTTAAC
This sequence comes from Elanus axillaris, assembly GCA_026212715.1. Taxonomy (NCBI): domain Eukaryota; kingdom Metazoa; phylum Chordata; class Aves; order Accipitriformes; family Accipitridae; genus Elanus; species Elanus axillaris. The sequence continues at coordinate 18,351,248 of JANZLQ010000061.1, read as the reverse complement.
TTTATCCAAATATAGCACGCCGCAGGTGACTGTTGAACAATGTTTACGCACGTATGAATTAAGCTTTATTTAGAAAGGGGTAGTTGAAGGGCCCTTTAATTGGTGACATCTGGCACAACCCTAAAAGTTGTATGTTTATAGACTGCTTGGGGGCATCCAGCAACTCAGGAAATCCGATCTCATCTCATCCCTTGGCGACTACACTATCGTACATTTTGTTAAAAAAAGAGTTGTGCCATTGCATTGTTATAATTGTGTTTTTCCTCTACAGTGCATTCAAAGCCTGCCATCCTAAGATTAAAAGTTTTTATTTTGCTGCTGAACATCTAGATGATATGAACAGGTAAGGAAATCTAGCGAAGTTCAAGGAACCATTCCTTCTTGAAGCTGGTAGTAATACAGCGATAATAAATTATGTGTTGATCTAAAAAGTCAAGTTTAGTAGCTGAGAAAGTAAGTGCAGAAGTAGCATTGTTTCTGAGTGGCTGCATATGCTAAATCTTCAATTCATGCAAAAAAACCTTTTTTGGAAACAAAGGTTTGACGATTTTTAGAAACAAGATTCCCTCTTTGTAAAAAGAAATAGAGTATGTGCAACAACACCCAAACGCAATTTGGCAATTCCAGGTTTCTGCTTTTGGCTGTGCGGCACCTGCAAAGGTGCAATATCTCCAACTCGGCTTCCTAACGTACTCCCAAAGTATGTGATGCTTGCTCTGGGGGTGCTTCTGTTTCTGGTCCTGGAGGGAATGAGGAGTTGGAGAACGATTTAAAGCAGTCACTGATTTTTCTTCTGCCGGTCTTGAAAAAGGAGGTGGAGATTACAAGGAATTAATTTTGCCGTTTCTACTGCCATGAATTTAGCCTGCACGTTGGAGTGAAATTTTGGTTGTATTGAATTTAGTGGGGAAGATTTCAGCAACTCAAAAAGAACAAGGACTTAAGTCTTAGTTCTTTGGGTATTGAGTTTTACTGTATCTGTTTTAAGCCACTTGTGCATTTTTTTTCAGAAAAAAAGATTGAGACTTCAGCACAAAATAAACACAGTTCCTCCTAATTCATTTGAATGGTAAATAAAAACATCGATCTCATCTATTCAAATATTTGGGGTTTTATTTCACTTATCTTCACAACATACGTTAATTCAGGTCAAAATAATACACCATTATCATCATATGACAGAGGACGCAAACAAAAATCTATTACTGCAACCTGAGAATTGTTCTATCTTCGATAACGTCTGTGGACAACCTTGCTGAGCAAAACAGCTTTTAAAACGGAGGGAAAAGGAGATAAAACTCAATCCATAAAACTGTTAGTAAGTGCTATAATCATGGTTTAATCTCCCCCGTGTGTACTAGATTCAGCTACCTGGCAGAGCACCTTCAGGGTGCTCCCAGTTCTTTACTGATAATATTTGACTGGAAAAGTATACTATATATTATATATATACTATGCTTGCTTTCCTGTAGAAATAGCTGTCTGTTAAACATTTTTTGAAAAGCTCATGCATGACTAAAGCTCACTTCAAAAGTCTCTCCTCGCTTAGAAAACTTAAAACCTGTTTATTTGCTTGTAAAATTTTAGGCTTGCCTCTCCTTGATAGTTCTGTCAAGCCAGTCACTCAAAAAGCAGTTTGCTGCCCAGCAAACAGCATAACGGCATGGTCTGTTCGGCATATCCCGAACTACAGCAGTAGATAAATCATTTCTGTCAGCAGGTCCTCAGTCACTATGACAAGGCATCTTGTTTCTAAGGACAAAGATTTATATAACTGTTCAGTAATCCGAAAGCAGCAGCAAATATGCATCAGTTCTTTACAAATACATTGCACAGTCTAAAACCCAAGGACTAAAAGGTGTTTAAATTCCCAGCACAAATAGTCTTCTAATCATATTTTGAAAGAAGTGCTAATTAATTCATTTAGAATGAGCTTGACCAACTTTTGGTCTGAGTTATACACATGTAAACTCAAAGCACCTCTGTCAAGTCTATGGAATTACTTGAAATTCTTACAGCCGAGTTGCCAGCAAATAATTTTATTTTTTCTCTTTGTTTAATGTATTAGAAAAAGTAGTTCACTTTCACAAACATTGAATTAACTCAGTATATTGGGGGAAAAAAAAGTGTGTTACTGAAAATTAATCTTTCAAATGCAGAGATTATACATATATATATATATACATACTCCTGTCTAAAAAGCATTTTGTAGCCTAGCTAAAGTCAAACTCAGGATCGACTTATTAAGTTAAATTAAGACCTGTTTTGATCAATTTCTGTTCCTTTTCTTTGTCAGGTTTCTGACATACATTTTAATTATGTGTCATGTAGTCATTTCAGTTCTGTTTATATTTGAGGCAAAAGAATCCAAAGTAGAAAGCTGCTAATACTTAGGCTAACTGAAAGTTCAAAAGGGTTCAATTCCTTCATCCCTTGTATAAAATGATTTAGTTGGGTTTTTTTTTAAAAAAAGCGTATGCAGGATATGAAGTTTTTGTTTGTGTGTATCTACTCAAGCAACATGGGTGTTTGCATCTCAGGTAACTCTGTCACTATTCAAATTTTCTTGCCACTTTTATGACCGTGCCGCACTGTTATGCTGGTAAGGAGTCTGGAGAACTGTGATCGCTGAACTTTATTGTTGTGCCGTCTGAAGTTCCTTTCATCTGCATGGTTGCACCAGCCAAAGTGTTCTTTCTACCCATACGACATGCTTGGTCTGGGCGAGAACGAGGACAGAATATCCTTTATTGATGCCAAGTGCTGTTTTGCTAGTGTAAGCGTATAGCCATAGAAACATGCTTGGAAATTCATTGTTCTTCCCATTCCAAGAAAATTTTCTGATGTAGAAGGCAGTCCATATATTTCTACTTCATGATACTATATGTAACTCTATTTTGATTTTCCATGGTGACTGTGCCTGCTGCTTTATGGACTAACTATTTGTTCTCGACTCAAAAATCCTGATCATCAGCTCAGAGGCAAATGCATCCTTTTCAGCGCTGGCCAGCTTAAATTCTTAAAATACTCTTGTTCTTCCTTTTTATTCCAAACTGTCCATTTTTTAAGTGGTGACATATACGGCTGCCATAATTATATCTTCCAGGCAGAGAAATACAGTCAGTAACTTCATGTGGAGTATTTGTCGGAGAACGTCCTCAGCCTGCTGTAACTGAGCTGTCCTCTTTTCGTGACATTGAGTATTGACATTTATAAGAGTTTTCTTCCTTAGCGTAGCTCTATGATCAAGAGGAAAGATGACAAGTCAGCTTCTAGGATTAGCGCATGAGAATGTCCCTGGAAGTCTTCGGTGAAGGCAGCCTCCAGAAATTCTCCTGCTTTGTCTGCAGGCTGCTTCATTCCGGTTAAACGGCAGCTGGGCACTCACAGACACTGTAAGGTATCCATAGTCCCAAGTTCCTCCTATAGCCTCGAGCTTTATGATGAAGGGCAGTTTGACACCCTGCTTTGACTAAAAGCATTGCATCTACCTGGAGTGGGAGATAAGACAGAAAAATGTTTCCTACTGTCCTGTGAGAGTGCCACTTCTGTGGATTCTTCTTTACGGAAATTACAGGTCTACAGAAAGATTGTGGGTTTTTTAATCCTCTTCCGCATCATGAAACTGTTTTCATTAAGTACTGACAAGCAACGTATGTGCTATTCTTAAAAAGAAAGAAAAAAAACCAAAACAAAAACCAAACCCTAGATGACTGCCGCAACAACCAGTGCTACTGTGTTTTCTTGTCGTACCGAACAAATAGATTTTATAATTCTGACAAGAAAATTAAAGCTGCATTTGCAGTAAGGAAGGAATCTTTTCTTTGCCTCTTGCCCTCTGAAAGTTACAGTGGCTACCAGGACATAGCACACCGCAGGGAAGAAAGATTTAAATCGTCCCATGTCCTCAGGCTTTGTATCTTAATATGCATGGTAAGGCATATTTGTATAACTGTACGCCTGGAACTTTGGTCCCCAGCGCATTGCAAAGCGGGCATGTTTTACTCCTCGTCTGTTCTGCAGGAGATCTTTACGTCCCCCTGTGATACAAGCCCAGTGCCTTGGACTTCTCATACGATTCTAACTTCAGTGAACCATAACTCTAGCCGTGCTTCGTTAAATTAATATTCATTCTCTAACCGTATGCATTCTAACCATACCTGAAGAACCTTTAGCAGCCACATACCAGAAACACTGCAGAAGTCAGTACCGTTCTTCTGGTTTCTAAACTAGCAAACCACTCAAAAGCCACGGTTGTTAACGGCTTACAGCCGCATCAGTACCTTCTGCTTCACCCCACAGGCACTGCAGGTGATATTCCAAACCGTGACACAGATCGTGCCCTGCAGAAAATCATGAAATGGGAAGTCAGTTTGCTGTCTGTCTCCCCGACTGGTAGACATTTCCTCAGTTCTCATTAGATTATACTTTTCAGGAAACAACATTTTTTTCTGGAGACAATCATCCAGCAGAGCTGTAAGCAGTATCAATTGACTGTCAGTTAAGTGGTTGGTGATAGAATCGGTTACCTCACTCTCACGCACACTTGACACAAAATGCTGTCTCCTGTTTGGGACAGACTGAAGTTTTCCGCAGGAGAACCTTTATAGGCGTACGATGTAATGCTTGTCTTCTTGCACCGCTTTACCCCTTGGACACAGACAAGTCCGTGGCCTTTGCCGGTCGACGGGGCTGGAGCGCGCCGAGCGAGGTTCCTGCCGCGGTGCCTCTGATTTGGGCTGGCAGAGCTGTCGAGACAGCTGAGCTTTATTCCCCAAAGAATGTCTTCACATATCAGGAAGGTGAACCTGGAAGACAGCTTTGCAGTGGGTCACCTTTCTGTCGTGCAGATGTGAAATTATTGTCTAAGACGTGATTTGTTGGATTTCTGTTCCTTTGTGCCAATTATTTCTGTAGGTGTGTGGCACTTCCTAAGAACTACAACTGAAATTTTGAGTCTGTTCTTCAGCTTCCCTATTCTTCTGGCAGAAATTTTGATCCTATGCTAGCACGGAAGTATTCTGTAATCGCTTCAGGAGTGAATCTCTAGCTTTCTTCCCAGTGTGCAACAATTTAGGGACCATTGACATGACTTATAGATCATACGTGTGTGGCCAGGGTTTGTGGAAGGACAGTGACAAGGAGAGCAACTGCGATTTATGATCTGATTCCTGCTTATCCTGCACTGAAATGTCTTGAAGGCTGGCATGCAGAAGTGATTACGAAGGCAAATCCCTTGCTGAGACACTACTACGTCCTGTTTCGGTGCCTACGGCGTGCAAATAAAACCCATCAGGCACAGTTTCCTGAAGCAGGGGTTTCACATTCCTGAAGAAAACACAAACCTGGCTTCAGTTGTCCCTCGGTGTACGCTAGCAGTAAAATCGCAAGCCGGTGGGCTGGCAAACCAGCCCTGCCAAATGCTGGCCGTGGGGTGACTGGAGCCAGTAATTCCAGGTTTACCATGGAATGGACAACCACGGGAGATTGTCGGGGCGGTTTAAAGCCTCGTTGATGGAGGAGCTGATTTGGCTAACGAATCTGCCGAGAGCCCGCGGGGGGAAGAGGGCCGGGGGGAGCAGGGCGCTGCTGCAGGCACTTGTGCGTATGCTTGGCGATGACAGCCCTGCTAGAAGAGAGTGGCGATAGTTTGGTTGTGGGTTTTTTGAATTTGTGCAGCGTCTGGAAGCTTTTTTTCACATCTAAGTTGAGGTTAAAGCCTTAGATGTGAGTTGCATCGAGGCGACTGTCTTTTCTCTCCCTGCTTCTCTGACACGAACACAAAAGTCAATTCTGATACGCCTCCGTCTCTTTGTACTTGGCACTGTAGGTAAGCTCTAAAACACATAAAGGCATAATTAAACCTCACTGTCTGTTTGGGAGTGAACCTGTTCTTTTTATTGCTGGTTCCTGCTCTGTTCCTCTGCTGAGTTGCCAATTCAGGCCTTAAAATACTGCTTAAATCTCTGAAAAGTGGTGTTTATTCTTAAGGCATCAGAACAGCAGGAGTATTGGTATGATGGCATATCTGTGAGCAGCAGACGTAGCAGTTCTTTGATTATCTCTAAATCCTTTATTTTACAGTTGTTTGACATCATACGTAGTTCTCCATTTGAAATAAAACCTTTGCTCTGAAAACAATTTGTTCAGCAGCAAATTCGTAGATCTTTGGAGACTCCCCGAGTAAGAGTATCAAAGAAAGCAGCTGTCTAATATGAAAAATAGCATTGTTCTGGATCTCCTTCAGGTGCTCCTAACTTTGTTTTTTGTAGAAATGAACCCCAAACTTACAAGGCCGCATCGGTATCACTGCTTTTTTTAATATTATTTCAGATGGCTAAACAGAATTAACATGCTTGCTGCTGGCTACGCAGAAAGAGAGAGGATCAAACAAGAGCAAGGTAACGTGGTGTTATTTTGGTTTCTTCTGTAAGCTCTTATCACAAGTTCATCTGTTCTTTTTTCCCTGCTGTGTATCAGGCCTCATTCTCATCATCTGAAAGCAATTCAGATATCGGTATCACTGTTGTTGCTTTAGCGAATTCCTTCTCGCTCAGGGGTTTTGATTAGCTCCTTCAGATTCTGGTCCGCAGATGCTGGATGATTTCCGAGAAGGCTGCAGAAGGTAGCTAAAAGCAGCAAATGTGCCACCAGTGAGCTCGGGTATGTGGTACCAAGGAGTCTGTGTCCCCTAACAGAAGAAACTTAAGAATCTGCAGACTAAAAAAATTTTCTCAACATTGCATTTGGTGTTTGAATTCACAGGGGGCAGGAAGGCATGAAATTGGTCTCAGGAACAAAACCATTCTTCTAAAGCTTGTTGACATAATTGGATTTCCTCTAAAGACTTTAATTTTAAGGCCCTTTAATTTTCTGTGATTTCCACTATTTCTGCTATATTGAGGTGTGTGCTAAAGCCCTGTTGCGGGTTTACAGCATTTTACATCTGTTTATTTTTAATGTCTAATATTTCATGGGTTTAAAAAAGCAGCACATAAAAAAATAGTAAGTCAAGTTTGCTTTAGTTTGCTGCAGTAGAAATCCTGTTTGCAGACAGCAAGAAGAAAGGGTCGGTCCTCAGCTGTGTTGGGGAGGTTGTTCCCTAGAATCGCCAGTGACATGGATCCGCAGAAGCGGTCCTATCCAACTAGCTGTTTTGGCAAGCAGCTGGCTTTTGAATGCGTGCTCTTTTTTACAGATGTACCTGGCAGCAGGCACCAGAAAATTGCAGCAGTCATGATGATCCAGAGCGTATCCGGATGCCTGTCTGCCTGCTGCCCACGGAGCCAAAACCTCACTTTTTAATTCTGTGGCTCTGCAGCCTTCATCAGCAAGGCTCTGTCTTTTGGTCCAAAAAAGCTTATAGCTCGGAGCTGCAGCAGCAGCAACGTATTTAATCTAGTCTTCTCTTTACAAAGACTATAGTTCTAACCATCTCTCAGGGAGGGTTGTTTTCAAAAGCCTATCGCTAGGCTTCAGAATTTGCCACGTGGTGTCCTCCTTGCCCCCCAAGTCACGGTTCTGTGCCGACCTACGTGACGGCAGCCTTCGCCCTCACCTTCTGCTCTGATACCGTCAGGAGGAAGATGCGCGTGGTCTGTCTCTCTGCCGTGTGTTGCTGCCGTGCCGTTTTCCTGGGAGACACCGTGCAAAAAACCTCCTTTCCCCGGTGAGAAGCGAGGGTTACTTTGGCAGCCAGGTAAAAACATCCAGAGAGTAGGATATTCTGTAGTGGTAGAAGATTAAAAGACAGCATCAGAAAATTACGCCTGCCTTGATTCATGCCCTGGCTGCCTCACCACCGAGCATCCCAGAGGGATCAGCCTGGGGCTGAAGGGCAGTGGCTTCCAGCATGCTGCTGTAATTCGGTGGTAGCAGCCTGCCTGGGAAGGTTTTTGGGTTCTGTCGTTCTCGCACATAACTAGGTTGTACCTGCTGTTGCCTCATTTCTAATCATGTCTTCCAGTAAGTGCAGCTGCTTGGCCTGGAAGTGCTGCCCACGCCCTGGTTTAGTCTGGCGTGGTCCTTGGCACAGCACATCGTTCCTAACTCCAGGCCCTCCGTGTTCCCGCAGCCCAGGATAGCAGCAGCGTGCTCAGTGTTCCCCAGGCGTGTTCTCGGTGCCTCCCCGGGCTTCAAAATCCGTGTGGGAATCTGTGCTCCCCAGGCAGCACTGCAAGAACCAGTTTGGAGGGACCCATATACCATCTGTTGCTGCTTGAAGAGGCTGTGAACAAACTCTGAATCTTGGAGTCTTCTAGGAAATCCTCTGTGTTAGCATTCAAAGCCAAATTCAAACTTTTCTTGACAGCAGGTTGGCACTAGAATGACAATAACGCGTGGGACAGGGAGGGAAAAGGTGTGTGAACAGTTATGCTAATGCTGTCCAAGTGCACAGTTGCAGACATCGCCCACCTTTCAAAACCCAGATGGGTGTGGAGAAATATTTTTGCTACCGAGCAATCAGTGAGCAATAAAATAGCAGATGATCCAGCTCCTAGACATGAGATCGCGTGCATTCAGGCCTCGTTTTACCTATTATTAAAATGTCTCCCTATTGAAAATAATCAGTGAGACCCCACTTACTATGGAAATTATATCCCAGGCACCGATGGAGCTCTTGATTACTGCTCTAATGCCATTCACTCAAATCGATTTATCATACACAGATAGGTAAAACTATATCCTCTTTGCGTTGCTTAGTTGTGGTTAGTGTGGGGATCGGTATCACGTTCCCTCCTCGCTGCCATACAGTGGTTTTATGCCTCTGGTGATTATCCTTGGCTCCCAGCACAAGGGCTATTAAACAGCTCAGTTGTGTCCCTAATTAGCAGAGGCATCAAGATAGCAAAGTAAAACCTCTCTATCACTTCAAGCATTTTTGCAATTATAAAAACTGTGAAGCTGGAATTTTCTATAGTCGGTGACGGCACCAGTTGTCATTTCTGTTCAGCTCAGCCCTTTGCAGCAAAGCTTCATAATAACTCAGAAACAATGCAACAGTAGTTGTCAAACCTGTTTCAATTAAGAGTTGAATGGTTCTGAATCTAAAGTGCATATATTTCAAGTGCTTCAGAGATGCACGAATCACCAAATTGTGGGTGTACTGCTGAATAAAATGTCACATTCTGTACAGAACAGTTTTGTAAAAATACCATCAACTTTCCATATTAAATGGAATAAATGTTAGCAATATGGCAAGGGACTTCCTTGGATGGAGAAGTTATATACCTTCCAGTCATATAAAATCAGAGAAAAAATACTAGCTTATATAAATAGAAAATACTTAATCGGCAAATGGCAGGTCAGTGTTAGTTTATATATAATATATGCAGTCTATTGCTCATTCAGAAAGCTTTCAGGATGCGCCTGGTGCGTTGAGCTTGTCTGTCGCCGAATCGGACAAAATCCGCAGAGAGCAATACGGCAACTTTGTGACAGCATTCTACACGGTTTAGGTAGGCTCTAAGAAGTTGGTTGCCAAAAGCAGACCATTTTTAAAAATTGGTGGGAGGCTACGTACGTGCATTCCATCTGGAAGCTGACCCCTGTGACTGCAGAATTTTTCTAGACAGTCTATAGGTTGCCAACAGAATTCCCTGTCTGAGGTAAGGTGTGCAAAAGCGTGGTCACACGGTGGTCTATTGTATGGGGATTTGACAGCAAGAATGTCTTTGTATTTTTAGCCAAAATTGGAACCCGTACTGAGGCTGCTAAATCTTACTTTCAGAGTAAAATAAAATTCTTCTGTCAAGCTCCAGGTCTGCAGAAGTGTCACTGAGGGATGCAGTTCTGTCAGGTGTCCCACCACGCGTCGTGCCGTTAGGCTTTGCTGTAATAGGAGCAAACATGCCTCTGTGCCAGTATTTTCAGGTGGTCTGAGTTGCTGGAAACAAGTTTTCTTAAAACTAGGAGTGATTTTAAAAAAGAATTTTCACTGATTTAGTCTTTTGTTCACCAGAAACTAATTATATGCGGATTTCTAGAGGTGAAACTGTTTGGAATTTTTATTTCAGAGTCATGAAAACCTTATTTATGCTCTTTATTTGTTGTACTGTTTAAAGATAATCTCTCAGCTCTAAGCTTGAAGGAAGCAAATTAAGAAACAAAGTTAAAAGAGAGTTGTTTCTGCTCGGAAAAATTAAATAGACAAATAAGGCTGTCCCCACCATTACTGCAGTCTAAAAATACAAAATTTTAGGGACAGCTGTTTCAAGATGGTATCACTTAAAGGTAAGTTTTTGTTTTAAATCTTGAAGAAGATTAGGTAAAGTAGATCATTAATCATACAATGCAATAGTCATCATAGTAACAAAAAATCATTAAAGCCAAAACTACATGTTAGGCCAGCTTGGAATTTTGGCTTAGATCATTTACGAAGCAGCTATCAATCTCTTTCTCCTCATCTCTCGAAGAGAAAGTAGTAAGTCATTCAGTTCACTGAGCACTCACTCACTAGTGGAAATTGTCCGTGAACAGTCTGAGCTAAAGCGTCCTGTTGTACAGTGGTTTACCCAAATACTAGAAGCTAATACAGTCAGAAACAAAGCGACAACGGGAATGTTTGCACAAGCCTTACAATGGGTAGAAATGTTACAGTTGTCCACGTTGAGTCAGTCGGCGGTGGTTTTCTTTTGTAAGAAATATTAACGTCCAGTATCCATTTAGTTAGATGCTGCTCGGCTTCAGAAATATTTGCAACCAAATAACCATCAAGTCCCACGTGGTACGTTCTTCCATGTGTTTTCCCCTTTGACCAAGCTACCGAACTTATGAAATGGGCTTGGCCAAGACTTGGTTTCCTGCCAGACTGAAACCTCATAGCCCGTTAAATTTAGCCCACAAGATCTGCGTCCTTTGTACTTTCTCACCCATCTTTTGGAACTCTGCGCTTAAATGTCATTGTCATATTTTTCCTTACCACATCACCTTTGTGTTGTTGCATGGGTGACAGGGCAGCAGCTGGTTTATGAAGCAGATACACAATATAAAGTTTTTCTGTCTTATCTTAAACACAGCTCTTTGTTATTAGAGATTGAATTGAAAAGCTTGTGTAACTGGTAGTTTACAGTGGAGAGAAAGGGTAGAAGAATAGCATTAATTACTCACATGTGCCATAACCCCTACTTGTTTGATTTGCCGGTTGGTGTTAATTACGTTTGTTAATGTTATTTGCAGTCAAAAAGACTTTAGCAAGTTACGTTTTTCGTCTTTTCTGTTTGAAAAATACGTCCAGTATTTTCTAGCCGATATATGTCCAACCATAATTATTTTTATGGCTGTGTAAGTACTTGAAAATCTGATACTTGTTTTAGGAGTATTCTGTGTGCATGTAGTATTTATAAAGCGTGCACAAAAGTTAAATTTGTGGCTCATTTGCAGGTTGATGTTTAATATCTCTGAAATGGGGCATTAGGCTTAGTATACCCCAGAATGTTCTGAAATTTCCCTCTTGAAATTAAAACAATTCCAAGTTACAGCAGCTAACATTTCTAGAGTCAGCATTTGCTAGAATTTCACTCTTGGCAATACCAAGGATGGAGTTTCCAGTTGCTTTTGTGAATATACAAATGCATCCAAATGTGTTGGTAGTTTTTGATCTGATCTGTATGTAACTTGTAGATTACTGGAGTGAGAGTGATAAGGAGGAAGCTGACACTCCATCAACACCCAAACAAGACAGCCCACCGCCCCCGTACGACACATACCCACGGCCTCCTTCGGTAAGTCGCCTGCAACTGCCTACAGAAACGACTACGTAAAGTGTCACTTGTACCTACTCTCCTGCTTAAAAGCATTTGCATGCAGACACGATGGCACTCCTCGCTATATTTTTGAGTCAGTACTTGACTTAAGGCATTTGTTAAGGAGCACGCGTCGCTAACTCAACAGCCATCATGGCTGGTTTCACTGGGTGGTAGAGAACAGGGATTTATCATCCCACTCACTGTGCAAAACAGATGAAGTTACAGAATTCTTTCTTCCTGTTCTTCATTCACGATGGACCCCTACTCATGCATGCAATCCTTCACCACCCCCTTACCTACTTCTCTGACGAAATGTTGTTACCTCAGTAACAGCACAGGCTCTTCTCTAAGGCTCTAACAGTTGTGCTGTGAAGCTTTACACTTGCATTTCCAGAGAAATGCCAACGTAAAATGTTCTGTCTTATATCGCAGACAGTGATAACCAGGCGTTCAGTGGTTGTGAAAGAGTAGGTTTCTCTATAAATTAGAACAAAAAGGGGTTTGTTTCCTTTTATTTTCTTCTTGAAGCAGTTGTTGGTATAAAACCAGAGTGTGGACTCCTAACTTACTCCGCATGGGCAATTTTAATTTTCATGTCCGTATACTCAGGCAGTGTTAACTAATGCATCTTACTTGAATATAGCTTTTAAAATGCAAAACTTTGGAATGAAAAATTGGGAAGGTCCGGGGAAAGAGAGCGTTCACAATGTTTAAATTGAACGCCATGCTTTATTTTCCAAAATCATAGATATTTGAACTGCACTGAAACACTGCAAACACGATTGCAAATAAATTTCTGACGGGATAGGATGAGAACATGCATTTGGGTGGTATTTTTAAGGTTTTTAATGGACCAGGCACATCTCTTCTATGTCTTCCGAGGTGCCATATTCTGCAAAGTTTCCTGCAGGTAATCGTGTTGGCTTATTTTATAGACTAAGGAACGTAAAGCTACTTACAGATGGCAAGTGTTTGACCTATAGGTGTGACGCGTAGATACGAGCATGCCTTAAAGTTAGGATCGCGGCAGGTTAACTGGGTAAATCTGTGCCTTCGTTACTGAGCTGGGTGCCTGCCATCAGTGACAATGAAAAGTAGGTGGTTATGACTAGAAGTAGGTCTCGGTCTACAGCGATCTGAAGCTTGCTCCGTCGCTGGTGTTGCAGATGAGCTGCGCAAGCCCTTACGTTGAGCCAAAACACAGCCGACTCTCGTCCACGGAGACCTCCCAGTCGCAGTCGTCGCACGAGGAGTTCCGCCCGGAGGCGGCGGGGAGCGCCACCGACTCGCCGGTGCGCAAGACGGCGAGCCAGCGGCGCTCCTGGCAGGACCTCATAGAGACGCCGCTGACGAGCTCGGGACTCCACTACCTGCAGACGCTGCCGCTGGAAGACTCGGTGTTCTCCGAGGTGGCCGTGGTCTCCCCCGAGCACCGGCGGCAGTCAACCTTGCCCACCCAGAAGTGCCACCTGCAAGACCACTACGGCCCCTTCCCTCTCGTGGAGGGCGAGCGGATGCAAGTGCTGAATGGGAATGGGGGAAAGCCCCGAAGTTTCACTCTGCCTCGGGATAGTGGCTTCAACCACTGCTGCCAGAGCCTGTCGGTCGGTGCCGCCGATCACCACGAAGAAGCGCAGCAGAAGGAGGTGGAGGAGGAGGAGGAGGAGGAGGAGGAGGAGGAAGGCAAAGCAGCAGAAGAGAACCAGGAAGAGAAAAGTAAGTATGGGATATTTCTGTGGCTTTTCAAGAGTCCCATTTGTGTAACACAGAGGTTGTTTTTCCTTTTTCCTATCAAGAAAACCTAACAGTCTTTCAACATCCCCCATGTTTCACCAGGTCCCCCTTGTGACGCACCTCTTTGATGTGCCTTAGGTATAAGGCGTCACAATCCGACAGACCGCTGCATGACCTCTCATGATCGCCAGACACTTCCCCGTAGGCTGGTCACCAGTCACCTCCTACTAGTAATTCTTAGTTATAAGTGGATTTTGCTTCCACGCTTTCTTCACACTTCCACTTGCACAGTATCCTCCCCCACTGACACATGTGTGTCTCAGGACATACTTAGTAAGATTTCCAGCCAATCCCATCTGGGTTGTAAAAAAAACACTCGGCAAATCCTGGAGCGCAGGGTCAGGCTCTATTGTGTAGTATCCAGTGGACATCTGTAGTATCCACAAGACAGCCCAGAAGCCGTGAGAAGCTGAAAAAGAGAGTGTATTTTCCCCAGTTCCTCACCTTGTGTGTGTAGAGAGAGAAGTTCAAAAAAACCTGTCAAACGAACAAAAACTTAATAGAGAACAACTACGTGACCAGTGGGGCTTAAAAATATCGTAACGCTGAGTAACTGTCCTTCACGTGGCACATTAACTCCATAGATATTAGCCCTACTTGTCAAAAATAATCCAAATAAACAGGGATTGGAGAAGGTCCCTGCTCCTCCTGAATGTGTAAACACATTTCTGTGTCTGTTCCATGCTCTGTCCTTCACTGTCATTTATGGAGCTTCTCAGCATGTGTTGCTAGCAAAGCTGAGCTCACACCCAGGTTCTAGGGTCAGTCAACAAAGCCTGCATCCGTGAACCGTCAGGAAGTTACCTGAAGTGGCCAGGAAGGCGGGATGACCCCTGAAGCTCTCAAAGGGTCTGCGCTATCTGGTTCCTTCAAATTCAATTTTTTCACTGCCATAAAGGAGTATAAGAATGGTAAAGAGGTAGGAAAGTGTAATGAAAGCTTTGGATAATTAACTACCTACCTGATACTAACTACCTACTAGTGAAGTTAACTTATTAAGTTTAGTACCTTTGTACTAAAGGTACATTAAAATTCACGTGGACGTTATTTAGTCGACCTGGGAGAGATCAACAGTCTTCCATTGCCCTTATGCTTTAGTCAATTGGTTCTGAACATCTCCAGTTCTTGACTTGGGGAAAACAGTGATTTCTTTTGCAGATATTAAATTTGAAGCCATTAAAAGTTTAAAAAGGCATGATTTCAGCTGCGGTCACGCATGACACTTCCCAAAAAAACCCATACATTTATTAGGGTAATATTAGACTCTTACTGACTGTGAAATGAAGCTGTCTAATTAACAGGGTTAAATTTCATCAACCATGCAGAATGTTTTATCCTATTTTTAGCCTTCAATTTTGGTTTTCAAATGGGTTTTTACTGATAGCGAGCGACACGAAAATATTTTTTTAAAGAATTCCTCACAGCCAGCGAAGAGGGTCAAGGAGACTTCCCACTGGAGGTCCTGTGCTGTTTGGGCATTGCTCAGGGATACTGTTGCAGGGCCGGAGTTGTTAGGTGTTTTAAATCTCAATTTTAATGCTTTTGGGTTCCTGGATGTAACGTTTTATAGCGTACAATACGAATAAGGGGCTAATGCTTGATTTAACGGGCCAGAACTTGGGCTTTTCTCCATCTTTCTATACCAATTTCCAAAAAGGGAGAAAAAAGTTTAATTTTTGAAATGGTCTCCCTGTATACACATGCTTTGCTTTTTCTTTGAGAGAGAAGGTTTTCTTGGTGGAAGCTTTAACAGGAGATTGTTTCTGAGACATTAACGACCAGCCAGACAAGTAAAGTGCTCGTGGTGAATTATTGACCACGAAATTATAAAACCAGAAAGAAAACACTGTTTAACGTGTTGAAAAGTTTAAGTGTTGAGTTGCTTGTTGCTATGGCTGCAATGTTCTGTTTGCAACGCTGGCTTTTTCCAGTGCCCTTACCAGTAAAAGGCGGGAGGGATTTCATGCAAGTGGTGTTCTTATGTGCAAAATCCAGTTTCTGAGCTGAGAGATTTGCTTATAACTGCTGAGTCCGCTAAGAGGATGATGCCCTTGTGCGTGCTACATCATTGCTCCCCTCACCTCCATTGCTCTGGGAAGACGAAACATTGCAACTGGCTGGAGAAGGGGAATCCTCTCCCTTTCAGAAATGTTTTAACCTCACCTTGAACCTTCCCTGACGTGGTATCAGATGAACCTTTTAAATGTATTTATTTGCCTTACACATTTGTGATCCTGACGTGGTTCTGAGCTCCTGGATGATTATGTGTGTTCTTGTGTTTACATGTATGTGTTTTAAAGCTTAATCATTCCTATTGCTTTTTGTGCGGGACAAGGAATGCAGCTCCTTTGCAGTTGTTGCTGTACAAGTCAAATGTCATTGCCAAAAGTTTGTTTTTTCTCAGCTTTTTGTTTTTACATTCCCACTTTTAAAACCTCCTGAGTTTAAATCGAATAGTAAAATGCAGTCCTGTTTCTTCCAACTTCTTTTGCAGAATTGTTTTCAAATAACCACACCACAGATTAGGAGCTCCATGGTTTTTTCAGACGCTGTCCCCAGCTGCTATAATTTACCATAGTTCTGTTGACTTTCTACTAAAGCTACACTGATTTGCAACAACTAAGCATCTGTTGTCTGTTAATCACTACGTTACGCCTTAAATAGACGCCGCAGGACTTTACTGACACTGCAAATAGTTCTGTGCATCAGCTCCGCTGTAATGCCTAGATATACCATGGTAAACTGAAAATATGGGGTGTCCTTTCCTATGTTTATCCGTTAGGACCTAACTTTGTTGTGTGTTCAGTTGCTTCTTTTTGTCTCGTTATATCACATTAACATTGCACTGCTAACCTTTAATGGATCGTTCTGTTTCTAATGTCTATTAAAACAACTTCCGTGTAAATCATTTAGACGTTCCATATTGACACCGTCCTGTAATGGTCTCTTACTTTGTAATCGAAGAGGATTCTCTTGTGGGATATTTGAGTTTGTCCATGTGTTTGCTCCGGAGGCTATGGAAATGGCAAGCAGCGTTCAGACCTGTGGCATCAGGCGTCCCTCTTGCTGTGCCGTTCAGAGGCAGCGTGCACACGGAGAGCAGGTCAATAGCTATGGCACAGTGCGTTGCGTTTCTGTGATTCGGTCGTGAAGGACGAGTTGGGCCTTCTCAGGTTTGTCTTCTGCTGGTGGGAGGTAGCAGAAGGAGACAGCTGTGCGTCACGGCACTCTCACCCCCTTCCCCTCTGCCCCACCGCTGTCTGCTCTCTCTGCTTCAACAGATTTCACCACTTAATGCCAAAGAACGCTTCGACGATCTTCTTGGGAGACTACTTCTGGGTTTTGTCCCAGGAAGGCTTGCTCCATTTTTTGCTTTGTTATTTGAAGTATTTTTGGTAGCGGTTCCTTCATTTGCAAAGTCGTCTTTGGTTTGCGGGACAGTAACAGGAATTACTAAGGGTTCGGCATACAAGAGAGGCAGATACTAGCTCTCTACAGAGCGTAACTGGCTGTAGATCCCGCCAACTTCGCCGCAGAAAAACCTGCACCTTTTTTCCATACTCCCTGAAAGCCTTTGGAGTTAGAAGGATCCGTGGGAGTCTCTGGTGCTGCCACCTGCCCAGGCAGCGCTGGGGCAGGAGCTCTGCTGCTGGAGCAGCATCGGCACACGTCCCGGGGGGCTCGCTCCCAGGACCTGCAACGGCGTGCAAGGGGGCTTTCCACGGGGCGGGCTCTGTAAGATTTCTTGAGGAATTTGGATAGAAAAGCGCTTTGACGGTCTTCCCACTGTTCAACCCCATTTCCTTCGGCATTGCTCCTCACCAATGCGTTCTCTTGCTTCTGCAAGCTTTCTCTCCTTTTCCTGCACTCTAAGTACTGTAATTCCTGTTGACATGTGGTTCAGGATTTTTTTGTTGCTACCCCATCATCATAATTTTGGAGTATCTTCTACATAGGGTGGACAACTAGAACAAAGGCTTAAATAGATTTCAGTAAACCAATGGTTGTCCTTTGGGGGCAATTGAAGGGTGGGGGCCATTCGTTTGCTGCATTGATTTTCCTCCCTCAGAGCGTTTACAAGATGCAACAATCTTCCGTGTGTGACTTGTGTCACCTCGAAAAGATTTCGCCGTGCTCCTTAAGCCAGGGCACGCTCACACCTATTCCCTGGCATTTTGCTCCATCACCGTAAGCCCGTGTTCGGGTTTGCAGCATCTCCCGGCATCCCGTGCTTAGTGCCACCCAGCCTAGCGAGCGCTTGTCCCAGAGGAACACAATAGCCTCGGGCTCCAGTCTCCGAAACGTGGCTTTTAACCTGAAACCACTGAAGTCACTTGCCAAAGGCCAGAGCAGGAGCTGGCGGTGGCATTTTGCAGCTCCGAGAGATGTCCAGTCCCTGCAAAGGATCTCAGGAAAGCTCCCCTTGATGTCAGTGAGCTATCAAACGTCTGCTTGTGCTGAGCAAGCCTGAGAATTTTTTCTTTTTTTCCCCCGTAAAAAAAAAAAAAAATTAGGAACCAGCAAGAGAAGAAGAAGGTAAACTGGGAGCAGTTTCTCCCACCCCACCCACCAGTCTCAGAACTGAAATTCAAGGTGGCAGTGCTTTCACACAATGGGACAGAGGGGATTAAGGAGTCCCACGACTGGCAATGAGTTTCACACGCCGTGCCCAAGAAGGTGTGTCCGTGGGACATCCTAGGCGGCATTTGCCTTCAGGAAGGAGTTTGCACTAGTGAAAAATATACTCTGAATAAGGTCAGGTATTTCAAATTCTGAAATGCAGTACGGGGAGGCGTGCCTCCTATTAACGAGGGGGCTGTAATGCGCAGCGCAAATGGTAGCAGAAAGATCAATGTTTGCTAATTAGAGGCTATGTTATGAAGCGGTACACTGCGTACTGCTTCTAGGTTCTGCCTTTTGGATAGGGTGCCTTTTCACTTTTTAGGCAACAGTGAAACGTGGGAGTTGGGCCGAGCAGCACGTGAAGCCTGGATTGTGTGCACGGGAGTTGATGGGGTTGTGTTAATTAATAGGGCAGTTTGCTTTTCTGATAGCCTCTTCCCATTTTAGCAAGGATACCACTAGTGGTGTCCTGTCGTCTGACCACCTGGTTAGTTTTACCCACACCAAGAGGCAAGGGACGGACCATTAAGATACCGTATCTTCCCCTCCGGAATTATTCAGGTTAGCAAAGGTGTGCATGCCTGGCAGTGACTTAAGTAAGCGGAGCTGTGAGAAATGACAGGTAATGTTTCACATAATAAGAAATATTCCTTATGAGGCTGGCGAATAGCACGAAGTGCAGCACCCTCTGAGACACTAAGAAGGATGTTTTCCTAACTTTTACTACATCCACTATCAGTCGCCTACAAGCCAGAACGTTTGCCAGGGCTGGGGGTGTTTTGGCTCGACACCCTTCTGGGCAGCACAGCCCGTGCATGCTCAGGCACTGAAGTAGATTAATGAAATGGCTGCTTTTTCTGACCTTTGTTTTCGTGATCTGATTTTTCATTCCTAATTCCTATTTGAGCCCTCCTGGGGCACCTGACGGGGCGTTCGCACGCCTGCGTCTCGTGCCTTGTCTGCTAGGAGGAGGTCTGCCTCCGAGGCGCTCAGAATCAGCTTGCCTAAAAATACTGCCTCGTTATATTCAAAAATATGATCTTAAGCCTGTGGGTTTGTAGTCTAAATGGCTAGCCTGCGCCGCTATGGATATTTTATATATTTACAAGGAAAATTTCATCCGTGGCTCACAGTAGGAAGGAGGAGGGAACCATGGAAAAACAGGGCAAGACGGTGGCTGCCGTATCGCCTGGTCTGCTTTTCAAAGCAAATGCTTTGCTTACAATATGTCTGGTGGAGTGGCATGTCTTCACCTACTTTTTTTTTTTTTTAACTAAACCATGTAGTGCTTCATTTGTCATAAGATCCACTGAGATCCTATGAGAGCTGTGACATTTGAAAATGAATGGATGGGGGACAGCATTGTTCAAAATCTAGGTTATATGTCAGGCTAAACCTTTTTATCCTTCTTAAAATTTAACATACGTGTTTATCTGAATAGGAATTTCTATAAGCTTCCAGAAGCAACTGCATATTTGGGAAAACTATTATCCCAAATAAGAATTGCTTAATTATCTTCTAGCTGCCGTACATGTGTGTATGTTCAGCTGCGTGTATAAAAACGTGCTTTAGATTATTTATTATATTAAAACAATATTGATCTGAAGACTAACTTGGGTAAGCAAGCATACCTGGGAGTAGGTATGTTTCTTTCTGAGCATGTTCTTTAATTAAAAATTTAAAATTTATAAAATAAAGAAAGCTTTTCCAATTCTCATATGCAAAAGAAACTCCATTGCAGAAGTGGGTTTGTATTCCAAATAAAAATGATGGGATACAAAACCTCGGTATTCTGTTTTTAAATTTCAGTTTGAGAGGAAAAAATTGCCTGCAGTGTTTGAAAGCCAAATATTGAGTCATTTACTAAGTAGCAATTCAGAAAGCAATATAGGCTGTCAACAAAAATAAAATTAGTTTAATTTTGAGCCTGTTAGTGTTTTTACGTATGAATGCATTTTACCTACAAATATGTTGTTGCTACTTTTTAAATTTTAATTGATTTCCATTGCCCATGCTGTTAAAAATGCAAAGGAGAGGTGAATTCCTACTTATTCTGGGGGTTTAATAGCTTTGGGTGTCATTGCCAGCAAAGGTCATCTGCTTTTGCCTGAAATATATGGGTTAAATGGTCTTTTTACAAGCAAAAGAAATGCACTAGAGAATTTCTTATATGGCTGTTCTTATAAATGACTTTTCTTGCAAAGTTCCCTCAATTCTGCTGCCGAGTTGGTGGCCGTCAATGGAGCCGTGCTGCCAGAGGCGCCTTCGGGTTGGGTGGTGGAGCAAGGAACCTGTGGACGTGAGAATATATTTCTGGTTTTTTCTATGTTCTGTATTAATTCTCTTGCTAGGTGTTTTGTAACCAGTCTGGTTTGCCTTTAATTCTCCCGTTTCTTGGCGTAAGCCAGGTCTCTCCCTGCCGCTGGCCGGTCCGGGTCTGGCTGCAGTCTGGCTGACAACTCGTGAGTGGTCGGTCCGGTCCGGTACGGTATGGTCCGGTGCGGTACAGTCCGGTCCCGTACAGTACGGGCAGAGCGCCCGAGCCCTCGAGGGCTCTGTTTGCCGTACTGAAGGATATGCACGTGCTTCCCCCTCTGTTGGCCTGATATGTCTCAACAGCAATATGAAAAAGCCTCTTTTGTGCTTGCAGATTCCACCCCCTCAATTCCAAATGTGCTTTCATTCTGAAGTGTAATATAGTCACAGTTCTTAAACAAGGTGATGGAGCTTTTCTGAAATTATTTTGTGTATGGAAAGGAAACTCAGGCTGGTTTTTTTTTTTAAATTAACATGTAGTTTCCCATTAGAAAGAGGGGGTTTCTGTCTCAAAATTTATACTCACGTTCAGTTTGATTTCAAAGATGAAAAACATACATTGCTTTTAATCATCTACGTAACTCTTCTCACTGAAACTCACTGAAAGTTGTTTTAAAGACACTCTCAGATTTGAGCACTGCACAATACAAGAGGAAGCCATTTCTGCAGAACTTGCCTAAGTCCTCTCTGAGATGCAGCAGAGACGTAGCCTAATCTGAAAGTTGCCAAATGCAAAGGAAACAGACACCTGCAATGAAAAAAGTTAACCAGCTACTGTGTGCATAAGAATGTTCTTTCAAAATGTACCATTTTAAAGCTTTTAGCTTTTTTCAAAGCTAAAAAAAAAATAAAACCCTTTCTATAATCGATTCTAATTAAATCAGAGAAATACGACACTGTACGAGTAGGACTGGAAGAATAGAAGAGGGCTAAAGTCTTTTCATATGACATTTATTATGTCTCCAGGTGGTACCATCTGCTGTCTGTGGCTCTTGGGTTCTTTCAAGGCAACTGTTAAACCATACGCGGGGGTGAACCGGAGTCAGTAGTGCTTGGGAGGACATGGGAGGGATGTAGTTTTATTGAACTACTACTACCGTGCTGAACTTCTGTAGTGTCACCCTGTAAACATGCATTCTTGTTTAATTACTGCTCATCGTGGGAAGCAGGATGAGATATTAAAGCCCTGAGTGGGAACAGCCAGCATCCTGCTAGAATTTTTTTTGCTGGACAAGAGACTCTGGACAAGCCAAATTTGTTACAAAGCAGGTTTGTTTGGTTTAATCTATTTTTAAAAAAGAAGTCCTCGGAGCTCTTGGATTTAAGATGAAGATTGTCATGGAGGCCTATGAAATGACTGTTGCAGGGCAATTTTTTGTGAATTTTCCTGGCGTCCCAGCCTGGCCTTTTGGCTGACTGTGCCTTCCTTCTAGCCACTAGCCGCTGCTCCAGAGGGTCACAGATCTCGTGTGTCCAGCCTGCCAGCCCTGTGCAACTTCCTTGGATACTCTTCGACAGCTAAAATGCCACTAGATGCTTTTGTGTTGGCATCTTAATCTCCTTAACTTGTTTCCTAAACCTTTCCACTGCGGGAAGGCAGCATGTGTAGGCTAAACTCTTGGCCCCTCCGAAGGTTCTGGAAAAGCTGTAAGTGCACTGAACATGTCTTGGAGCAAGTGAGCTGGAAGCAAATTCAAAGGTTATCCGGGATAGATAGCTCTGCCCTCTTCGTCTGGAGCTGCTGTCCTGCCCAATCTGTCCTTAAACACCTCCAGGGGTGGGCATTCCTCATTCCCTCGGGACAGTGCTTTTCCTCTTTGCTGTATTGGAAAGGAATTTTATTTTTTTTTTTTCTCCTAAGGGATATAGAATCGTTCTCTCTGCAATTTAAGCCTAGCATTTCCTTTCCATTGTGGCACAGAAAACAAAACTGCTCCATTCCAGCAGCTCTTTTTTCTTTTTTTGGATGTAGTTTTTTATCACAGGTCGTATTTTCTGGGCTTCTGACCCCCCTTGCTGACCTTCCCTGGGCTTTCCAGCTGCCTCCCACCTCCTCTGGGATGGCAGCATCCAAGCGGGGTGCCATGCACCTGGCTGAGGCCGGGAAGGTTGCTTCGCCCTGGGGCTTTTCTCCGCTGTACTGGGATAAGTATCTGGCAACCATATTGTAGCTCCTGTTTCAGTTCGTGCTGTACAGTATCCCAGGTGCTTTTCTGCTTAATGGTTATGTTTCTAATGATAGTTGAGCTGATTATTCCTGCGCCTCTCTCGTATCCATGTTAAGGAGCTCATGATAATAAAAACCTCAGGTGATTTAAACTGTCTCATTAATTGGGCTAAAACCAACTAACCAACCAACGAATATGACATTTTGTAAAACTAACAGCCTGACTGGAAAAAAGAAAAGAAAAATCTGATGTTTGCCAAGCTCTGTGTCTGTTCACATAGCATTTACCATATTGTTCCATGAAACTTGGCAAGGGATTTCATCCCTCCAAATCATTCCAACTTCCGAGACCGTCCTCCAGCAGTCTGGGAGGTGTTTCCTCGCACTTGCGTGCTTGTGGATTTTAACAGGTTTATTCTCTTCCACCGCCCAGGTTGTTAGTGCAGGCTGGGACTGATCCTGGAGGCAGGGCCGCCTCAGGAGAGCCCCAGGTACTGCTGCCCGCGGGGCCCTGGGGCCTCCTCCGCCTCGGCTTGGCCTTCGCTGTCGGAGGAGGCCGCGGCCATTGGAGTTGGCTGATGTCGCCCACTCCGGGAGCTGGACTCCAAGGAGGAGGAGGCCGCGCCCTGTCTCACATCCGTTCGGCACCGGAACGCCCGAGGAAGACGTTAGCTGGGGATCGGTGGGGGCCGAAGGCTCAGCCTTCTGTCGGTTAGGGTTTCATCAGGCCCTCAGAGGAGCTTCGTGCTTAGAGTTTATACGAACCATGGGAGCTTTATTTGTAAGATCTCCTGTTTTTCAGTATCATAGCGTCATAGAATCATTTAGGTTGGAAAAGACCTTTCAGATCATCGATTCCAACCGTCAACCCAACACCACCATGCCCACTAAACCATGTCCTGAAGTGCCACGTCTATGTGGTTTTTTAACACCCCCGGGGATGGTGACTCCACCGCTTCCCTGGGCAGCCTGGCCCAATGCCTGACAATATCAAGCATTGCCAGTTCTTAGGAAATAAATGTGATAATATGGTACTTCAGCTAAAAAAAAAAAAAAAAAATAGGAGAAGGAAAAAGCCCTGTAATCCGGCAATTTTGCAAGGATCTCGGTTCTCATTAATAATAAAAAAATAGGTTTCTAGCTTAGTTTTTAAAAATCGTGGTTCAAAAGCTAGAAGATAAATATTGTTTATCTCCTTTTGTGGCCCCAATTTGCAAGTTTTGGATCTTGCTGATGACAGTTAACACTCCCCCATCTTTGTACCTAGTGTGGTGCTATTAAATAGCATGATTTCATGGACAAAGCAGGAAACAAGTTCTCGGTGGGATCCTACTGTATTTACATTAAGAAAATGGCTGCATTTTAAGTAGGGTGGTCGCTTTCTGGCTCCACGTTTTGAGTCCTGCTGGCACAAAATAATAGCAGCTAATTATTTCTTCTCTTCTGGATTCCAGAGGGATGAACTTTGGCCTTTTGAAATATAAAATATCACCACTGATTTGTTTAAAAGCATTTGAGGTGTTATCACCGTTAGAGAGCGAGGAGAGAGGCTGCCAAAAAACTTGGATTTAAACCCACTTTTCAACCAGTTTTCGCAATGTTGATTTAATTGTGTGAAGATTTGCAAGCATCAAGGAGATGAAATTAAGGAAACGTCACTTAGGAGATTTCTCCTGGTTGTAGATTGGGGGATAGGCAGAGACCGGGCAGCGGCACGGCACCGCTCAGCCACAGGGTGCCAACGGGGAGGAATTTTACCCAGCCAGACTAATGAGAATAAGTACGCTAACTTCACTGGGGATCATTGTGCTTCTCATTCTGGGTTAAATGAAACTCGGATTTTGCGCCAGGTGGGTTGGCGTGGGGGAGGCTCCGGGTCCGGCACCCGGCTGGGCTTGGCGGTGGCAGAGCCCGTGTCCGGGGGTTCCTCGCAGCCCAGGCGGCCTTTCCTGTACGTGCAGAGCCGTCAGTATAGAATGCTTGAGAACTGGGGAACGTGAGACCTAGAGAATTAGAGAGTATCTTCCTGTAGGAAAAACAGCAAAATCTGGTTCAGAATTCACATAACAGTTTTTTAATAGCCTCTACATTTGGCATTAAAGTGGTATTTTTACTGTACTGATGTGAACCCTTGAAATCTAGTATGAGAATCGTTCTTAAACTATAAAAAGCTTGAAGCTGGTTGTTCTGAGAATTCTTCTGTTTCTGTCCTGCTTGCTAGAATATACCCTGCCAGTTGTTTTCAACTTTTAATTCAGAAAGTAAATTGTATTTTCAAGACGTTTCCTTTCTTTTTCTTTAATCAAGCTAAGTACATGCACGTACTTTTATAGTACATTTATATTTTTAACTTTAATGTAATGGCTTTAGGGACAACTGGAGTAGCTGCTTTCTGTCTTTTCAGAAGATGGAAAAGAGTATTTTTATTTATTTGTTTCCAGCTGCAAGGACCCTAGGAAAAATCCCATTTAAATTTTACACTCGCATTAAAGCTCTCCAAGACTACATTTTATTTATTTTTTTTTTACATTTTGTTGCCACCAAGGACTATGCTTACCTTCTCCGGTGTTCCTGTATGAACTTGGTATTTAATGTCCTATTTCCCTATGTAGCCTCAAAAGTTTCGTGTGATTCTTACAAAGACTAGGAATACTTATTAATGAACTAGGATAATTTAACCATACCATATATTTTTTAATACTAACGCACTGAAACTTTAAATCACAGAATTTTGACAATGGTTTATGAAATGGTGAGACTGAAGAATAAAAAGCAGAAAATGCAGTTTAGACATTAGCGCATTATGCATTCAGAAATCGATAGTTTCCAAGTTCTCTGCTCACTTTGCATTTTAAGCTTCTGCATTTCAGTTCACAAGTTCTGCCTGCAGGTATGGCCACCTTATAGTGGCCATCATGAGTCTTACAGCATAAACGGCCTATCCTTGCATCTGTGCAAACTCTAAGAAGTTGAGAAATTTAATTCTATGAACATCTTGCGCAGTCTATAAAATATGTGTAAAATCTCTCTGTACTAAAAGCCGAGGCAAAGAGGACGTGTGTTAGTTTTCCTTGGAATACTTGTTTAAAGGATGGCTGAAATTTCTGGTTCAGTTAGTTTTGAACTGTTGTTAGAAGGTGGAAGGAGGTTTCAGGGTTTTCATAAAATGAAGAAATAATTGCCTTGGAGATTCACAGTTTGGACAAGGCTTTTACAGTTAGTGAAACTCAAAAAACGTCAGCCACCTTCTTGCTCTCCTCCATCCAAAAAGGCCACTTTCCTAAGCTTGTACATGTGGTGGCTAAACAAGATTATGGGATTTATAGCGAGAGTACAAAAGGCACTTGAAGTAAAAATGAGGCTCTTCAGTCAGTTTTGAAAATAGCGCTTGGGTCCTTGATGGATTTCATTATTCCTGAACTTCAGGGTAGGTGGGAGGGCTGTGACACCTGTAGTCTCTGGGTTTTTACTTGGAGGAAAACAGGAGTGGAAGGGTGAGATTTTATATTCCACCTAGATTTGGCTCTTCTCCCACGGCCGCCGGAAAACTCCGTGTGTTCCTGAGCGTCACCGCTCCCTGGGATGATGGGGCATAGGGGGTTGCTGAGAATAAACCAGAGAACAAAGAAAGGAGAGCAGACTGTGGTGGTGGAGGCTTAATTTACCTGTGTAAGAAGAAGGGAAACACTTTCTACAGGCTGTGATCTGTACTGCTCCTTGGGAAACGTCAGGGTAGCTGGGCAAGAGACGGCAAAATCTAGTGGGTTGAGATGGAAGCAAAAGGCAGAAGACTAGAAATAGGACTTTAAATCTGAAATGGTGAGGATAAGCTATGGAACAAGTTTCCTTGAGTTGTGATTGATTTTTCGAGTGAAAATACGGTCAGCCTTAATGCTTAATTTCACAGAATTATGGAATTTAGCATGCTGTGCAGGTAAGCCAAGGGTATGTGTTTTATGCTGGGGCCACGTTCTGGCAGACCGTGCCAGTGCGCAGAAATGTTTCGGCAGCCCAAGTTGTCCTCCAGGGAGGAGAATCTGGCATTATGTCACGATTATGCTGGAAACCCTGCGATATCTCTGTCCATAATTAGCTGAGGTGACGGTTGTTTTTGACAAAGAACGCCTTCTCATAGTGTCCCCTTAGCTCATGTCTTCCAAAAGTATTAGCAGAGGCCCCTGGTGAGACTGTTTCTGCAGATGACTTACTCGGTTGTACCATACTGAAACGGAGAAGGTATTTTAAAAGACAAAGTCATGAGCCTGTTCCTTTAGTTTGTCCTGGTATGTTTTGCATTTCTTCAGTCTGCTGTTGCTCATCTTTAGTGGTTGCCATAGCATGCACTGTTATTAATGACTAAAAATATACAGCCAGACCTTCATCTCTGTTCCTCCTGGGGTTTATTAACATCTGTCTCCTCCTTCCAAGGCAAATATAATGGCTGTAGTAGTTCCAGGCTGAGCAGGGGACGTTGTTGTCTGCACTTAGGCGTGTAACTGTGGATTTCCAGTTCTGAAATTCCCCCAAGGTTTCTGCACACACCTGCTAAGGGGTTGTTTTAGAAACCTTCGGCATAAGCTGACCATGCACTTGCTGTATTTCATAGTTCACAGAGAAGTGTGTCAATCACAGTCACCAACAGTTTTTTATCACCAGCGGTTGTGCTGATACGGTGTCTATCGCACCATTATGTAACCAGAACAGATAAATTCTTGCCTGTTCCTACCTTCTCATGTACTTTCTCATAGAAAACTTAAATTGAGAAAGTTCTTATTTTTCCACAGAGTTCTTGAATAGATGTATCATAAAATACACACTGAACTTTGTGGTTACTCTGTAACCACAGTAAAATCTTTAATGTATCAGATAAAAAGAAACTATAAAAGGCAGTAGGATCTCCGTGTATTTCAAAATTACTTTCCTTGGGTCTCTCTTCCAGAAGCAATATTGTGTTCTGTGCTTCTTTTACCGTAGTTATGAAAGATACGACGTAAATCAAAGATAAATTTATAGCCTAATTCCATGTTGTTGCACCAGGATAATTTCTCCTGAACCTCTCCACCTCTATTTCTGGAATGACAAACATTGAGGAAGATGAACATAAATTTAAGTCACTGCAAATTACAAAAGCATCAGTGACAAGCCTAGTGTTGTAAAGCCTCCTTGGAATATCCGGCTGTACTAATAGCAAGTCCTGGTGTTATACAGGAAAATTAGTGAGCTTATTGCCATCAGATATGGAGCTTCTTTAAGAGGGATGTTTACGTCTTTCTGAAAAAAACAAATCCCTGCAAAATGAAAACTCACTAAGCTTGTTTTCTATACTATTTTGTCTTGCAGTCTGTTTCCATTCTGCACAGCAGATGTAGGCTTAGTAAAAATTGTCCAAAACGTTGATTTGTGTGGTTCTGTATCAGATCTCAGACTCTGAGCTATTTGCAATAAAAGAAGAAGCCTGCAAGCCCAAACGATTGGACTGAAGGGCATTGAGCCCCACGTTCCAGCTAAGCCAGTTAGCTTGCCTTGAGCAGCACCTGAAAACATATTTCTAGGGAAGAGTTAAAGGTGTCTTGCCTGTCGCCCTTGATGAATCATTCTTCCACAAAATAGTTTTGTTGATTTTGAACTCAGGTGTACTTTTAGCTGTATCATGTGGCAATAAGGAGTTGCACACTTTAACTCCAGGCTGGAGAGAAAAGCATCTCTTTTGGTTAGTTTTGAACCTGCCACTCAAATTTTCAGATGTTCCTGGAAGACGCAATGATCAGCCTTTCCTCTCGGTCCTTAGCGCATGTATGTGCTCATAATTATATAGACCTCTGTTACATCCCCCTTGTTTATAGGGGTGACCGAGTCCTGAATGGTCCTAGACCGTTATTTCTTCTGCGAAGTACCGTCATGGGGAAGTATGGAAGCTGCACCCCATCGAACACAACGTGTGACAGAAGGATTCTGGTGTTTCGGAGATGCTTGGGGACGAATTAGGGAGGAGGAGGCTAAGGAGAAGCAATGAATTTTCACACCGATGTCTTTGTACTTTTGTACAAAGATCATTGAGGGTAAAAACCTGCTGAATCGGTGGAAGGAATTAGTGGAGGAGTCGGAACTGGTGGAAGTGTAGGAGTAACTCCCCTCTGGGTATCCCCAGCGCACCGGGAATGTAGTCAGGCTCGCACATCATCCTGAAGCTTTGTCTGGGCTTCCTGACCAGTCTGACAAATGCCTTTTACCATCCCTTTCCAGGGACGGCTGCCTTGGGGTCTTCTGGATGAGTATTCAACCAGGAGCTTGAACACATGAGGTGATAGGACAAAAGACCCCTTTCATTAGTTTGCTGGGTTTCTTCCCCTCTTAAATTGTGTATAGAGGCGCTTTCTTAGCGGGCTTGAGGAGATACTGTCCAATGGAAGAGATCATATTCACTCCAGCATGCTCAGGGATTTGGAAAAATTTTAAATTTGTTGTTTGTTGCCATCTTTAAAGTTGAAATACACTGGGGAACTTCTGATGTTTTTAGCATTTGACTCCTGTAAGAGGAGCCTTTAGCCTAATGAAATCCCTGTGCACCTCTGATTTTCTCTTATTTCACTGGTGAGGACATTGTTTGGCATATGATTAGGCTTAGGATAATTTTTTTACGAAAAAATCGGAGCACCTCTGAAAACAGCTCTTGCATGTTAAAAATATACAAGCAATTATAAGCAAAAAACGCAGCAGTGTTTGGCTTGCCAGAAGGGTACCTTACATAAAACCTTTCAGTGCATGCTTTTTATGTAGAGATAATTATTCCCATAAAAAGTAAAAGCTAAATTCACTAGATGAAAACATATGCTTTCAGTATCCACCGGGTGTGAAACGTTTTATCATTAATTCTTCATTTTATATTCCCAAGTAGGTAATAAATTCACTGCAGCAAAACAAGGAGCTCACTGCTGTATCGGTCTGACGGGCTTTCAGGACACTGTAGACACCTGAGAAAGCAGCTGAATCATTGTTTTAAAGCAGGAAAGGCAATTTCTGCCTTATTTTTATGGAAACCAAATTAATTAGAAGCAAGGTTTCTAGAAGCGGTTTCTTTCTAGGCTAGTGTTGTGCAGCGTATTTCGGTTTGATGATCTGAGGGAGGAGTTTCAGGTCTGATAGCATGGGCTAAATGTGGTCCTCCTGGAGCCTGGAAGAGACCTGACGAAATCAAAACTAAGTTGGAGCAGAGCGCTACGACTTGCTTGGGAACAGTCAAGGCAAGTTGGACTGACAGATGAAGCATGTGCTAGTCCGTGAGGAGAGAGCAGGGGCTACCGTTGGTCTATGGGGAGTGTTGTCAGCATTTCACTTAACGGCCTCATAACGTAGTCCATGTTTTGTGAATGTGCTTCTCCAGTGAGGTCCAAATTCAATTAAAATATCTCAACATGAGCAATAATCATCATCTGCCCTCCCAGCTTTCCCCAACACCATTCACGTTGGACGTTTTAGCAAAAGCTGCTGAAGAAGCCTCAGCAGAACAGGGCACGAAGAAGATGACACTTTTGGCTCAGCCTGTTCGTTCTACCTTAACCGTGTGGTCTGATATCAATAACTTAAAATGTTTATGTGATCTGTCCCTTTTACGGACCCACTCGGCGAAGAGCTCCTAGGCCAGGAGGGCAGGTCGCTGCAGTTGTCCGCAGCTGTGGCAGGCGCAGGATCTCAGTTCCCGGCCCGTGGATGGAGGCAGGTGACCGTCTGGCCGTGCGTTACTTGGTCATGCGAGGGATTTTGTCCGTGTGTCGGTATTTTTGTTGTCAGTACGGAAGGTAGCGTCAGAAAAAGCAATTATGTTACTTGATGGTGGGCTGTTGAAGTGTTCTTTACCTAAAGTGGCTTCTACCGGTTGAGGTTAAAAACTTGTTTGTGTAAATTCAAATTTGATATGTTCTTATTTATTCCATACATTTCTGTTTGCTTTTAGAGCCCTAAGCAAGTTAACGTATAAAAATTCCCAGAAAAACGCTGATGATAAAAGTGATACAGTCTGTTATGATAATAGGACCAATTCTCCTTAAATATTCCTTATTAAAAAATTTGGTGGTACAAATGCAAAAAATTAGTACATTACCTTTTTTTCAGGATTGAAGTCCAAAGCATCAGTTAGGAAACAACTTTTTTTTGTGCTGTGTAGTGACTCTTTCACAGGGCAACAAACTGGAACTATAGTTCCTGCTTCACAGCCGGGAAATAAAGCCGTGTCTCTTCAAGCAGTTCTCAGTATAAACCATGCAGAAGGTTTGGTAGATTAAATTGAGCTTTATATGCCATCACAGTCATAGCCGGGCTAATTTTAACTTACGGCAGTACTAAGAACTGGATTGAAAGGCACCTCACTGTTGCATAGATGCCTCGGGTGCTTGTCTTTTGAAGGTCACGTAGACTTCTCCTGGGTGAGGCTTGGCCCATCGGCATCTGTAACTTAGTTTCAGTGTAATCCAGCAATCAGAGTGCCAATATGCAGAAATTTCAATAGCATTCTCAGAATTCATAAATCGCCCAGTGGACACTAAAGTCCTGATTACATCTTGCACCCTCTGAACGTATATAAAACGACAAGAAATTCAGCCAGCTTTTTTTTTTTTTTTTCTGACTACGGTTATTCTGCGGGTTTTGTCCCAAATTAGAGGGTCTTCTCTGTCTAGGAGCAACTCTTTCTATTAGTTTACAATGGTTATAAAACAAACTACTCTGGAAAAAGCAACTGTGGATTTCTGACAGAGCCACAATTCAAACTGCTCCATCTTGGAGTTGTGAACGGTCATTCCAGTAAGACGCTGGTAATGAGCTAAAGGAGAGTTTTGCAGATACTAGAGAAAGGCCTGTACAGCACAAGGTAATACAGTAAGACTTAGTAATTTGACAATATGTGCTACATTAAAAAAAAAAAAAATCCATATACCAGAGAGGAGCCAAAAACAGGGTCCTTAAGGGTGGGTGGCACTCCTGCGTTAGATGTTTAGCTACTGATACTGGTATCATCCTTCTTTGTCGAGCAAGCTGAAAGTTCATCACTTAAGAAAACCTCCGTAAACAAACAGCAAATAATAGAGGCGCTCGAGTGGCATTGTCGAAAAGCCTCTTGTCATCTAGATAGGAGCATTGGTAAAGCAGATGCGTATTCTTTATGTAGACTTTTTCCTTGACATCTCTGCGTGAGTTATTACTTTAGCAGGAGGTAGTGTGGAAAGAAGGGTTGGAAATGCTTGAGAGGTCTGTCTCCGCAAACTTCCAGGTCGGTGGCTGGTTTTATCAGAGGAGGCTTTCACGGAGCGGTGAGTGCTCTCAGTGCAGGTGGTCGCAGGACGCACGGCCGGTGTGACGTCTGCCTCTGCGCCTAGGGACAGAGCGGGGTCAGGGACTGCAGCTGCCAGGCTAAGCAAGTCTCTGGGGAAAGGCAGAACGAGTTTGTAAGGCTTAGAGGTCTTCCCTGCACGAGGTGAGCTAGGTAAAATTCAGCATACACGTGCGCAGCTTAAGACAGGACGATCCAGAGAATAATGTTATTCTGGGTAGCAATAAAAGTACATTAGTGGTGTGGTGCTGGAGCGTGTAAGACAACATTAACTATGAATTTTAAATTTTCAGGCGCTTTTATTGTGGCTCTAGCGGGATTTTTGCTTACTTGTTTGTTTAAGGGGGGTTATTTAGTTGTTAGGGCTGAGTATATACGGGGTTACTGAGCAGCACAAGTGCACGTTGGGAGAGCCGGGATGCATTTGCACATTTAGAAATACTGCAGTAAGTGGGAGGGAGAATGCCTGCCGGTCAGAGCCCTGTAATTTCCCCGTGCCTTGTTCTCCTGGGGCCGCGTGCAGCACTTGCAGAGGAGCAGATACTGGAGGTTATACATGGTCTGACACCACCATCTGTCCTCCCCGTTCCCCTTCCTTAGTGTGGTGCTTTCTCATGTAACATTTGTGCTCTTGTTTAGCTCAGGGAGGACATGAGGGACACTAAAGCATATACTGTGATGTTGGAAAAGCTGGAACTTGCTATTTGCAGCTCGCATAGCCCTGTATTATCATTGTTTGATTTAGTGCCCTTTACTGCGGTAACTCAGTCTCCAGAGGAGTGCTGAGCGACTCCTGCTCCTGCTTCCACATCTAACTGGCTTCTTACAGGATAATTTCCAGAGATGCTGCTTTGGAGTATAGTGTCAGGGGGCTGCACTGGTCGTGTCATCGAAACCCTCTTTCCTCAGGCATTCTCACTGCCAGGCTTTACACCAGCTGCTTTTCATCTCCGCATGGCATCTGTCTGAGACCTGAGCAGTCCTGAAGGTGGTAGGAGCTTCCCACCGCTGAGCAACGGACAGTTTGTAGATCTGCCAGCATTCCTCCCAAGGACTCTCTGTCAAATAGCGTTGAGCCATTTCCCTAGTAAGGAGGAAGATGGATCTGCCGCTGGACTTAAAGCAGAAGCAGGCAGGTAGCAGGTTTTGGTACATGGGGAGGGATTTCTCTTTCCCAGTGTTCGCACTCCTTCTCGTTCAGAGCCTGATTATGCACGCGTGGTATTTACTCTTAGGGGAATATACATAACTAGACACGCTTTGTTATTGGACTAGATAATAGGTAAGAGCTTCTAGTCAGTGGTCTTCTGTATCTCTCATGAATTTATAGACGGATGTAGAAATATGTGCACAAAATAGGATACAAAGGAAGGAAAGAATAGAGATTCAAAAGGCGGTTCCAGTTTTACTGATTGTCACTGTAGATGGGAAGTCTGAAATTTCCTTTTCTACAACTTCAGTACTTCTTTCAAAAGTTTGCTAACCTGCTATTGTTCAACCTAACCCTTCTCTGAAAAGCAAATTTATCACAAACATACCGCTTAATAATCAGGCATCCTGCAGCCTGTTTAGGCAAAATACATAATGTGAACATTCATGAGAAAGTGTACTTTCAAGTGGCAGCAGTAAAATGTTATGCATTTTATTAAAAAACACTTCAAAATGAAAACCCTAACTTAAATTACCTCTCATTAGTGACTGCTGGTGTGCCTTCATTGCTGATAAATAGGTCTCAAAGAAAAAAAGAAATAGTTGATTCACCTTCCATGCCCCTTTCCTTACATAGGACTTCTTGTGTGAGAGCCATCTTGAGACCTTAGTGATTGTGACTTTCCAACATTTCTCTCGGGGGAGAACTTTCTCCTCCCCTTTGCTTACATTTTTATTGGGTTTTGAGACACGGTGGCATGCCCGGAAAGGCCTGCAGAGCATGCCTTTGCTCTTCTGGGCACGTGGGTGCCAGCCCTGATGATGCCTTCTGTCTCCGCCACTTTTGATGGGTAAAGTACCTCCCGCTGCTACGCGTTTGCTCAGACGTAAGATTCCTCACATCTTCCGTGACCGCATTAGCTGAAGAAATAGGCGGAGATTTATAGCAGGCAGTTTTGTTGCTGTAACCTCTCTGGGGAAGTCGTTTGCTGTAAAGCTCTTCTCATAATACAAACATAATTTGGTTGATAAATGCAGAAAGTTCACTTCATTATTTCATAGGGTTGCATTCATTTTTGTATGTGAATGGCAGTTGGTTTATTTTTCAAAATGTTTGCAAGTCTCGTGAGTTTCATAAGTTGTAGTGTCGATTGGTATCCATCCAAAAGCACGTTACTTGTTCTTTGTTATATGTATTTGTTCCCCTATAAAACAAATTTTAAAAACCTTACCTAGAAAAGGAACCCTATGCTGGAGGTTTTTTACATAAATCGTTTTGCTAATGCTAGTGATACAGAAAGAAGAATGTGGGGTTTATAATGACAAGGAAAAATAATTTTACTACCAAAAAGCAGAATTTCTAAACTCTTAATGTGCATCTGCACAAATAGGAAATATTGTACAGGCAGTTACTATCAGTAAGAGTGATACAGTAAAATAATGAGAAAATCTGTTCAGGAAAGCCCCCCAAGTGCCTGTTAATTGTATTCACCTTCAGATGACTAGGGCAGTGTATGCTAGCACTTATCTTAAGAGGTCCTAATGAAAGGCTGTTCGTGCACATTCTGACTAATGCAGAGTGGGACAGCGAAGAATTACAAGTGTTTGCTAATAGGCCTGTAACGCCCTTAGCATTACTGAATAGCCTTTTCAAAGGTGTGTCTTATTAGCAGGTTTTTTGCAGAAATAGTCATCTTCTAATGCAAAATTTAGTAGGATTTTAGGTACATAATAAAAAGTCCTGTCTCACCGTCTCTTGAAGGTAGCACAGTTCTTCCCCAGGCACAGAGGACATGTCCCAGCCAGCCTCGGTAACACCCTTGCCTTAACTGCAATAACCCTCTCTTATTTCATAGCCACCTTGTTTCACGAAACGAGAAGTTTCTTTCGCCAAAGCCTGACCTTTGAAACCAAACCTCCTGAATTTTTAGAGGTCAAGTTAAATGAACAAAATCCATGAGACAGCAGGATCTCCTGAGGCTGCAGAAGCGATACACAGGAGGCAGCAGTATCCTCTTCCCCTTAGTGCCTTTTTCCAAACAAATCCAAGACGCTTATTTTAAGCGCTGTGACTCTTTGTAGTATAAAACAGGATGAACTGTGAAAAGCGTTCCCTCTCACGGTGTACTGCAGTCTCCCTTCCCTCAACCCCGTAAGTCCTGCAATGTTGCTGGTTTGGCCTTTTGTTGTCAGGGGTTTGGGTCTGGGGGTTGTGTTTTTTGGGGTTTTTTTTATTTTGTTTGTAGACCCAAATGTTGCCTATTTTAAACAATAAGTTATGTAAAAGTTTCTCTCGACTGCTCTACTTAGGATTTAGTTATATAAAGTGTTTTCCTCTCCTTTCTTCTTCCTCCTCTCCCTGTTGACGCAGAGTCCCCAGGAAATCTCAGCAGTGGAGGAGAGGCTGAACTCAGCTTGAGTTCCATATAGCATTGCTCACCCTCTGCCTCTCTGGAAACTCATTTTCCAATTGCCGCCGTGGGTGGAGTAAATGGCACCGATGTTTCCATCTGGGATTCTTTCCACCTTGTGCCTTCTGTCACTGAGACAAGATTTCTTTTCTGCTTTCCAGACCTTTTGTGATATGCTCGAGAGTAAAAATGGCAATGCTTGTTATTTTCCTTCCTTTTTCATCCTGTCTTTTGAAAAAAAGAAAAAACAAATTCTCTTTAACAAGGGTTAAACAGGTCTCACCGATTAAATTGGATTGAATTTGTACATCTTTATGCTCTGCATAGCTGAACTCTTTCCCAAAGTGGTTTTTTGTAACAACAAAACATCCCCCGGCTCTTCATATCTGGGATCTAAAACCACAATGGATTTCGAGATCCACGGAGTTTCGTTTTTTATTACAAATGAGTGTAGCAGACAGTAGAATAGGGTACGTACTGAGAGCCGCCGGGCTTTTGAAACTGCCCTGTGTGCAGAGACTGTATATCCACACAGGAACACGAAGTAAACAACTTAGCTGGGTGCTGTTTATTCCACCTCTCTCTTTCTCTTTTCTTTGCTAACACAGGTCCACAAAGATTCTCGAGTCTCACGCCCTAGCTTTTGGATGTATGTAATGTCCGTGTGGTTTCAAAATCACGTGCTTTCCTAGCTCAGTATCTTCCCCTTCAGCCAACGTTGCACAATGCTGGATTGTCAGCTAGGATGGCGAAAGGAGCCAGATTGTGTTGCGCCACCTCTTTTTCTTAGTTTGTGCCTAAGCTGCCGACAGAATATTCTTCTGGGTTTGTAGCACGTTTGGTGGATTTGGGGCACGTTCTTTGCTTCCTTTCTCCTCATTCATGTGACCCTTTTCCAGTGCTTCCAAATGAGCTAATGTCTCTTCAACACGGAGGAAACCAGCCCGAGTTGGTTAGGATGTGTATTGTTCTCTTGTTTTACTTGTGGGTTGTTTTTTTTTTAATTGGTCTTTGTTCTGTTCTTTTCTTTTTTTTTTTCTTTTTTAAAGCATATCCCCGAAGAGAGAATATATAACTTTCTGTCCTAAATACCTCTTTTGCATCAGGGATGGATGTTTCAATGGAGCAAAGTGTAATAGCAGAACAGTGCCATGTCTCTGTCCTCATGAGCATAGCTGCATGCAGATTAGAAAAGCTCTGTAGTGCTGCTATACTGTATGCCAGATTTGCTGTTTGCTCTTGTTTGCATGATAGTATTTCTAATATACTAATATGATATGGAAATAATGGCACATCGCAGTTCTTTCACCATATTGTATCACTGCTTTATCATATTAGGCTAATACACTGCGAGAGTTGATAGCACCTCTCCATGTCAAATGGGATCCACTTCTCTTGGCACTGAACCGATTGGACTCAAAGGTTGATAAACTTATCATTAGAGAATTGGCACGACGGAGACTCAACTTCAGCCTCTTGCAAGCAACCTAATGGCCTCCGTTCAGGAAGTCAGTTCTTCTTGAATAACTTTGATGTTTATAACAGAGAACAGACCTGTTAAAGCATAGACAACCACATGCCTGGATATGAGGCCTCCAGGAAGGTGTCAGAGGGCATGGCCAGTCTCTTGAAGAATGCACCCTTTCCACAATGGGACTAGGCACAAAGTCAGATCCAGCCTACACGGAGCACATTTGCAGAAAATACTGCCCCCGGCACGGGAGAACGGAAGGGGACGAGGGTCTTGGCAGGGGAAGGGCTTTGATGTCACTCGGTTGCGTTCTGCAGACCTCGAGGAACTAAAGAGGCGCTCGGCCGTGGTAACGGTAAAACCCCGTTCCTTGTACTGAACTCCAGTGAACCCGTTCAGGCCAACCAGACAGAGGCGTGTCTTTTAAGCGTGCTTCACGTTAGTGACGGCAGTCACCTTACTGTCTCATGCTAAACTAAGTGTGTTCTGTCAAGTGGAGGTATGTACAGACCTTTCGGAGACTTCCATTTATCTAATGGTTCGTAATGAATTACCAGAGGGTACACTGGCGCTCGTTCGGATGATGACGGAGAAGATACCTCACGCTGAGATTTGTTAGACTCTGCAGATAAACTCTTCAGTTCCTCTTTATCTTCTAGGACTTAAACCTGTGAGTGATGCTGCCTGGCCAAGCAGGCACAAAGTATGCTCTGTATAACACCCAGACTCCAGAGGGCTGGTTTGGGGCCAGTATTTGTCTGGATGTCGCTCAAAGTAGATTCAGATATTGTATTTATCATTATGTTCTGGGTCCCCTATGGGTTGATGTTTGCCTCTATCTCTGTGGTTAGAATGTGGATTTTCCTTAATATATTTGGCTAAGGGTGTATTGTAATAATGTTAATGCTAATTATTTGATATTTCATACTATCTTATGGGGAGATACTTTTAAAAAAATGTATTTTGAAATGTTTTCTTTCTGTTTGCTCAATGTATGGTATTGCATTATGTTAATACCAATAAAATTATATATATATAGTTATATATATTTCCCTTTTATAAAGAAGTAAATTATGCTTTTTTGCCTCACAAACAGGAAATGTGCAGTGAATAAAATTACATCATTCTGCCTTACAGCAGGTGACAAAGCTTATAATAGTTTTAATATTCTTTTTTGAAAAATAAAAAGTATAGTATGCCATAAACTAGTTGGAGATTCATCAAAATGCATGTTTTCTGTTTCTGCTCAATGGGACTGTCACAGATCAGCCTAAATATTTAGCAATGTTGTTTTGGCATCTTTAATTTTTTCCAATCAAAAACATACACTGTATTGCTATTCTTGATTACAAAACTGGACTGTCATAAATTTTTGCCTGTTGGCCAAATAGACAAACCCACTGAGTCTTTATGACTCTCTTGTCTGTAGGAATTGATTTTTAAATTTAATTTAGTGCTCTTTCCAACGCTTGGCAAAGGCAGAATTTATTTTTTATATAAGGTTGCCTTTGAAGTACCTGCCTCTGCCAGGGCTGATAAATCACTGCTAAGTACATAAAGATTCTGCAACCTGAAGGATATGTCATTAAAGCCTTGTTGGAATGGCCTGCAACCCCAGCCAGCCCTTTACATTCTGTCATTAAATTCCATAATTAGTTCGAGGTGAAATGTTTTGGAAATGAATTAGAGAAGCAGAAGCAAAGATGTGACTCTAAAATGTCCTTTGGCTGCCATTCGGGGTGACACTGATGGCTTATTTGCTGCTGGTAGCCGAAGGCCAGCATATGTCTGCGCTAATATGAATTAGATCGTCTTCAGCTTCCTCTCCTTCTTTTCCCCACCCTTTCTAACATATTGTATTGAGTATCTTTGTTTTGCAGAGGCATTCAGAAGGACTGTAATTAGCAGTCCCCGGCATTTAATTGCATACACATTTGTTAAATATTTTTCTGTATGCCTTAAAATAAAGTATAGAAAATGGCAGTAAATGTTTCTTTAATGAAGGCATTTGGTTTATTCATGAAGTCAGGGTTTTTTAAAGGTGTGATTTTGGGCTTAATAAAGGAAATAAGCCAGCAAGTTCTCAGTTTTGCCTTTGCGTAACCATTGTCAGGGCCGATGTTCGTTTCCTTTCTCTTCTTTCTTTTGTGTGCAAACACATTCTGCCCAATGGACGGGGAACGCACCTTTCTCCTGTGACGACTCCCGTGCCAGTTTTGAGCGAGAGCTTTACGTTAAGGTGCATACGTGTTCACGAGTTCATGATGGCATCTGATGACATGAGTAAAGTCTAGAAAAGCCGCATGGTATTGCATTTCTGTCGTCACGGTAATAGCTTGTGTTCTCAAAGGTACTTCGAAGTCTGTGCGGTGCTTACAGACCGTGGCGGTGTGCTGGGCATTCAGCAGCTGACAGGGCGTGCTTAATATTTGGTAGTGTCGTGCCCTACATAAATGACATGTAAATCAGGGTGCAGATTAATTAGTCTGGAATCTAATCAATGCAGCTCTCGTAACGTGCAATTATAAATCCAATAATAAATCTGAATATTTGAATAAATATGACATCTTCTGGGATAACCTTTTCAGAAGTATTTCGGGCCCCTTTCCCAAATGCCTCGGGAGGTGCTTCCCCAGCAGACCGCAGTGCACTACAGAGGTAACCGAGACGGCTATTAAATTAATCTGGCCCCCCGCCCACACTAATTTGCCGTGTTTCTTTCATGTTGAAAGTAAGATTGCAGTTCCTAAGTGATGCAAGTGCTTTTGAAGATTTCGCTCTCGGTGTCACGTTTTCATAGAAACAAGCAGACTTGGGACGTAGCCTGAAGAAGAGTTCATTTTCTCGGTGGGTCTGGCTCACCAGGAATACGTACCCCTCCCGTCCAGGCTTGCTTTCAGGTATCAAGCCCTTAAACCTTGACAGGCATTGCTGTTGTGCAAGCGTGACTGTGGCTTGATTCTGACTGGTGAGTAATGTCGTTGGGTCCGTACCGTTGGTCACTTAACCTTTCGCAGCCTCGTGTGCTGTAACAGCTTAGCTTTGTGAAAAAGTATTTTCCCGCAGGAGTAATTGCTTCCATATATTGCTTGCGAGATGGATCTGTAGGGACCTCCTTGTTGTCCTGTTTAAAAGCTGGAGCATCCCCAGACGTACAGCAGTTTGCCCGGTTTGCTTCAGCTCTTGGCTTACCTCATAAATACGAGAAGTTTTTCATTGTTTCTGAACTGCAGGGACTGAGGGGAAGCATACCATCAAAATGTAATTGCTCTCTTCATTCCACTGCAACATTGGTAGCTTGTGGTGAA
This sequence comes from Elanus axillaris, assembly GCA_026212715.1. Classification (NCBI taxonomy): domain Eukaryota; kingdom Metazoa; phylum Chordata; class Aves; order Accipitriformes; family Accipitridae; genus Elanus; species Elanus axillaris. Next base: position 18,310,940 of record JANZLQ010000061.1, on the reverse strand, counting down.
ATTAAACAGCACTTACACCAATGTATGGCACAGAAAAATGTCAGGATATCCTATTTCATTGTGTTAAAATTCTCCCAAAGAGTCACTAAAATCTGTTCAGCAGATGAAGGTTAAACTGATGCCTTCACTGGCAACTTAACGAGTGCCGTGTCCAAGTACCAAAGGACGCAGTTAGAATGCTGCTGCCAAAAAGTTCTGCCACTGATCAGAGTTCCCTGTTGCTTTGGGAAGCTTTGGAGTTGTTTCCTCTTCATTCTTATGCCCTCTCTGAAACCACAGCCCACCAGCATAACCTCATGAAACAACAGGGCTGGGAGCAAGTGAGGAGCTTCTCCGGATGCTCGTTCAAGGTGTGTGAGACCTTTCAAGAGGTAGCATGAACGGAGTGAGCTAATTATTCCCTCTGCCTGTGTTTTCCCTTCTCACTAACATATTAACCCATTTGCTGGCACCTCTACTTCATTGCTGAGCGGCTGTTGAAAACGCCTAAATGTTACTGCCAGCACAACAGTGCGGGTCTGCAGGGAGAAACCTTGAGGGTCGATTTTTTTCCTAATGCCAAGTTTAATATCAGCTGCTTTTAATACACAATTCCAGTTGCGTGGAGAGCTGAAGAGAGGGGACTGACGTGGGTGTGAGACTTCCAGTAAGACCAGCGCAAGTGTCCCACGAAGCCTGGAGCTGCTTCAGCCTGCCAGCTGACAAACTGCGGTCCGCAGGGCAGCGGTGGCTCACGAGGCCGTGACGAGGGGTAGGCAGCTTGTCATCCAAATAGCACCGGAAAGGTGACCTCAGAGGAAAAGAGATTCGCAGGGATCTACTGATCCAAAAAGAAAACCACTAGTGCCGTAAGTAGTTCACAAAAAGGATTAGACCTGTGGTGCCACAGCGAAGGCTCAGCATCTCTCAGGCCTCGCAAAGGCTGGAGTTAGATCTTTTAAAAGTGGTTATGGTCCCTAACTGCTTTGGACTGAACTTGGTCATAGTGGCAAATGCCTGAGATATACCTTCGGAAATCCATCCTATGGGAGATGAGTTCTGTACTTGCCTGCGCAGTCCGCTTTATTTCAAGAAACCGATTTATGCTCTTGCACGGGAGAGGAGAGGCAGCCTCATACCATTGGGTGGAAAACTCCAGCATGCTGCAGAGCTCTTGTGTTGGTGCTTTCCGTGAACACCCTCTCTAGGGAATATCTTTTTTGCCTGCAGATTTACATAATAGGAGAGAATAGAAACTGCGTGCGACTATCCTGGTAACCCCAAAATACTTCCCCTTTAGAGGAACAGATGGTACAAAAAGCAAATTTAGTACTTGTTCTCTGATCCTCCAGCCACTAATATTTCACCAAACACATGGATCAGAGCTTGTTTTTAAACACTGCTTATCCCTTCCTTGACTTAAGACTTTGGGGAAAATGCTGTGCTTTCAGGTACACGGGACCAGAAAGGATGGAGGATTCCACGAATCAGAAAAGGGCAGGCAAAGGGAAGGAGTAACAGAGAGGAGGGTTGCAAAGGCCAGGCACTGCACAAGAAGCCCCCAGCTCTTCTTCAGCTGGCTTAAACTTTTCTCCACTCGTGGAAAGCATTAATATATACATATGTATATGTATAGGTATGTATATATGTATATATATGCACAGGCATACTCACATGCCCAGCTAGGCCTTGATTTTAACGTGGCATAGGAGATGACACAGGTTTCTATTTGTGCTTTAACAGGGAAGTCTGTTCTATATTACCCAGAGCAGACGATTAGCAGCTGGCTGTCTAGATCTGAACTGCATCTTAACCGTACCTCCTGCCTGCTGTACCATGCCAGGCTTAAACACTGTGTTGCTTCTTCCTTTTCTCGGATACCAGGGATGTGACTTGTAGCGTTCTCCTACCCGGAGCTGACTTCCCACGTCACCGTGGCTCCCCCCGTGCCTGTGCAGGGGTGACCTCGCAGGCAGCACACAGCTGTGCAGACACCAGCTCCTCGTAAACCTTCCATTGATTTCACCATTCCGTTCCTTTTAGCTTGTAGTCTGGGGGGAAAGGAAATACCTGGCTTAGTCTGCCTGCCGTCCATCCAAATAGTGTAAAAAATGACTGTAGTTCCTGGTTCTTTGCATCATAAGCATTTGGATATGACTCCCTCTTGTGCAGTTCGGACGCTAATGATTAACCGGAACGGAAGCAAAGACGGATTTAAGCCTTGCACTGAGAAACCAACAACTACTTCTTTGGAGGATTTCTTCTCTCCCGTCCCCTCCAACACAGCTAGGGGTTGGCAGGCAACTGTCTGTCTGCGGCACGACCTGCCAGTGAAACCGTGGCAGGGCCAGGCGGGTTGTGATGGACCGGTTCGTTAGACACGGCACAGCCAACGTGCTGTGGCATGGGAATATGACAAAATGCTTTGTTGGTCCTGGGTTTATATCACTTATTAGCTGGCTTGTGGCAGTCACGCTTCTCTGTTCCCAACATAGATGCAGCAGGGTCAAGAAGGCAAAGAAAAAAAAAGAAAATGGCTCAGGGATTTGTGCATCAGGGCCTGGTTTATCAAGCTTGAGACCATTTGCCAGAGGCCAGGGGTGCTCTCTCTTTTGGGGGAGCATATACTGACACTTGCAGAAAGTCTCTCTGTGAGGCTTCAGGTAGATACCTTCCCTGTGCAAAAGGTGAAGCAGAAAGGTGTAGCTCTCAAATTGGAGGCAAATCTTTGGGATTTGTAGGGGGGAAATAGCATACGGCAGCTGTTTAATAACATAGTTAGTGATGTATTCTAACAAAATTGCCTCCTTATGATCCTGAGAAAGCTGAGCTGAGCTGGCTCCTCTGCCAGGGAGAGTGAGCTCACCAAAAGGAATGAAAACGGGAGTTTAAATTTCAGTGGAGCCAGGGGACTTCAGTCTGACTGTGCCTTGTTTGCTCTCTTGTCACAGGCTTCGCAGTAGCTCGGCTCTCAGGATTTGCAGCGAGTGGTAATTTTGTTCAAACGCAGGGCTAATTGCAAGTATGGGCATGCGTGACAGTGGTTGCACAGCAAAGGAGAGCACGTCACTAAGCTGTAAAGGTAGCAAACAGCAAAGAGGATAGTGGGAAAACGGAGAAAACCATCAGGGCAGCAGTGGTGTCCGTCAGTCAGGACGAGAATTCTAAAGACAACGGGATGAGCCTGGGTGGTGTTAGGAGACACTGGCAAAGCACAAAGGGGCCTCAAAGGAGAGCTTCACCCTTGAAAAGCCTGGGCTTTTCAGCCCAGCGGGTGGCAAAATTTATGATTAACTGTGTTGTGCTATCCTGGCATGGGCAGTTACGTGCACTCATAGCCCCGGGCGCAATCACTGGTTCCTCTGGTACCTCACTGAAAGAGGAAAACCATGCAAGCTTTTGGTGGCTTGAACTTTTATCGGGAAAGTGAGTCACAGAAGTGCAGGAACCTCCACTGAAAATTACTAGAGGTTGTGCCATGTATTTAGAGCAGATTTATGAGAAATGTGTGCCTAGAGTCTCTGGAGTTCAGAGCACGATGTGTTAGCCGGCTGGGTTGCAACACTGACCTTCTGCCCTAATTCAGTCCCATATTCCTGAATCACCAGTTTACATGCACCCATCATCTCCTGATCTATGTAAATAGTGTTTCTCTCCAGGCACTTTTCACTCAAGTGCCTGGTGTTATTTATTGGTCTTAGGATCTTGGTTGGTAAGAGTGAAATAATGGAAAGATGAATAGCTCAGCAGGGCCATTACAGTCAGTACACGTGGAGCTCAGGGCATGCCCTTTTCAACAATTAATGACAGCACAGTTCTTCCCAAACAACAACCCAAACCATTCCTGCCCTCCTAGAGTTTCACCCATCCGGCCATAATCTCCATCTCTCTCTCCTGAGAAAATGTAAAAGTAGATACAGCTCTTCGCTGCATTTTAAGAAGCGAGGGCAACGTACAAGAAGTTCAGAAACTTCCTTGTGTAAAGCAGAATAATGAAAAATAATAACACGCCATTTACTAGACTGATTTATTCTTTATCTCCTGAATTTAATGTAAATGGCTTTGCATTCACTTGAAGCCACAGCAGAAGCTTCACTGTTACAAAATTTAGTACCTGGGTATTCTTGTATTGGGAAGATACGGTTCTGAATTTAGGTCCTGTGTGCTGCCGAGTTTATGCACTTTTATTTCTGCTCCAGAGGCAGAGATTTGTTCAGGCTTGGGGAGGGGCAGGGGACAAAATTACTGCTTCAGAGAAGAGACCCTCCTTTTTAGCACTATGTAGAAACAGCGACACGACAGTGTAGTCAGGGAAATGGGAGCTGCAACCCGCGACTCCGCAGCCAAATGAGGGTGAAAAACGACCTGCTGCACTGGCTGCTTTCTGAGGTCACCTGCAAATCCCGTTAGGCCACGTTTTCTAACTAAACAAGGCATTACCCGAGGCCTTACTCTTCCTTAAGGAGAGAGCCTTGCTGTAGTAGCAGGACGCATACAAATCCACCAATTTTAAAAAAAGAATATATGTTTTAAGCTCAGCTGTATGTCTAATCAAGTACCTCAGATGCTTCATGGTGCCAAGGGTTTCACCAACACCTACAGAAAATCAATCAAAGCCTTTAGCAGAAGGGTGAGGGAGGGGAGATTCGTGTATAATCTCATTCCTGCCTACTGAGAGCCATTGAGAGCAGCAGTACCACCACCTTCAGTGTTCCTCTGGAAAATATTAAGGGCTTGGGAGGTGTTAGCGTGACGCCCGCTGCCATCTCCCCCGCCGTGGGCGGAACAAGGCCGCGTCTCGCCCGGTTGGATCTTCCCCACCCTCAGCAGCAGCGAGACATTTAAGGGAAGGTGGTTTTCTTCCCTGCTCTTTCCTTTATAGCAAATCCCATCCCCTTCTTACACGCCGAGGCCGTGACAGAGCCCGGGGGAGGTGACGTGCCGACATCTTTCAAAGACCAGCCGCCAGTCCTCCTCCGCGGCCTAACCCTGCCTGCGCCATGCCCCGCTAGCCCCGCGCCTCTGCCTGTGCAGCCTCAGAGCTGCTCCCTTTGGGGGTGAGGGTAGACGTTCCCGGTCCTCAGTCCCTCTGAGACCCGTGCTGAGCCCCGGGAGGGAGCCCCAGGAAGGAGCACCGGCCGTGCGGCCCACTAGGCCGGCAGCGCAGGGAGGGAGGGCGGCCCACGGCCCCCAGCCCCGCGTTCGACCCCGCACAGGCCGCGCTGCCTTCCAGGTTCATTAAAGGCACTTGTCGTTGAGGATTGAACCTCGGGGTGGAACCCCAACGTCGTCCTTCGCCGTGGTGGGGACCGTTGGCATTTTGGGAAGCTGTGGGGTTTCGATGGCAGGCCTGGGTGTGGGGCAGGGCTGCTGGGGAAAGGAGACCGCCGGAAAGACCTTTTTTGCCTTGTACAACAAAGGATAAGAGAAAGAGAGAAAGAGATGTAAAACAAGGCCTTGTCAGACGGAGGTGGGTTTTTTCCCTTTGCCCTTTAGCAAATCACTCCTGTTACCCAGCTGTCAGGCTGGTGGACTTCAGGCTTCAGCGATATAAACTGATAGAGAGATCCCAAATATCTGATCTCATTGCCGCATGGACTTTTTAAGAAAGCATCAAAATCAAGACCATGGGGGATTTTAACCAATCTTTAAGTATTCAGCTACTGAATGTTTTGCCCTTTAGCACATTAGATGTTTTAATAAGAAAGAAATCGACAAGGAAGAGAAATGCAACTCATTTCTATTTTTCTTTTAAGTCCTGGCCGCCCCTGACAGTGATGAACCCAGCTCGCCAAGCCGGGTAGCACGTGATGGGGGGATTTAGGGAGCTCTGTACAGACCCATCAATAAAAAGCCTCGAACATCTCTTCACCTCCATATCTCTCAAAAATAAGTGCTTTAAAAACAGCTACCCCCTAAAAAGGGCAAAGGAATAAACTGACAAGAGTTATAGCTAGATTAGTTGATGACTGCAAAATTCTTTGGTTGTATAAAGGTTACACAAATGCAAACGTTTTTTGTGCGGGGGTGGGAAGGTTGGGGTCTCCGGAGGTCTTGCTCGAGCCTGAGGTGAGTAGTTGCCGTACTGCGTGGCATGGGCTCGAATGGGGGAGCGCCTCGGGAAGCTCCTGGAGGGCTAGAAATGTCACTTCTGACCACTTCTGTCCTCCCTGCCAGTGCTCGATATAAAACCCTCTAAACACCTGAGGGGACTGGGGTTCAGTACTTACGGGTCCTTCAGCATGTGCTAGCCTTTCAGCCGGAGCAGGTGGCCGTCTCTCGGCTCAGGGTCAGACACAGGGTAAAAGCAATGCTTGAAGCCAAACCTCTGTAGCCTTCCTGCAAGAGCTTTCCTGAAAGCTTCCTGAGGACACGGGCGCCTTGGGCCGGGAAAACACGCACCGCTGTGAAAGACAAGACTGGGTGGTGGGGTCCCACGGGTGCTGGAGACAACTGGGAGGCTGGCTGCTCCCCAGGGCTGCCCCGGCTTCTCCTGCTCACCCCTCGGCTAATCCCGGCACTTCACTGGCTCTTCCCAAGCGTGTACGGAGTCATCAGACAGCGTCTCCTGGGGAAACCGGTGTGCGAGAAGTTGAAATGTTTCAATGCTATCCAAGTGAAGCATTTCAAATGCTCCTATCAGAGTAACTTTTCATCCCCAGCCCTTGCTTGATTTTGGGTTTCAGAGAAGCAAAATTTTTCTTTTTTTATTTTTTTCTTTAAAATGCTCCCAGTACTAGTTAGAACAAATATTTGAAAACCTGCGATAAATAAATAAATAAACCTATAATGCAAACAGCTCTGGTTTGGTTTGCCACGCTGCTGGGTAGGCTGTCATGAATGAGTCCAGTCTGTAGTCTGCTGCTGAACCTTCGGGTAATAGCTGAGTAAAAACCACCACAAGTGACAGCATTGCTGACTACTGAACAACACTCTTGAGTGTCAAAAATCAGAGACGGAAAGAAGTGGACTTTTCTAGGAAGGAAAATGACATGTCATTCCAAGGCCACCATCGTAAACATAATCTTGAAAGCCCTATTGGCGCTCTCGGGCCAAGACCCGATCGATCCCTGATCGTCTTCCTCAGCAGGCCGCTTCCAGGGCTTCCCTTCCTCGTAGTAACAAAGTCCCCAGCATATTTAACTGCAATACTAGAGATGTGATTTCTGGCGGTATGTCACTGTGATATTGCTACACCTTGCCCTGTTTCTCTTTTTTTTCTTCTTTCCGTGTGGGTCAAGACGTGACATTCTTGAAAGTTTTTCCCCCTTTCTCCTGAAGGCAATAGCGAGAAGGAGCAGTTACAATCACAGCACTCTTTTTCTGGAACTTAGCAGGTGTGAAATATTCTCCTTGTGGTCTAGTTAAGCCTGTTAAGCATTTTGCAAAGGTTTTTGATAGATCTTCTTATAATCACGTTAATGATACATTGTTCCTTTCTCTATTTTCTCCTCTTTTTTTTTTTTTTTTTTTTCCTTTTTCTCATTACAGTTGAAACTATAGAGGAAAAAACAGCAGACTCCTTGCAAGATTTGTACAGAGCCTTGGAGCAGGCCAGCCTGTCTCCTTTAGGAGAATACCGGATTTCCACTAAGCTGGAATATAAGAAATCTTTTATAAAGAGATGTAGCGATCCAGTAGTCAATGAAAAACTGCACCAGCTGCGAATTCTGAAAAGCACTTTAAAGGTGAGATAAAAGAGGGAGGAAAAATCCTGCCCCAGGGCTGGATCGGACTGTATTGTATTCGGAGATTAATGTGTGCAGCTGGAGTCCAGGCCGTACCGAGTGTGTGGAACAAGCAAGGGAGACGTGGAGCACCGCTGTTCGCAAAGCAGAGAAAAACGTGCCTTGGGAGAGCAGTGGAAGGGAGGGGATCGGTTTTTATTTTTGTGCAGATAAAATCACAGTCAGCTGCTCCTCCTCTAGCTAGTTTAACAGAATTTGATACCAAATTATCAGAGGAGTCCTTAATCCCTTTTTTGTCCCTGAACATCTTCATTTACTGAAAGGCATTCACTCTGTAATTGCCAAAGTCTGAAGTTAAGCGAAGCCAGCCTTTCAGGAGGGAGCAGTGCCTTTTGCAGCACTTGATTATTCTCTGATTGCTGAGCTTGTCCAGGAGAAAACCGTGTGCTTCTTTTCTGCATAAGCTGATAGGATCATTGTATTTAATCAGTAGGATTGATGAAATAAATGGATAGTGTTCATGATAGATTTGAAGATTTTTATGGTTATTCCAAATGTACCACAGCTCATTTAGCCTCCCTGTCAGCTTCTTTGTTTGTTACACCAGTTTCAATTCTGTCCCAGTAGAGATTTTGGCAAACAATATGTTGGATTTCCCCAGGGACCCTGTTAACTATATTAAATTACCACATTTTAAGTCACTAGATAATTGTACAGAGGATTTTGTAACAGCTTTCATCAGCGGGCTTTACCAACATTAATTAATTTAGTTTTCCGTCACCTAGAGAAGCATTTAAGCAATGTTATTTTCATGCTGTGGGGCTCCCATCCTGAAAAACTCTTACGCATGCTTAACTTTCTGCACTGTATCATCTCATTGAAAGGCAACTACTACTTGTAGTATTATCTGGGTATGTGAGTCTTTACAGGATTGGAGGCTGGCAGAAAAAGTCAGGATACACGGGCTTTCCACATGACGTCTACAAGTGTGAGAAACTGAAACAAAATCACAGTACCCTCAGACATGTTGGAGTGGCAGGAGGTTCACGCTGTACCTGTGCTTTCGCACCAGGGTTGCTCGTACCAAAACGGTCGTTCAGTATCAGCAGCTTGCTGCCATGCTTAATGTCTTTCTTGTTAGCATTTGTTGATACCTGAGCTACATTACAGCAACAGCTTCCTACAAATGGAATTGCTTTCCTCCAGGGAATTGCAAAAACAGCGCAGCCTCTTGACCCAGTGGATGCATGTTTTTGTGCTTCGCTGGGACTTCTTTCTTTTGGACCAAGCAAGCACAGTTTGTTCATTTTCTGTCCGTGAGCCGTATTTTCGAAACCTGTCACCATTCTTGTTTGGACCTTGATTGGCATAAATAGTTCTTAAAGTGCATGATACCGAGAATTGAAAACACAATGGCAGCACGTACCAAAGACAGATAATTGCTGTTTCTTGCATAGAGCAACGTGTACTGTTCTGCAGCGGCATCATGGTAACTCATGACAAGTTTCTAGCTCCATTATAGCCCGGAGCTCCACCTCTGCCATCCAACTGGTCGTCATACCGACCGGGAGCTACTGCTGTTACCTAATCAGTTAGTCTTTCTTTTTATCAGAGCCTTTGATTTCTCTTTCCTGAAAGCAGCCAGTTGCACTGGCCTGTTGGAGTTGGTGTTCTGAACTCTCCTGCAATTTATCCAAATTAATAGCAGCCTGAGACAGCCCTCCAAACTGCTTCTAGCTCTTGTTGTCCTGTCCATAGGCTCCCTGTCCCATCATCTAAGTCCGTAATGAAAGACCCCTTTGCTCTCTCTCCTGTGATACAGCACAAAACCATTCTCCGGCCAGCAAGTATGAGCTACCCGGCTGGTAGTGCAGAGGTGTGGGGACCAGCCGCAATCTGCGAGAAGCAGATTCTGGTAGTTCAAGCAGAGAGATGGTAATTGGGAGCTCCCACGGTATAATTCCCACTGGTCATTCTCAGCTTGCACCTCCGTTTCTGAAAATGAGTATTCTAGCAGATAATTTCAGCCTACTGTTTATGGGTGATGTCCCTGACCCTTCTGATCCTCTCCCATCCATGTGGGCTCACACAGCTTAATATTTCCCTTTAACATGCTCCCTGGAAAGATTCAACATACTCGTAGAGTTAGCAATGAGGAGTGTGAAACCCATCTGGCAGGGAGGATAGAGGGGAGGTTGCTGGTGACCGCACCGTTCCTACGCAGAGGAGCAGTGCTGGAAACCTGCATGAGCTGTGTTTCCAAGGCTTACTTATGGCTGTTGCATCCCGCTTCCACCACTTGCAACATTTATCAGAGGCTTACTCTGATCCGTACCAGCTGCCTGTCATCTCTCGATAAACTAATCACTGGCCAGTGATTATGATAGAGCCACATCCCCTGCCTCGACGCTGGGTAAGGAGCTATGTTCAATTTTACCCGTTTCTGCCTTCTCCTTGCCACTGCGGTGGCAGGAGGCGGTTCCCGCCAGCCAGCCCATCGCGTACACTGGAGCTTTAATGAAGTTGAGTCACAGTTAACACGGGAGTCCTTGCACAAGCCTTTGCCATGTAGTGCTCAGATGTCCCGGTGACGAGCCTGGTGGTAAAAAAGGCTTAGCTCTGCTGGCGGGCGGGAGGCCATCTGTCCGCAGCCCACGCACCCACGCAGTATTTCTTGGGCTGATCAAGAAAAGCAAACAGATGGCACTTTGTCGTGTGAAACCCATCTTGAGAAATGCAGGCAGCTAATAGTAAACAGTGCAGGGCTTGCTTTCTCTCGAGCTGAACAAGGGGTGAGGAGGGGGAGTAGGGACTGCGTCCGAGGACGCTGGACAAGGCGAGGGGAGCCCTGGCCTCGCAGGGTGATGTGCAGTGCCCTGTGGGGAGGGCTCCCGTTCGCAAGAGGTCCTATAGCAGTCGGGCAGTCCCCCCACTTTTAGGGGCTCCGCGGCTTGCGCTTACTCCCCCCTTTCTCTCCTGCCACCCGTGTGATTGATTTTGCCAGTGCCTCACCGCTTGCACTGACTCTGCTTCTTCCTTCTCCCTCACAGGCCAGGGAAGGAGAAGTAGCCGTTATAGATAAAGTTCTGGATAATCCAGCTTTGACGTCTAGAGACTTTCAAGAATGGAAACAAATGTACCTTGATCTCTTCATGGACATCTATCAAAGCAGCACCCCGAGGGACTCTGTTAATGGCTCGTCTGAGGTCGACTCACTTATAGCCTCCTTAGCGCACACCCACTCTTACATTGAAACGCATGTATAAAGGTCTCTCTTTTTGTCCATTTGCTACACTCCTTTACTTAAGTGCGTAAAGTAGGTTTTATATCAATTTGTGGGAGGGGAGCTCTAGTAAATTATATTTTAATGTTACTCAACTGTGTGAAGTAAACCTTCAATGGTCAACGCTACCACGTCTTTAAGGAGGATTTGTATATTTTATATGCTACCAACGCTCCGCTTGCTTTTACCTTCTGTGAAATAAGGAACATGGTCTTTAGCTATTGAGGAGCAGTATTTAAAAGCATTTTTGGAAGACGGTGGCCTTCACGCAGGAAGTTCTACAAGCTAAGTGTTTTGCTATCGAAGGTCACTTTTACAGTGATATTTTATATTATATAATTCCAGTATTGCATTGCATTTTTGGAGTGCAGGTACTCTTTTGGTGATGGGAGAAAACCAATTTTTGTATTTAATGAGAAACTCTAGGAGTTTTCTTAAATAACAGGGGAAAAGTGTAATGCGGTGGTTGTGTTTCAGTTTTCACAAACACACAAAAAGGTGAAAATCAGCAGACAGAAATGACTAATGTGAATTTAAGTATCAAAAGGTTAGGTCTTACTTCCTTGTGCTTTTTGAAAGCCTGTTGCTAAGGTTTACCATCAGTGCAAAGGGATGTTGGTTTGCATTCTAGTCAAGACCAAATTACGTGTTATTTGTCTCTTAATCACATTTGGTTGATTTTTTTTTTAATTAGTCACGGTACTGTCATTTATGCTGCTTTTGTACTGAAGGTATCAGTATAATGTGCAGATTTTGCAAAAGAGAAAATGTAGACTTTGGGCATCCTTGATAGCAGCGTTTCTCTTGTCCAGAAAAGCAGCAGTGGAAAAGGTTCCCAATGAAATGCTCCAAATCTGAGAGGCTTTGAAAATTCCCAGAATAGAAAAGGAATTAATGGGATTTTTCAAGTAGCTTCCTATGTGTTTTCTGAGCTGTGAAATTTGGCCGTATTATATGCAGGGAAAATGTGTGATGGGAGCAGAGTTGAGCACAGAACCTGAAAAATAACCGAGGAGTAAAAAAGCCTCTGGTTTGCTTTTGAAGGGGAAGGGATGCCTCTGGGTTCTGCTGAGTTCACAAGTCAATTAAAATGTTTTAAACTTCCATGAGATTTGAGATGTGCTGGAGAGAACTCAGGGAATATGAGTAGAAATAGCTCCGCAGGGTTAGGCACATACCTGGAATAGGAAAGTGCGAGGGGAGTCGTAAATCGCATATTTACTTTTTACGGGCTTGTTTTCGAAAAGTGATCAGAGCATGACAAAGTATTTCTGCTGCTTTTCAGTATTCTGCTGCATAAGTTAGGACTCACAACGTGATTTAATAATGCTCATGTGAAAGGGAAAAGCCTCCTTTATACTTTTCACAGCGAGTTGTACTCTTCACCAACGTTAGACTATTGCCTGTACAGCTCAGTGAATGTACTTTAAACTGTATGAGCTCTGATGCTTCCTGGCAGTTACATCCATGAAGGGATGAAGGAAAGAATGGACAGATCTATTTTCTCTCTCCTTCTTTCTTTCTTTCTTTTTATTCCTCTCTCTTTCTCTCCCTCTTTCTCTCTCTCCCCCCCCCCCCTTTCTTTTTCTCTTCCTCCCCCTCTTTCTGTCTTTCTTTCTTGGTATTTTCTTGCATTCGGATTGCAAATGTTTTGCAGATTTTGCACAATTGTACAGAAGAGTGGCCTTTCTGTAGCCCGTTTCCAGCAATCCTACATTCAAGTCGGTATGGATGACAAATCATGTATTGACATTTGTATAGAATTCTGGATCCAGTGTAATATTTGTACCATTAGAAGAATATTGTTTGTATAAACTGGACATTTATTTACTGCATGGGTACTGACTTGTATATTAAATTTGTGAGGTTTTTGTAAATTTCTCTTAAAAAAAGCTTGACTTGAAATGGATTGTGCTATTGTTCCAAGCATTTAGATTCTCTTGCTATTGTTTTACTGGACCAAAAGTAAATATATTCATATGAAAACCTCTTTATATCTGATGGATGTATATGCACATTGTGTAGTTGATTCCTTGTCAAAACCAAGGCAGTTCAGAAGACTTAGATCTGTTGCTATGCAACAGCTATTCTGCCTGCACTTTACATTGGTAAAGTCAGCTTGATTGCTTTAAAGGTGAAAATTAAACATTACAGTTTTTTAAGCTAGTCTAGTGACAAAGAACATGTGTCCTATCCATTGTGCTGCCTTCTTTTAAGACTATTAAATGTTCTTCTATATATATTTTTATTGTATTAACTCTCAGCCTAGAAAGGGAACACTGTAAAATGAAGTACAATAAATTTAGCTTTTAAATGAATGTTTGTGTGACTCGAGATTCAATTTACTCCATACCAAAGTGATTCTGTGGCATCTGACCATTTGGGCTGCGTCGCACAGGTCCACGGACCTTAAAGTACCCCCGTAATCTGTGCCTTCGAACTCTGCCGACATGGCCAAAAAGAAGTAAGACTATTGCTGTTTCCTGTGTAGGCAGAGACTGAATAAAGACTTCCGAAAACCTTCAGTTACCACTCTCCCCATCGTACTCTTTGATAAAAGTACACCTTTTTTTGACTGCAGGATTCTCTCATGTACCAGTTCAACAGCTATGGACAATTGTAACGTTATGAGCGTGTAGGACAAGGCAGTGTATGCTACCAAGGTAAGCGTCCAGCCATTAGTTACAGCAGCTCCTGTAACAGGTTTCTTACTGTCTAATAACAAGTACATCCATTCAGCTGTGGCCACCTAAACCAACACAAGGTTTGGATATAAAAGAAATGTACCGTACCGGTAGTGTGCACCTTTAAAATAATGCAAAATAAGCATCCGAAAGACATGCTACGACCACGGCTCCTGAGAGAGAAGCGGCTTCTATGAAGCAGTCACTGGTTTAACTCATGGCCATAACTGAGTCTACATATCAAAAAATCCATGCTTTCTGTCCAGTAATTTCATGCTGGTTAGCTGAGATGTTCTTGCCTAGTGTGTGGCATATCAAATAATACCTTTTCCTTGGCAGTACTTACTATTAGTTCTTGTAGGCATCAATTTTCTAGTCTTTATACAGCTTACTTTCATTTTGCTTAGCCATAGCACAAAAATTCAATACACTTACCAGCTGGGAAAATTGCCTCTGATTAAGAAAACAGAAAAGATGGATTATATTTTTTAACCTTTGAAAAATCAGGCTTGCAACACCTATTAATTGCTATCTAGGTATTATTCTTCAAAAGTCAAGGATTACCATTCTCGTTCATCGCCTCTGAACGTGCTACTTGCTACATCCTTCCTCAGTGAGGTCGGCTTCCAGCTCTGTAAATCCCAGCACCTTTTCCCACGCTGGAGCCAGACTTCCCCGCCTTTTTCCGCCAAGCGTTTAGCTTATCAGAGCGAAACCTCCCCCCTGTCCAGTTCAGTGCCACTGCAATTCTCTTCTTCTCCTCCTCCTCCAGGACCTCCCTGCTGGCACATCTCCCGGGGTGGTGATTCCGCAGCGTGAGAGCTCAGCAGGTCAGCGGCCTCTTCTGCTGGCCGTCGCCGTCCTGCTCGTCGGCCCGTTCCGAGAGTTGCAGCACCGCGCACTGCAGCCCACACCAAGGCAAGGGGGCTTTGCAGATCTCTTCCCAGCCGTCGTTGTCGATGTCGTAGCCAACCACGTCTTGCGTGGGGACCTCCTGTGAGTTTTGCCATTTCTTTCCCCCGATGAGGAGAGCCGTTTCCTCTACCACCGCCAGGCCATAGCAGAATCGATCATAGATCAGGGGTCTTAACCGAGTCCATTGGTTTTGATCAGGGTCGTATCTTTCTATTTCAGAGAACGGTTCATATAATCCTAAAAAGGTGAATATGGCTTCTCTGATTGTTGCCATCTGATGGCCAAACCGAGCAATGCTCATGGGGGCTTGTTTCATCCACTGCCCTTCAAGCGAGCTCAGAGAATATACGTCCTTGCTTGTGTCGGCTGGGTCTGAGTACTTGCCGCCCGAGATGTATATAGTGTTCTTGCAAATGGCACTGGCATGGCCATGGATCTTGCAAGGCAATTCCCTGGCCTTCGTCCATCTGTCCCTGCTGATGTTGTAGACTTCCACAGACGAATGCAGTGACCCATCCTCACCCCTTCCACCAACGGCAAAGATATCCTTGCCTAGGACGCAACAAGAAAACTGGCATCTCTTTTCCAGCATGCCCGTGATTTGCGTCCACGTGTTAAATCTCGGATCGTAACGATGGACCTTGTTCGTAACCGATAAGGTCTTTCTGGTTTTAGCATCCCCCGGGGCACCACTTTCTATTTCCCCACCCAAGACGTAGAGGAAGTTCCCCACCACGCAGACGCTGTGGTTCTGCACCCTGTCCCGCACCTGCGTGAGAGCTCGCCATTTGTGATTGTAAACGTCGAAGGCCACCACGTCGGTGACGAGCCCCTCGCTTGCCGTCCCTCCCCCCAGCAGAATGATCCGAGTTTTCTGGTTCCTCAGGGTGGTGGACTTATCCTGCAGGACAGGCTGTTTGAAGACAGATGTATGGTAATTTATTGCTTTAATGATCAAGCACTTAATACCTGCGGAGAGGGGCACTTCTGACTGCGTGTAGGTTTTCCTCAGCTCTTCCACCGGGACGAGGCCGTATCGTACGTGCTCTAAAAGGCTGCGTGTGTGTGCCAGCCTGGATTGATCCTGCTTCAGCCACAGCAGCACAAGATTCAACAGGCGGGTTTCTTTCACCATGGGGAGATCTGGTGATTGAACCACTGCTAGCAGAGAGCTGAAGTTCAGCTCGAGCAGCCCCGACAAATCCAAGTCCAGCAGCTTCCAGAGATTATTGATAATGTATTTTTCTGTTGCTGCTAAGGCATCTGGCAGGTAGAACTTCCTGGCCACGTTGGCGGAGAAGCAGCAGTTTTCCAAGGCAAGATTGTTCACTAAGTACTGATTGCACAAGCCAATCGCATCGGTCACTTGCAAGTAGCTTGCAGCTTCCAAGGTATCCTCCAGGCTTTCAAAGGAAAGGGGCAACAGGGAAGTGTAAATGAAATCCAGGACGTGCTGGAGACCGGTGGGTGAGACAACTTGCAGGTGAATTACACTGGCCTTAGACTCTTGGGTGTAACTTTTGAACATGGCTCGGAAATAGTCGCTGGAGCATGCCAACAAGGACTTGTGTGCAGGAAACTCATTTTCCTTCACTTTCAGCAAAATATCACACAGAAATCCCTCTGATCTCAGCGTCTGGTACTGGCCCAGCACGGCGGTGCAGTGCGCTTTGCAGTAGGACAGAAAGTAGCTCATGGTAGGCAATGCAATGCTTTCCCCTTGAGCGATTAAAGCTAAAATGCAATTAGATATTGAAACAGCTGCCCTACTCAACAGCCATTGCTTGAATGCCCAGCAGACCTCCAGCTGTTAGAGAAAAGCCCAACCAAAAAAAAAAAAAAAGGAATCAAGTCTTTTGCCTGGCATAGGGCGACAGTTAGTTAGATTTGGAGTGAATTCAATGCCTTCCTTTATAGAAAAAACAGCTGAATGTCGTAACAGCTGTAGGACGCTTACTTTTCTCGCCTCCGTCGCTCGTGCAAGGATGACTGGTCCACACTTGTGCCGAGCACTTGCTTGGCTGGCCATCAGGTGACAGATGACGGAGCTAGACGACAATCCCAGCAAACGACACTTTGTGGCTGCTCAGCCGTCGCCCTCGACCCTTCTTGCTCTGCAGGCAGATCAAATAGATCCTCTCTGGCTGCCAGCGCATGGCTGCGAGCAGACACAGACGAGAAGGGACCGCTGGCTTTTCTCCTCTCTTGTTTCTGTTTCAAACTCAGGTAAGTTTAGACCTCGCCGCCCCCGGGACAGCAGCCCCCTTTTTGCACTCTCTTAGGAAGCCTCAGCTGTAGATCAAATCAGCGCCCAGGGATTATTACGTGAAGATTTTCTGAGTCCATAACTCTTTGCCCAGCAGGCACCGGGACAACTAAAATATCGTGATTAGTCACTGGTTCGATTTGACATGCATTTCTGGGCTCTTCGCTTCACATGACACCGCCATAACTCACAGCTACCAGAATAGCTGCAGGCGCATCCCCTCGTCCCCCTGCCCCAAGCCAACCCCAGGCGGGCGAGCGAAGGGGCCGAGGACCGGGCGGACGGACGGACGGACGAGCTTCCACCGACAGCCGCAGGCAAAGCAGCTGACTTGGAATGACCTGGCTGGAAATCACAAGGATAACGCATTCGCACAAAGCGGTGACAAAAATAGATTCCCCCGGGTTGGCCGTAATAAACCAAAATCTGTTTATAGAGGAGGCTTTGCATAATTGTGCTCTCGGTTACCAGCTGGGAACAAACCCGGAGCCCCCAGGGATGGGCCGGAGCTGACTCGCCCAGCTTTCTCACTTTCAATTTGTCCCAATTAGAAGCACGTATACAGGGATTATCCCTGATTTTCACCCGGGCCCTTCAGGGTCTAATTTCTACCAGGAATAGTAGCTCTGGGCAGGCTACACATTCTGACCTCTTAAAGCTTGCTTTTCTTTTTCTTTTTTTTTTTTCTTTCCCTGCGTAACTCTGGGTGGAGGTGTTCAGGAATGTCCTCCTGACACTTTTCTTTCCAAATCAAACACACTGAGGACTTGCAAACCTTGTCAGAGTTGATAGATGCCAGACCATTTTGCTGCATCATAAGCCAGCAGACTTGGGGGCAGAGGAGCATCCCACAGGACTGGAAAATTTCACCTTTTGCTCAAGCCGAAGGTAAAGCCTTTTTACTGTATTTGCTTATATGTATTTACGTGATGTCATGAAATTCTGGCTCACCCCTAATCGAGGGGTGTTTGGGAGCTGACTGGATCCTGAGGTGGATCTTGCATGCTGTGGGACTGTTCCGGTGAGCTTAAACCGTCTTGCTAAGCAGACCAATACCTGCACATACTCTGCTCTGTCTGGGGGGGAAGGACTCCAGAAATGTCATTCTTCATTGCTGTATAGCTCTGGAAATTGATTTCCTGCTTGAATCCACTTTCCATCATGACATTATCAACCATAAATCAGGATCTTGCTAAAAAATCTTCCCCCCTTCCTAGCAAAATGACATGTATGGGCAGTGGGGACGGAGAAGGAGAGGGATGCCTTGTTTCTCTTTCCCGGTGGCTTTGCCTGTGTCCAAGTTGGGGCAGCTCTAAAGTACTATTTCAGACGTTGTTAGCAAAGTTGTGCGGTTGAGTCCAAGCTTCTGGTTTAATTCTTTTCCTGTTTTGGACAAACCAGAGACCAGGTACCTCTGTCACCCCCGGGCAGTCACGCATGCTGGTGACCAGGCCTTAAATGCTCCCGCTCCTAAAGATACTGCTTTTCCCCGTTTAACCCCAGGAGGTACCAGATGTCAGTAACACGAGGTGCAGATGAACCTCCGCTGTTTCAAAGCAGCCACCGCCTTTCCCCCAGGAGACTGAGCGTCGAGCGCAGGGGAGCACAGGGGCTGCGTCTTCAGCGCAGGATTGAGCTTGAGGAGCATTTCTGCAGCAGTTCTGGCACAAGCAAGTCCTGCCACCCCTTCCTCTTCACCAACAGTCCTCGTCCCCCATCAGCCCTTCGCCTGTGCCGCCACGATTGCTCCGAGGCTGGGGGGGCTGGGAGGTGACTCAGCCGGGAACCAGTGCTCGGAGCGAAGTGGGCAGAAACCCAAAAAATACAACGGCAGAGAGGTCTCTGGAGCCCAGGCCAGGTCCTCAGCCTCCCTCACGCCGTGGCCTCCCAATGCCCTGACGCAGAGCGCAGCAGGGACGAGCCACTGGCACCCACCACCCGGAGAGACCCTCGGCACAGGACGCCCACCCAATGCACCAAAACTGGACTTGGCCTCTGTTGTTGAGCCGTGGCCAACAGCCCCCACCCCGCCGCACTGGTGAAGTGCTTTGTGTACGCTGGTAAGTCATAGAAGCCGGGATGGAGGACACGCAATTAAATCCTACTTCTCCCGCATCCAGACGTACCCGAAAGGGGTCAGAGATGTGGCTTGGGCAACTGCGGGTATTGCCAGCAGCCCCCAAAACACACTCCCCCCATCAAGCGATGCGCGCCCAGGCAAAGGCAACGTGCCTTTCCGTCTCCAGCCGCGGCCCAGGCTCGCTCCGGTTCTGCTGGCCCCGGTGAAGTGCCAGCACAGCCCCGACGGCCAGCGCCGTAACTTCAGAGGGGTCAAATGGGGCTCGGACGGACCGCCCGTGCGATGCTCCGAAACCCAACCGGCCGGGCATCGCCTGCTCCCCGCAGGAATTCTGCTGCTCGTGGGCTGCAGTTTGGACTGCCGGCTGGGTACAGTGCGTTGCCACAGGAGCCAGTGCTGATTCAGCTGAACTGATTTAATACCCGTGCCAGATCAGCAGGTCCTATAATTGTATGCAGATTTCCTGTGCAATTCCCTCTCAGACCTACTCCATCTTCATGGCAAGCTGGCTAATAGATATAGTAAGAATCATGCTCCTTATAAAGCTGTTTATTTGCCCGGCGATTATTTTCTTTCACTTATAATTGAAATAAAGCCACGTCCTTTCCACTCCCTTGCTCTGGAGTGACAAAAAAAAGATTATCATTATCGAAATGAGGTTTCTCCCTGCTCCACTTTTAGGCCGTTAGCTTTGTCTAACTAGGGAGCTACTCAGCCGGCACCCTCCTTTGTCAACAGACAAATTATCTCCAGGCGGCAGCTCAGGTCTTTGGCGCCTTGGGAGGAATATTTAATGTCCATTAGCAAGAGAGCAGACCATGACTAAACAGCTAACATGAATCTCAGGAAGAGACCTAGCACTAGGTGGGATGCAGTCAAGCCATGATCTTATTTTTCTCAGCTGTAATTTGGAAGATCAGATCTAATGTTTGACTCACTAGATGGTGCTTAAAATTAGGGAAACATTAGTGTTTCAATGATACTGATTTGTGGGGAAAAGATAATACATTTTTAATCATGTACATCATTTAGATTGAAATTAGATTTAGATTTCAGGCTTTGAGTAGCTTTCTCTTGAAATTACTGCTATACTACAGTAGACAGTCTGCAATAACAAAGAATATTCAGAGGTGTGCTGTGAAAAATGTTGGCTTCCGCGCTTGCAGTGACATTTTTCCTACACAAAGCTGAAAAATGGCTGGAATTGCAATGCTGTGTCCAGTCGAATCATGCAAGTAGGCCATCAGTTAATAAAGACTTCAATTGCCATTGTAAATTTTCCCAATTCTTTTTTTTTTTTAAGAGTAAAGGTTATAAAAAGAGTTGCACAAGTAAAATTAGGCTCATTAGTAACAAGTGGCTTACTGTAAAATATTCATTGCAAAAATCCGCAGTGGAGGATTTCTAAGCTACACGTTGTTCCAGAAGAAATCAGTGCAGTCCAGAGGCCAACAGAGGCAACGCTTCAGGTGCTTGATAATGTCCCGCACGAACAAATATAGCAAAAGTCAGCTGAATGATGAATGTAGTAGGGATGATGTAGCATCCAGGTTTCCTAGAAACTACTAATCAGAAAGATCGTATGGATTTAAGTTGTCTTGTAAAAATCATTGGAGTAGAGTCTGTACTTCAGCCTCGAATAATCATTCGCAATAGTATGTGGGTCACCCCGTCTATTTAAAGCAGAGGATGTTTGGCCAGGGAAAGCAGTCTTTAAGAGCAAAACATTAAGAGGGAGACGTTTTCATGCAGCTAAAAGCAGCGGCTGGCGAGATCACGTCTGTGTATAAAAGCAAAGGAGGAAGTTGCCGGCTTGGATGAGGTGGGCTTCGGCGGTGAGGTTTCCGTTTTGGCAGGAGGAGGCTGGGGCCGGGGGATTGAGCGCAGGGCAGGGCATCCCCCGGCCCGTCATCGGAGGAGTCCGCAAACCCTCGGCACGGCGTATCCGTCCGTGTGCCACCTCGGAGGGGGTTGCGTCCCTGGACGATGCTGGCAAGGAAAATCTTCGGCTGAGCGCAAGCCTCCGGGGAGAAGAAGAGGTTTAGTGTGGTCACTACAGATGGAGCAGGGACCCCAGCCAAGGCCTGCTGCGAGGGCATGGCTGCTAAGCCGTGGCTGCCCGGCAGCTTTCTGCGGTTTTGTGGGAAAAGAGGAGGAAAGGAGGAAATACCATCGGCACGCGGGGGTTGCGGGGGGCTGTGTCCCACCTGGGTTACACTCGCACTAGCTACACCGGTGCGAGAAAGCATCCTGTGTCAAACCGGCAACACAAAATAACAGTGTCTCCATCAGCCGGTGCCTCATCCGTTTCCTCTCCCTTTATTCCAGGTTCCCTTCCGCGTGTCTCCCGTGAAGACAGATGTTGTTACGGCTTCCATCGCTCTCTCGGCGGGTTAGACGTGGCCTTCCCGGGTGCATAAAAAACATGTTGGAAAGTTTATAACTTCGGTTCCCGTTTCAGCGCGACGGCAGTGGGATGAGTCGGGCGATGCAGCTGGAGGATAGCGAAGGTGAATGTGTATTTTAACGAGCCCGTTTCAGAGCAGACGTACTACCGGCCTTCACAGCGGAGGGCTGCTCGGGGTCCGTCTGGCGCCACCAGAGATGCTCTGCCTTGTTCCCTCGCTTTCCTCCCCGTCCCTAGGCAGGCAGGGAGGGATCTGCAGCCCCGGGAGGACCTTCTCTCTGCATCCAGCTTGGGGACCGGGCTGGCTGCTGACTTCGGACAGCCGGGACACCTACAGCCCTTGCCGAAGCTGCTCGGCTCGTGGGTCACGCCTGCTCCAACAGGAATATTTCCGACTGCCATGAAATGCTCCTGCCTCCCCGAGACCTTGCGGCTGGTTGAACGGGCGTCCCAAACTTTATTTTCTTGGGTATATCTAGTGGCAAATGCTGCAGCTTTGGGCTGTATGAGCACTAATGGCAGGAGAGCCGGGTCCTTCCCTTCGCCTGTGGTCGGATACAGCCAGCAGCTGCCAGCTCTGGCCCCGCTGCAGAGAGCCCGGTCCACCTTGACGTGGTTGCCCTCGTCCGAGCGATGTGTGTATCCAGTACAAAGCCAGTATAACTGGGATCCACGCTTCAGGTCTAAGAGAATGATAAGGAAACGGGGACGGGTTGCCCATGTTGCAATGGTCTCTGAATGCATTTATTTGTCATTAGAACTAGGATTTGTTTTTAATAGGGATAGAAAGGTAAGGACCAACCAGTGCTCTGGGGTCACAGAGGAGAAAACACAGATGACCTTTTCCTCTATTAGGACACCCCACAGACGAAGTAAAGCTGCAGACTGCAGAGGTCTCTCTGAAATCAAGGTGCTTTTCACGCCAGCTGGTCAGCAGTCAGCTCTTCCATCCTCTTCCACTCCCTAACTCACATTCGAGCAAATGCTCTCTAAGATGTAGGCTGTGGCTTAGCAAAGGTTACAGCGTCGTCAGCTGCCGTTAGTGCTGTTACTCTGCGAGACGATGAGAGCCCGACGTTCACACTCCGCTAATCACTAAAAGTGTTCCTAGAATCCCTACCCCGTCATCCTCATCGTCATCCCTGTTAGCAGCAGCACGTTGACTCGGGCTCGGTCCCTCCACGATCTACAACTCTCAGGCCCACCCGTGGGACTCAAAGGGTCGCACCTGCACCCACTAACCCTATTCCAGTTGCTCACAAGCAGGTCTGAGCGTGGGAGAGAGCGGAGGGAGAGCAACCCAAGCCCTTGCGCCGGGTGAAGTGCTGCTGGAATGAATTGCACGTGCTGAAGGATGGAGGATGGGTGGCAACTTGACTTGGAAAAAAAAGTCAAAACTAAATAATTAGCTTCCCAAACGAGGCCGGAGGCAGCCTTCCAGCCCATCACTATGCTGCTGCTACTACTATGCTACTAGCTACTGTGCGCTGCCAATAGAGCACTTCCATTATATGCGCTAAGCCAAGGCTTTTAAAAAGACAGATTGCATTAAGTATATTCTCCCATACTTCCCAACGTCAGCCCTACCTTCATTTCCATGGCTGGATGACTGCACTCCCTTGACAAGTAAACATTTGAGTTCAGGACATGCCTCAAAACAGCCATATCCACTCACCTCCGACACCCACCAGCCGTACCTGTAAAGTAACAAGCAATCTACGCAAACAAACTGCACACCTTGATATTTCTACTACTCCTGGCTATGGTTAAGAGGCTGTAAGTAGAAACAATAAAAAGAAGATGAAAGCAATCACCATACAAATCACCTGTCCATTTTTCCCCAAGCCAGTTTATTTGCCTTTGACAATACAAAACAGCTGACACATCTTCCGCAGGGGGGGTATATTTTGCAGCTGTCTTCAAATGACCTTTGTGATCTGATAAGTATTTTCCAGCTCAAAGTTTACAGAGTTGTATGGCAATAAGGGCTGGCATTGATTCCTTTGAAGCCAGTAAGAATTTTGCCATCAACTCTGGTACAAGCAGAAATGCAATGTTCTTAGCACAGAGAAGTCGGGGGGGCAAAGTATCTGTCTTAGCTTAATTTTTCAACCTTATATACCAGCTTTCTCACCTGACATGCAGGGTATATTCAGCTCCCAGTGATCCGATTGGAATAAAGGCCGTATTACAGATCAGACCCTTTTACAACCGAGCCCCTCATCTGCTATGGAAGCAAGCCTGATGAGTTTCTACCTACAGCACGTGAGTTTGAATGTGTTAACTCTTAGTGTGCTTGATGTGCAGGCATCACACCAGCAGTCTTACGGGGTGAGCAAGGCCGGGGAAGGGCGGCAGTAATCTCTGCTCGGAGGCTCCCATCCTGCAGCCTTCACTGACGCTTTTAGGGAGCAGAGTCTTCAGCCCCCGGCATTGCATGGCTGCCACTGCCCCGATCTCACTGCCGTTCTTTCACAAGCAGACAGGCTTGCAGGATTCCTTCCTACTGCCTCACCCTCTGGAAATGTTTCCATTAAAAGTTGTTCATCATCATCATCATCATCATCAGTAGTAGTAGTAGTAGTATTAATTGTTATTGTTGTTGTTACTATAATTACTATTACTATTATTGCTATTATAGTAGTAGTATTATTTATTACTATTATTCCTATTCTATCACTATTACTATTACCATTACCATTACTATTACTATTATTATTATTTTAGCTGGTAGGGCTAAAGGTAGGGCCCTCTCCTGATCTTCCTCATATTTTCAGGAAAGAGTTGCTGGAGAAAATACTGCGTTTCCACAGCCTCCAGAATTACAACACATTACCACACCCTCCGGAAAAGAGGTACTGCGGAGAACTTCGGCTCCTGCGGGCCGTTTGTTGCTTTCCGTACCTTGAAATTCTCAGCTACAGAGACAAACAGAGGGAGTCACAGGCATCGGTAAGATACCAGGAAGAAATCGTGCAGGGCATTTTCAAAGGCAGAAAGGGCATTTGGAGGCCAGGGTCCCTTCAGGCAGCTAAACAATCCTAATGGCCATTGCCCCTCATGCCAGTGTCCTGCCTGCTCCACTAAAATGCAGTGATTCCGTTATCAAGGTGACACCAAACTCTTTGGTTCAGGACCCCCTTAGAAACGCTCAGAAAGTGCTGGCAACTGCTCTCCCATGAGGCCGCTGCTGCACGTCACTGCTGTCAATAAATCTTGTTGCTCTTAATTGTTTGGGCTTCTCTTAGAAACAAATATTTACCAGCTTCTGGTTTGCACAATCTCCTGAAGGTCACAGATGGCAGCTCCAAGGGGAGCCGAGCTATTCAACCTTAAACTATTTAACGCTGCCTTCCCACGCAAGCCTGCGCTGCCGTAAGAGCAGGCATCACTACGGGACTTATGTGTAAGGATGGAAGAGTAAAGTTCTTCTCCGCTTGGCCCATTTCAGCATGTTATTTTTAAAAGCTTTTGCGTTTAGTGATGGAAATGGACGCCTTCATTCTGCTTATTCCTTTAGAGGGGGTTGATGTGTTGGATGCTAACGGTCTGCTGGGAAGTCGGGATTACTTTCTCGTGTAATAGATCTGGATGGAGGGGACAGAAAATTATTTTCTTGGAATTGCTATTAGTGCTGAAAGTTTGTATTAAGGAAAAAAAAAAAAAAGGTCCAGGTTTTCCAAAACTATTGCTGTCCTTCCACACCCACTACACAACTCCGTGTAGTAACCTGTAACTCCAGAAAAGCTTCAAAGCATCTTAGCTACAAGCCTCATCTCAACTTCCTAAGAGTTTTCAGACAAGAAATGCTCCCTGGCGCTTATTTCTTATACCGACTTTTCATTTCATTGTGACCAAAAGTCCCAACCAGAAGAATTGCTGGGGAAGCTATTATCCGAATTTCTGCTCCGACTCCTTTTATGCTGCCTCTTTTCATTTGAATGACATAATTTCTAATGACACCAGTCTCCCGCGTACTCATCTGAGCTACTTGCCTATGAAGGCAATAAACTGTGTGCCGAGCTAGACCCTCTGCCTGGTGCAGTGGTTTGGGGTTTGACTTTTAAACTTCTAGTCATTTCTCCTCTTCCTTTTCTGCCTTGTTTTGGTTTTGGTCTGTATAGGCATTGGAGAAGATGAAGCTTCACGTGACCGGGAGCTTCTTCTCCTGACCAGGATCCTTTAGCTCTTGCTGGGCTTCAGCAGGAACCAGCTCACTTTCTTTTAAGACTCATTATTTTGTCAACTGACCTAGAAGAATCACAAGAGACCAAGGCCCCACTCAAGAGCCCCGTGCATGCAGGTTAATCGTCCCTTGGGAAAGACAAGGTTTGCTTTCTCACCCCTGGCATGGAAATTGATAGGATTGACGTAATTTTCTAATCTAATTGCCCTACTCGGTGTTGTACGTTTCCTGCACAGGCATCATATGTAATTCCGCACGTACATGTTATACTTATGCAGGCCAATAATATCAGCTTTAAATTAGGAAACACTTTCTACAGGAAGGAAAACAAAGTGCTGGGATAGGTTGCCTCGGTAGGCCGTAGGGTTGCCATTATGGGTGGACCTTTAAAGTGTGCTGTAAAGAATATATTCCCGACAGATCTGCCTGGAATTAGGCAAGTATAGCTGCTCGGGCTTGGAGGCAAGGAGATGGGTTACACAGTCTTTTGGATCCCTCTGAGGGCTATACTCTCGGATCTTCTGCTCATAACAAAGCTTCACTCACAAAGTCCTCTGAACTATGAAGCGTGTGTCTTATCAGGCCTTGGTGATTCACACAAGTGATTTTTCTAAATAGAGATGCTTTGCTGGAAAAAAAAAAAGCCTTAAATAGGAAAAAGCTTGGGATGCATGCTGGTGTGTGCTGCTTTGGAGACACCATAATTGCTGTTTGGGAAATGTACCGAGCATGTCAATAAGCTTTCTACCTTAGATGAAGTTGGTAGAGTAGAAATAGTTCTTGTTCTGGATATTAGGAATTTGCATTTCTGGATGTCACTTTCCTTTGGTTGTTTTTCCTTGAAGAGAAGGAGCAAGGTATTTAAAATATCAGTAAGCCAAAAAAAATCAATAAGCAAGAATCTAAAACCAGTCGTGTTCCTCTATCTGATTCATCGTGTCCCATACCAAGTTGACCCAGGTGCAGGAGAGAGACCCCCTTGAAGAGCTGGAAGCTGCTCTCAGTAAAGACTTGCTGGGCAATGCAACACCAGTGTGAATGCTGGGACACGACGAGCCAAATTCTGGAGCACCAATGCCTCCTCGTTGACGTACTTGTGCATTTCCTGAAATAACCATGCCGTCCTGCAATGCAAAAATCACTTCCCCGTCATGCTGGTTCACTTGCTGCTCAGGCAGGCCAGAAGGACTTTGCAGTGGAAAACAGCCAGACTCAAGAAGCTCTCCGAGGGCCGAGACAGCCCCAGCTTTGTGGGGAAGGACTAGAAATCCCGGGCATCCCACGGATGTGAGGAGCTCTCTGCTCCCGACCAAGTGGGCTGGATGGGGGTGACCGTGGGAGAGACCAGGCTGGCAAAGCCTGGCTTCTGCTGGAGGGAAGGAAAGGGAAGGGAAGGGAAGGGGAGGGAAGGGGAGGGAAGGGGAAGGAAGGGGAGGGAAGGGGAAGGAAGGAGAGGCCCCCGGTTCTCCCTGCCTGCTGCCCCCGCAGCGGGACGGGGTTTGGGAGCCTGCGGTCCCACCTGGTACCCTTCTGAATCACGCTCCTCTCGGGCTCCTCCAGAGCCCGTGATGTGCCGAGGCCCTTTTCCAGGTGAGTGCCGGTGAGCCATGGGCTTTCTCCATGACCAACCAACCCAAGAAATGAAGTTTACCCTCCCGCAGGATGAAGGATGCTGGTTGTCTTCTTTCCTTCCTCTCAGCCTACGCTCTTCCGAGTGCCTCCCTCTCCCCTCGACTCGCCGAGGCTGCGGGCAAAAGCGGCTGATGGTGCAAACCAGCGTAGCTCCAGCAGACGAGATGTCCCTCTGGTTTAGGTCAGGCCCATGACCGGAGCGCATGCGGCTTTCGCTTGCCTTGCCGGATGTGCGGTGTAGGCAGAGTACATTCCTCTCCTCTCAAGAGCTAGGGAAGAGCCTAGATGTCCCATTTGTGTCACAACAACTATATGAATTGGGCGCCGACCGAATTTTCTCAACCGTCTAGTGCCGTCCGGCGTCATTTTCCAGATCTCCTCAAAGCTCTCCCCTCCTTGCACTGCCCTGCGTGATAGCTCTCAGTGTGAGGATGGTCAGCAGCAGTTTATTGGAGAAACAGGCAAAGTAGGGAATTAAGATGTGGCCTCATTCGGGGGCATTAGTGCCCGAGTCACTGGGATGTCATTTAGGCGTGAGGACAGCCCGCGAAGGCTTTCAGGTCACATGCGTGCATGACATTTAGAAGAGGTGGGTGACCTCAAGGAAGATTATCTGGGAGATCTAAACTGGCCATAGAAAGTGGCGTTGGAGGCTTTCATTTATCCTCACTAACCTTCAGCAATAAAAAGGGAGGATGAGCGCATGGATGTGCATGCGGGAAGTATGCGAGACGCGCCGAGAACCTTGTGAAAGGCAGCGGGCTGGTAAGCCATACCCCAGCTCCGGTGACACGCGGCTGTCGTGGGAAGAGGAGGACGCTGTGTGTTCCACAGGGCAGCGCTTTATTTGGGTTTTTATCTGTGTGCAGTTGCTCCTTGACGGTGCAGTAAGACAGTTAAGAATTTGTGCTGCTTTCCTAGTTTCTGTAAGAAAGCACAAATTTGGATATTCTAATTCTAGATACGGCCACCAGGCCAGGGCCAGCCTTGGCAGCGACTGTGACGGCAATCAGCAACGCTGAGAAGTAGGGCCCTAATTAGTCAACCCCCCCAGCTTCTTCCATCGCCCACCCTGCATCTCCAAATCAGCACCTCAGCACGCACCAGGACTGTTGGGGGGGGAGCAAGGAGCAAGGTGGTTTTCCTGAGTTCAGGAAGGATCCAAAAGGCCTTGAGATGTCTCCATCCAGACAAAATCAAATGTCATTAGTTACCAGACGAGATTTACCAACCACCAGTGCATCTGAAACCCACAGTTGGTATCAGGGCCGGAACATGGTCACTTTGCTATTGCACGTGCAGTTAGTCACCGGTCTTCTGTAGGAGGTGTTCGAAAACATCCACTTCATTGTTACTGCAAAGTGATGCAGTGGGAAGCGAATATAACGTATGAACAGATGTGTTTATTTTATAAATGGCTTTAGACTGCTTCCAAAGACACAGGAGAACTGGATTTTACCAAGTTTGACTGATCTTCTATCCAACCCTTAGTTTTTTTGTCTCTAGAGAACTGTTTTATCTTGGGGCATAAAGTAAGGAGCTGCAGTTCTTTCTGAGGGCTGAAAAACTGGCTTTAGGGGGAGTTTCTTCCATAATTATTCATGCACCAGCAGTACGATGCAGCTTGTATACCAAAATTAGGAGGTTTTTGCCAAGCGCATTACTTAATCTGCTTCACTCCTAAAGCAAAAACTCATTCAAATTAAATGTGCACACATTAGAGAAACCAGGACTTAGTCATGAGGGGAAAATAAAATTGTTTCAACATTTTGGCCCTAAAGCTATTACCAAGAAAAATACAACTATTTTCCTTGGACAGCCTTATCCGATTCTCTTCTCCCAAAATCAATTTTTTTATAATACAAAACGGCCAAAGAGACGGATTTTTATCACATCTTTGTCCTGGTTTCAGCTGGGATAGAGTTAAGTGTCTTCCTAGTAGCTGGTACAGTGCTGTGTTTTGAGTTCAGTAT